>JAKSZT010054215.1:27263822-27341314 GCA_026826555.1 Tolypeutes matacus | reverse complement strand
TCTTATTCTTATTCTTATTCTTATTCTTATTCTTATTCTTATTCTTAATTTTGTTTAGTTCTGCTATATCTTTGCTATTTCCTTCTTTCTCCTTGCTTTGGGATTGGTTTGTTGTTCTTTTCCTAGCTCCTCCAGGTGTGCAGTTAGGTCTTCGATTTTAGCTCTTTCTTCTTTTTTAATATAGGCATTTATGGCTATAAATTTCCCTCTCAGCACTGCATGTGCTGCATCTCAAAGGTTTTGATATGTTGTGTTCTCATTTTCATTAATTTCAAGGTAGTTACTGATTTCTTTTGCAGTTTCCTCCTTGACCTACTGATTGTCTAAGAATGTGTTGTTTAACTTCCATATCTGTGTTCCTATTCTGGTTCTCTGTCCCTTTTAATTTCCAGCTTTTTTCCATTGTGGTCAGAGAAATTACTTTGTATAATTTTAATCTTTCTGAATTTGTTGAGAGTTGTTCTATGACCTAGCATGTGGTCTATCCTGGAGAATGATCCATATGTGCTTGATAAGAATATATATCCTGCTGTATTTGGGTATATTGTTCTGTATATGTTTATTAGGTCTAGATCCTCTAATGTATTATTCAAAGTTTCTCTTTTTTTATTGACCCTCTCTCGAGATGTTCTGTCTAATGGTGATAATGGTGTCTATAATTGTAAAGGCATCTTTTTCTCCACTTAATTTTTCCAATGTTTGTCTCATGTATTTTGGGGCACCCTGATTACATGCGTAAGTGTTTATGATTGTTCTTTCTTCTTGATAGAGTACCCATTTTATTAATATATAATGTCCTTCTTTGTCTGTTACAATAGTTTTGCATTTAAAGTCTATTCAGTCTGATATTAGTATAGCTGCTCACACCCTTTTATGTTTATTGGTTGCATGTAGAATCATTTTTCAACCATTCACTTTTAATCTCCTTGCATCCCTGGGTCTAAGGTGAGTTTCTTGTAGATAGCATATAGATATATCATATTTCCTTATCCATTCTGTCAGTCTGTATCTTTTGATTGTAGAATTTAATCCATTAACATTCGATGGTATTACTGTTAAGGCAGTACTTACATTAGCCATTTTTCTTTAGGTTTATATATGTCATATTTTGCTATTATTTCTCTTTTTATCTTTTTAGTTATTCTTACTAATAATCTTCCTATCTCTACTCTCCTTCAACCCTCTCTCTCCTGTTTTTTCCATTCAATCTGCAGAATTTCCTTTAGTATTTCTTGAAGAGTAGGTTTCTTGTTGACAAACTCTTAATTTCTGTTTATCTGTGAATATTTTGAACTTTCCCTCATTTTTGAATGTCAGCTTTGCTGGATACAGAATTCTTGGCTAGCAGTTTTTTTTTGTTTTTTTTGTTTTTTTTTTTAGTACCTTAACTACATCATTATCACTGTCTTCTTGCCTCCATGGTTTCAGATGAGAAATCAGCATTTAATCTTATCCAGCTTCCCTTGTATGTGATGGATGTATTTTCTCTTCTGTTTTCAGTATTGTATCTTTGTCTTGAGTGTTTCACAATTAGAGAAGTATAGGTCTTGGCGTAGGCCTGTTAGGATTTATACTGTTTGTTGTGTGCTGTATTTCCTGGACATGTATGACCATGTCCCTCAAAATAGTTGGGAAATTTTCAGCCATTATTTCCTCCAACACTCCTTCTGCCTCCTTTCCCTTCTTTTCTCCTCTGGAATACCTGTATTGTATACATTTTTGCATTTTTTCGAGTCCTTGCTGAATTTTTCTATCTTTTTGTCTATCTGTTCTATTATCTGTGCCACTTCAGATGTACTATCTTTGATGTCACTAATCTTTCCTCTACCTGTATGTAGCAGTTTAATATTGTTTATGAATTACAAAAATATATACTGGATTATGTTTGTGAACTGGTCTTTTCCTCTGGGCATATTAGATTGTATTGGATTCAGAGGTTTCACTTTTACTTGATTGAGCTGTGATTAGGATTTGACTGGGCCATGTCAGTGGGATGTTGATTACCTGCCCCCTTGGTGGGTGGAGACTCACAAGAAAACTAAACAGCAGAGGAGTTAGTTGGAGTTTTTTGATACTGGAGTCCTGGGAAGTAAACACATAGGAAAAGCACACAGGAATAGAGACGGCTCCATAGACATGACAGAGGTCCCAGGAAGAGAGAGAGCCTGATAGTCTACACTGACCTTGTGAAGAGAACAAAGCAGCTGAGACTAGAGAGGAACAAGCCCAGGGAGAGAGACAAGACTTATCCCAGTCTACAGCTGATATTGGAAGCAGCTGGGACCATGGAGCCTTAAGAGGAAGAGGGAGTCATCTTGCTCTAACACATGGCAACAGACTTTGGTGAAGGAGGTAACTCACACTTTATGGCCTGGTAATTGTAAGCTTCTACCCCAAATAAATACCCTTTATAAAAACCAACATTTCTGGTACTTCACATCAGCTCCCCTTTGGCTGACTAATACACTGTTCAAATCTGCTCTTATGTGCTTCCAGCACATTTTTTATTTCTTGCATTATGCTATTCATCACCATCTGATCTGTTATCTTTTTATGATTGTTCATGATTTCTTCTGTATGTTCCCTCATTGTCTTCTTAATATCCTTTATCTCTTCTTTTACTTCATTAAGTTGATTGATGATATTCGTTTGGAAATCCTTGATTAGTTGTTCCATGTTCTGCATCTCCTCCTGTATTTTAGTTTGTTCATTAGATTGGGCCATGCCTTCCTGTTTCTTAGTATGGCTTGTAATTTTTTGCTGGTGTCTAGGCATCTGTTTATCTTGATGGGCTTATTTTGATGGTTAGCTTCTCTTTCTACTCTAGGGTTTTATTTTGTTTTGTTTTGTATTAAGTTTCCTCTTTGACACTTGGATCCACTTATATATATACCTCTTTTTTTTTTCAGATTTTATTTTTATATTTCTCCCTACCCCCTTGTTGTTTACACTTGCTATGTGGTTTGTGTCTTTAGGAGGAACCAGAAACAACCCAGGACCTCCAATGTGGGAGGAAGGTGCCTTATCACTTGAGCCACCTCCATTCCCTGCTTTGTTGTGTCTCTAATTATGTTTTTTCTTCTTGTGTCTCTTGTTGCATCATCTTGTTGTGTCATCTTGCCACACCTGCCCATCACACTGGCTCACTTTTTTCTTAAGGAGGCACCAGGAACTGAACCATGGACCTATCATGTGGTAGGTGGGAGATCAGTTACCTGAGCCACATCACTTACCTATCTATATTCTTTTAGCTGTGTTTCCCTGAAAAATATTAAGACCTTAGAAAAATGAAAGATAGAAGAGAAGAAGAAAATAGTAGTAATAAAAAAGATAGAAAAGTAATCATAAAAGAGCCAGTAAAAAGAAATAATGAGTCAAAAATTGTAAAAATTATAAAGGAATAAGAATAAAAAAGGTGGAATTAAAAAAAAAAAACAAGAAAAAATAGAATAAAATAAAAGACCAGAAAGATGAGAAGAGAAAAAAATTAAGACCAAACAAGAGAAGGTGTAAAGCAAGAAAAGCAATGGAAGAGGGAAAAATGAATGAAAGAAAGAAATAAACTTAGGAGAAAAAAATAAGGAAAAGAAAAAAGAGAAAAAACCAAAAACCAAAAAGCAACCCAAGAAAAAAAGGCTTCCTCTTAGGCCACTAGGAGCTGTCTCAGGCTGCCAGTGTTCATCAATCAACCACCCTGCAGCTTGCCCTCCACAGGTAAGGGCCCAGTTTTAGAGAATAAAATAAAGAATAAATAATATTAAATAGAAAATAGCAGATTAAAAAACTAGGCAAAAACCTCAGTCTATGAGTTCCCTGTCACAAAGGGCTAGCTGGATAACTCTCTGTATCCCTTCTCTTAGGAAAAACCAGGGACCCAGTATATGTGTGTATATGTGAGGCAGCCATTCATCCACTGAGCTACACCCACTCCACAGGTTAGGTGGCTTCTGAAAGCTTATTTGTTTCTCTCTGCCCTCTATCTCCTCAGGCCAGTTGGACTTCCAACAATTGCAGGCTATCTTCCCTGGCTTCCTTCTCTCCTGGGCTAGTAGGTGCCTGTTAGCCACCCCCTCACTGACCTAGTTCCTCTCTCTCCCAGGGTGGGTGAGTGTGACTGCCTGTCTGATCAGACCCCCCCCTCCCCTCTCTCTGTGGCTGCTTCAGTGCTGGCTAGGGTCTTTTTTGACCCCTCTGTTCTACCCATCCTATCTCCCCTCCCACTTACACTTCTCTTCTCTGAGTTTGCTGGGTGCCAGACCCAATTGGCCGTCAGCTCCCCCCACAGATGGTTCTCTTTCAACCTCCACTTGCTGGGCTGGCTGCAGCTGAAAATCAAAGCAGGCTCAGGTGGCCAAATTCACTGAAGAGAAACCACTCTCTACCCTTCACCAGACCACTCTTCCTCCCAGGAAGGAAGACCTGTTTTCCCCTCTCAGTTAGCTGCAGTGAGCCAGTGGTTTTACCGAGGCTATTCTCCTCAAGACTGTGTGAAAGGATAGACAAATAGATCAGTGAAACAGAGTAGAGAACCCAGAAATAAAACCACATCAATATGCCCAACTGAGTTTTTATAAAGTTGCAAAAGCAATTCAATGGAGGATAGCATTTTCAACAAAAGGTACTAGAACAAGTGGATATTCATAAGTAAAAACAAAACAAAAAACCTCACACCTCCCCCCTTATACAAAAATGGATGAAGAAACTTAAATATAATTTGGGATCTTAGGTCAAGGCAGATTATTCTTAAACTTAACACTAAAAGCACCATCCGTAAAAGAAAACATTGATAAATTGGACTCCATCAAATTAACAATTTTTACTCTAAAAAACATGCTTTTAGAAGGATGAAAAGAAGCTACAGAGTGGGGGAAAATATTTGCAAACTATTTTCAAATAAAGGAGCAATATTTAGAATATATAAAGAACTCTCAAAACTCAAAAGTATAAAACCAAATAATCCAATTAGAAAATGGGCAAAAGATATGAAGAGGCATTTCATCAAAGGGGATAAAAAGCTGGCAAATACAGAGATTTAACATCATTAGCCATTAGGGAAATGTAAACTAAAGCCAAAATGAGATACCACTAGACACCTATCAGAATGAATAAAAAAATAGTGACAATACCAAATGCTGTCGAGGATGTAGAATAACTGGATCACACACACATTGCTGGTGGGACTGTAAAATGATACAGTCACTCTGGAAATTAATTTGGCAATCTCTTAAGCTAAACATACAGCTACCATATAACCCAGTAGTTGAACCTCTGGGTGTTTTCTCAGAGAAAAATGAAAACTTATGCTCACATGCAAAAATCTGAGGCAAATATTCATGGCAGCTTCATTTGTTTACAGACAGGAAACTGAAATTTATTACTGTTTCCAGAAATTTAAACAACCTAGTTGTCTTTCAATGCGTGAATGATTAAACAAACTGTGCTCTGTCTATACCATGGACTATTGCTGAGCAAGAAAAAAGAAAAATGAACACACTATTGGTACATATAGCAGTAGATGAATCTCCAGAGAATTATGCTGAGTGAAGAAAGCCAATCCCAAAATATTACACAAGACATGAATCCTTTTATATTACTGTTTTGGAATGACAAAAGTATAGAAATGGAGAATAGATTAGTGGTTGCTACTAATTAAGGTTGGGGAGTATCAATGAGTAAAAGGTAAAGGGAGATGGGGGAGAAGTAGGTGTGACTTATAAAAGGGCAACAGGAGGGATCCTTGTGGTGATGGAAATGTTCTGTATCTTGACGACTGATATCAATATACTAGTTGTGATATTGTACTACAATTTTGCAAAATGTTACCATTGGGGAAAACTGGGTAAAGGGGATATGGGATCTTTTTATATTATTTCTCCCACCTGCATATGAATATACTATTATCTCAAAATTAAAAATATAAAATAATTATACATATCTGGCTGTATCCCCTCCGTGTGACCTCTATTTTTTTACGTAAACTAATATGTGATTCCACAAAGTTAGGTGTGAAACTATAGCATGATCTTAGCTGTGTCATATTATTCTCTGGTATAGAATTTCTTCCTGATTGCAGCTTATAGTTACTTTTGGTTAATTTTTACAATTTGTGTTTCTTCTGGCTACTTAAAGTCGATGCTACCTTTTACTTATAAATAGTAAGTTCTTGATTTGTTAAAAAATGCTTTCATGGCATACTACATAGAGAAAAAGCCAGCAAAGCTCTCACATTCTGGACAGCATCCATACCTGGAATGAGTCCCAGTGGGAAGTAATGAGGTTCTTTGGAAACCTTCATTTAATAGTAATCATTAAAAGAAAGCTCAAAGAAATGGAAATAACAGCTCATCCATCATAATAGTAAACAACATTTGCATCTAAGAAGGACTCCCTGATTTTGTCCAGGTAGTGCACAGAAGAGGTTCTACTAGCTTTAATCACTTCATTTTTTCCACTTCCTTTTAAAAAATATATCTGTATCTACATCTATCTGTCTGTCTGTCTATCTATCAATCAAGTTCATATCCCAAATCAACACATGTACTAAATTTGAGGCAACTGGCAAAAAGAAAAAAAGATAATTAAATGTACTTTTATATTCTTGCACTGAATGAGAATCTCACTAAAATCTAGAGATAACAAGGCACAAGGTTTCCTAAGTTATCTTTCATCCAAAATTTAGCACCAAGAATTTAAAAGTGAGTCACTCAGATGAGACCAAAGACACTTGGCACAGTTAGCCTCCTAGATGCCATTTCATTTCCTGCCTCTCTGACTATCTTTAGTGGTGTCCTTGACCTGGATCGCTGTTCTCCTTTCTTACCTGCTTAATTCAAACTTATTCTAATAGGCTGATCATATACTTCTTTCCAGGAAGTCTTCTTTGACTCTGTGAGGATGGGGAAAGTGCCTTCTCTTCCTCTTAGTACCTTAACTTGCATATATCAGAGCATTTTACTATATTTTATGGAAATTATCTTCCAAGGCTAAGCATCTTGAAAAAAATACACATGGTTTGTCCATTTTTGCTCCTGGTGCTTTACACAGTGTACTCAGTAAATGTTGGTGGGATGAAAGCAATGGTAAACCATTCATATAATATAGTTCTCAGACAAGAGGGAGCAGATCACACCCAAAAAATAGATGAGCTTAATAGACTTTTAGAATAGTGAATCCTGTTTTAATTCAATGGATGCTCTAAATTAGTCTAAGTTAGGAGACCGGCTTTCAAATTTCCATTTTTACTGAAAGATTGCAAGCTCCTTGAAGACAGGAAAAGCACTGCCCCTGTTCACTGCTTTAATAGTGGCAGGCACATTAAATAGGTCCTCAAACGATGTGTCTCTGTGGGTCAGTCATTTCTAAATGCTATGTATGTATTTACTCATTGAATTGTCAAAAAATTCTATTTGCCAGGTACCGTTTTATAGTTGATGAAACTGAAATACCAAGAGGTTAGCAAACTAGCCCAAAGTCACAAAACTTGTGAGTGGCAGAGTAAGGCTTTGAACTCAGCAGCCTCACTGCAAAGTCTATGCTGTTAAGCACTGCATTATGTATTACAGGTCTTTAACACTAAAAAAAGAAAACTGGTATAATACAGCATCTCCATTTTACAGGTGAGGAAACCAAGAATGTAAAAGATTACATAACTGGACCAAAATCACTTGTTAGTAAATGGTGGCACTAAGAAACATTTTGGTCAAAAGATAGAGGCTGTGAAAGGGCTTCTGCTTCAGGTACCTTTTAAGCTAGATCATTTCAGAGTGTTTAACTCAACAGTGCCACCAGCCAACCTGGCTGAATTTAAAGGATCCTAACTGAGTATGAGTGTGTGTGTCAGGGGCCAGGGAGGTTAAGGGAATATATATGTGCGTATGAGTGTTAGTGAGTGACAGTGTATGTAACTGTGTGTGTGAGCATGTTTGTCATGTGTGGCTGCATACCTGAGTGTGGGAGATGTGTTTTTGAGTGCATGTGTATATGTGTAATTTGCTTTATGTTGACTGGAATCTTTTGATGTTAGCGGGCACAGGTTCTCTAAGAGGAGAAGGAAATATTGACAAGAATCTGAACACTCTAGGGCTTGGGACTCATACCTCAGCCCCTCCTCAGCCCCTCCTCAGCCCCACAGGGACAGCAGCCACTGGGGCACTGATAGAGAAGAACAGGTAGAACCGAAGGGAACTGAAAGAAGTCTTCTGCCAGCATCTATGAAACTGGAAGCCAACTTGTTAGCTGCAAGTAGGGTAAACTCTCAGCCTCTGCCCAGGTTTGACAAGAGGCAGCAGCCATTTATTAGTCATTTATTCTTTTTAAAAATTAAAATTACATGCTTAATGTATGTGAAATGTTTAATAAAGTTTATTGTAAAAGAGTGAAGATGAATAGAGTTGATGGTAACACATTATAGTGAGTATAACAAACACTGCTGATTTATAGATGTGATTGTGGCTAAAAGGGGTAGTCTAGGTATGTAAATATCAATTGAAAGGAAGCTAGAGGATAATCTAAGGACTGTATAACAGTGATTTCGGTGGTAGATGAAGATTGTGGTGAATAGTATAAAAATAAGAATGTTCTATAACAAAGTGTTAAAATAAGGTGATAGACGGGGAAATTACACCTAATGTAAGGACCATAGTTAACAGTGATGTACTATTTTTGCAGCAAAGGCAAAAAATATGCTGTATCAATTGTAAGGGTCAACAATAGGAGGTTATAAGAGAGTATGGGATTGTTTCATTTTGTAGTAACGAAACATTGTAAACTTGACTGAGGTGGTGACAGCACAACTCTATGATGAACCTGAGAGCCACTGAGTGTACACGTTGAATGGATTGTACGAGACATGGAACTGTATAACACAGTGACTCCTGCGATGGATGATGGACTGTGGTTAACAGGACAAATATGAGAACATTCTCTCACGAACTATAACAATATATATTACTATTACAGGGTGTTAATAATCAGGTGAAATTACGTATCAAATGTAAGATATGGACTACATCTAGTAGTAATATTTTGACGATGCTCTTTCATCATTTGTAACAAATGTTCCATAATAAATGCAAAGCATTGGTGGTGGAGTGATGTATCAGAGTCCTGTATGTTATGCATGTTTGTTTTGTAAGTTCACAACTTTTACTATACACTTATTGTTTATGTATGAATGATATACTTCAATAAAAATGGTTAAGTTGAAAAGAATACAATACAATACAATCAAAGGTGGAACATCTTAAATTACAATATTGAGTCTTCACAAGAAGTTTCAAATACTGTTTCTAAGTGGCATAACTTATAGTGACTCTGACATGTAGAGTGGGTGTGGAGCACAGTGGTCAAAATTGCAGAATAAGTTCGCAGTCCTTCAGAATAAAGATTATCGTACAGAGAACAGCTGTAGATACGTCACGTGGAGAAGGAAGTAGATGTACTTTCTTTTGTTTCTGAGAACATAAATAGGATCAATTAACAGAAGTTATAGAGAGGTAAATTGCAGCTCAATATGATGAAGCCGTTTGCTTTCTTAAAAAAAAAAATTACCAGCTGTTCTGTCAGTGGATCTATTGTTGTGTTTTTTTAATCACAAAAATATATTATTGTATGATGGAGAACACTTTAAAAATAGAGAATGGTACCAAAAAAGGTGACTTTTAATCTCATTGTCTTGAAATAACCACTAACATAACAATTTATCTTCCCCATCTTTGAGTGTGTGGATGTGTGTGTGCATAGCATGTTAACAGAAATGGCATCACACTGAACATGTTACCCTGCTTTCTCTATTTTGCAACTAATTATGAGTGGGTTCCCATATTCTTATACAATGTCATTCTATAAATCTACTCAATATTTTATCATATCAACATATCTATTTAACAAATTGCCTATTGTTGAAAACTTTATTTCTACTTTTTCTCTGTTGTAACTAATATAGCTATAAGCACTTTTATATATGTCTTTGCCCCAATCTTATTTCCCTAAAATACTTTACTAGAATAGATCTGATGAGTCAAAGAGTTTGCATATTGAATTTTTAAGACATATACAATTTAAATATACTCTAGAAAGATTTTAAGAATTTAAACTTCTACCAGATTTCATTTCCTTTATACATGCTGGCATTGTTTTTTTTTTTTTTTTTCACTTTCAGGGAGGAAAATTGTCATATTATTTTCATTTGTATTTAAGAAATATGGCCTAGAGAATAATAAGCAGAGGGTTTGGAATCAGACATATATGGGTTTGCTATCAAGCTCATTGATTTCCAGTTGTATGACCTCAGCAAGTTTATTTATTATCTCTAAGTCTCTAAGTGAGATTGATAAAAGTTACCAATCTTGTAGCATGATTGAGGAAAGTTATTCAGATAATATGTATAAATTAATAAGCACAGTGCCTGGCACAACATAATTGCTCAGGAAGCACTAGTTTTTATTACAATTACTTGTTTTTAATTACAGTGAGGTTGAGAATTTTGTCTATTGAAATCATGTCTGCTTTTGAGTATTACATTTCCATGTCATTTATTCATTTATACATTGAAAATAATTTTCTCTTTCCTATTGAGTTGTAAAAGTTTATCATACTTAAAAAGTAGTAAATCTTTGTAATTCATATATTTTGAGTATTTTTGCCCAGTTGGTCTTCTTCATTTAGTGCCGTCTATAGTATTTTTGCTTTTATACCCAGAAAATTAGTAGTCAGTTTTGGTTCCCAAATATTTTCAGCTCTTTAAATGTTCCTGCCCCCTTGGAAGTTAAACTTAGTCATTTGACTTGCTTTGTACAATAACGTTTGAGCAGTAGTGATTATGTCATTTCTGGGCAAATGCTTTAACAGCCAATGCACGATTTCCTCTTATGTACTGACCATGGAAGCATGTGTTGAGATGGACTTATGTCAACCTGAGTCCCTGAGTGACTAAAATAAGTGAAAACCACCTACTTGCTAAACATATAAACAAAATAAATCTTTGTTGTGTTGAGTTACTAAGATTTGGGGGGTGTTTATTACTGCAGCATAACCTAGTCTAACCTTACTGATGTAATAATTCTTTTGTTTTAATTTTTGCTTTCTTAATGTAGTCACATGTAACTATCCTTTACTTAGAAATATTGCCTTTGATATGCTGAGAAAGTCCAGGAAGATTGTTTTAAATATTGGAGTGCTCAAACATGGACTGAATGGTTTTTAACTCAAGTGAGTTTCCTGGTCATCAGTGTTTATAAGCATAAGTTATGACTGTATTTCAGGAATGTCATGTAATATATTATATGAATATTACATATATATATTATATGGCCTTTAAGTTTTATTCCAGTTGTTTAGATATTAAGTATAATGCATCAATACTACTCTTAAAGGACTTGCAATGTACCTGAATATTTGCAAAGATAAAGTGAAATCTGGGGAAAAGATTTTTCTTTTCTGTTTACAAGTAATGATATATGTACAGATAAAATAATCCCCAATTTTTAGAATAACTATAAATTTCCATGACTATATATTAAAGTTCTATGCTCTTCTATGCAATGACTCAATTTGTCCAAAAGTGTACAAAACAAAAAGTAATACCTTCTTATATAGATTGAATGGACTCCATATCGAGAACATATATTGTTTTTTAATTGTGGTGTAGGCAGGAGTAGTCAAGACAGATATGTAATGTAGAGTCCTACAGGATTCAAGAAAGAGAATGATTTTTAAAACAACATTAATTAAAAGGAACAGTATTTCTCAGCTGCTCTGACCAGGGCATCACTCAGGAAGTTGGAGCAGAGAGTAAGGCAGCATGTGACTTGCTATGTTGGCATCTCACAGCCCCAGTTTCCTCTGTTCTCCTTGCTTCTAGGTGACCCCTCAGTACAGAGCAAGCCCTCACATCCAAACCAGCTCCCAGCAGGCATTTCCCACCTGTGATTACCATCCCCCTCTTTTTATTCCTCATGATTCTTGAGTTTTGGTGGAAAGATTCAATAAGTTTTAAAACTAAATGATAAGACAATTTACAATTTGTATTTTATGTTTGTATAAAAACATTTTTCCAAATAATGTATTTAGGTTCTTTGAAGGAAACCTGCCAAGGATGATCTATTATGAGCACTGTAGCCTCGTTAAACTTTGCTTAGAAAAATTTCTGCTTTTGTAACTCTCACATACACTTATAAAAATATTTTTCCTTTCATCACGGTAACTTTCTTGATTCCAAACCTCCCCCGCCCCCAGCTTTTTCAGCTTTGGCATCCAAGCATATGTGTGTATGTCTGTTGCACAGAGATATGTTGGAGAATGCAGGAGAGAAGTGCAACTGAGTCTTGTATTACCACTGATTTTACAAATGCCTGAACTTGCAGCTTCTATCAGATTACCTCTAATATATACCTTTTTACAATGATGGCAGGTGGCTAATTTTATGTAACGGTTTGAAAATCCTAAGAGGAAACCTTCTGAATTATTTAACAACCTTTCTTCTCCAAAGTTCACCTTGATTCCCATATTAATTCAAGTTTTGAAATTTAGATATGCATAAGTTCATTTAACCTCTCCTCGCTCCCTCTCCCGTTTTCAGTAGAGTTCTTCAACTGGCCTAGCATCCCCCAGTACAAAGCTCCTCTGTTTATCCTCTTAAGAAAAGAAATCTGTGTCCTGTCGGTGTTGAAGAGGTATAATTTCCCATACTGAAGAGATCCGATGATATAAATGCTCTGTAAATGCGCTTTAACTCCATCCCAACTTTTGGAGTCGCTGATGCCACCATTTCTAGGCAATGTTCATCACGTTGGCTGCTGATAGGCTTTTTCCATTGCTGGTTTAGGATTGGCTTTCTAGGCCTTATGCCTTAAATACATGTCCTTTTGCTGTGGCTTTAGCAGTGTTTTATGAGGAAGACAATTTACAAATGTGTGTTCAAACAGCTTCTTCACAGATTTCTTCTAGATTCGAACTGTAGTCATACATGGTTATATAGCCTTAAATTTGAGGCTGTGGTGCCTGTTTCCACTTTTATTGTAGGAAATATGTTTACTTGTCATATGTATGTTATAGAAAATAAAATTTAAATGTACTCATCAACCCTGTAATATTTAATTGAGTGATTATAACTTTACTTGTTATTAACAAATATAAAAATGAATCACATCCTCTTGAACTGAGGAAACATCTGTTTTACCCATTCCTTAAAGTTTACTGAAAGTTACTCTTTGTTGGTTTTAACAGTAACGTTTAAAAAATCTGTGAGGAATTTTGCCTTTGTTCTCAATGTAGTGACTTATTAACTAACCTTCAATACTGATTGATTACAATTTGCTTTTCTTTGGAAGATAGAAAAAGGAGGAAACTATCTAGGATTTGTCATTGATAAATATGTCCTCTAATAACTATGGAGTATGTATATAATTGGGAATAAACTAGATGGTTCAGAGAATAAGAACAAAAGTAGCTTTTCATGTATCTATAAAATTCTTATAACTAAGATTATGTCTACATTTTACTTGTATTTATTTAGGTACATGTTTCCATGGTTTTACTATTTTAAGTGTATACAAATGGTGTTTCTTAATTATTTCCTTTATATTGCCAATCTCTCAAGAACAGGAGTATCTTTTTTTAAAACCTCATCCTATGCCTGTCCTAGCACAGTCTGAGTGGTACCAGATATTAAACACTTATTTAACACTTAAATTTTTATGAACTGGAACCTATATAGAGACTAGTTGAAATATTTAACTGTAGAAAGAGACAGACCATATTTAAGGGAAATAAACAAAAATCAATAAGATGTTTTTTTTTTTTTTAATTTAAGGATTTCTTTTAATAACCCAAACCACCTGTCTTCATTTGGTTTCCTATGAGTTAGTATATGGTCTTGCAATCTCCTTCACATCTACTTCTGATATCCTCATCTGTAAAGAATTTATGATCAAGAGTGGGGCCCTGGGTAGAGTCCCACACATGAAATAAAGTTCTTATTTTTCTTATGGGCTATACTTAAATATGGCAACTTATATTTGTAAGATATACATCTCAAAATAAATCATTTTTATTTACAAGATATTTTGGTAGGTGCTTGTAAAATACAAAAATAAGACATAGTCCCTGTCATTAAGGATTGAAATTTAATTGGTTAAAGAAAAAAACAATCACAAATAAGGATTTACCTAAGAACCCAAATGCCAAATGAGGATGCTATAGGAGTTCAGGTGAAGAGAGAGATCATCAATGGTACTTCCACTAAGAAAATAGCAAACATTTATACAGTATTATGTTCTGAACACTATTCTGAGCACTTTACATATACTAATGCATTTTAATTTTGAGAATAAACCAATAAGGTAAGTACCTGTTATCACCTTCTAATAGGTAAGAAAACTGATAGGAAAGGTAATTTATATAAAGTTGCACAGCTAGTAACAAAGCTTGGAATTGAATCCAGATTAGCAACATCACAGAGCATCATATCTATGTTCATGGATATGGAACATCATATATATGCAAGGGCAGGGATGTGAGATGGGGATGGGTCATGAAGGATGTTAATTGCTAAAAAGATAAAGAAATTTAGAAATAGCAGTTCAGGTTGATATGAATCAAGGTTTGCAAGTCTAGATGTACAAAACTAGTTCAATCTGAAAGGAGTAGAGATATTATTTGAGTATAAGATGAATGTATAATTTATTGTCCAAATTGGGCCACTTCTAAAGTGAGAAGGGCTGCTAGCTGGATGTGATACTTGGACAACAGGCATAAACTGTGACTGTCCCATGCAATCTGAGACCTATGGGTCATCCTGTGTCCCTCAGTGGAGGGTTCCTGATATCCTCTAGTTGGTTCTGCTTATGGTAAATAGTCATGTAATCAGGACTGGCTACTTCGTATTAGCCTGTGCAAATGTAGAAGAGAAAAATAAGCTTTAGCCCTACTCTCAGGGTTTGGCCCAATGTCTGCATTCCAGTGCAATTATGTCTGACAGTGTGACCTCTTGGACTTTGGACTTTGCCTTCTTAGAGCTGTTTTTGTTCCTTCACTCTAGTTACATTAATGAACTCTTATGGATACAAACTCTGACCTGTTTGAACTTGTTCAATCGACTCGATTATTTGGGGTATGTCAGTAACAACAAAATCTGACCTGTAGACAGTTTGACTTTTGGAAGTTGTCAACTCCTCCTGCAGAGCCAATATTCAATCTTTTGTATAGTTCTTGCTACTCTTAACTCAATCTGACTCTTTACCACCTGTCAAAGGGATTTATATATAGCTATAGGGCAACAGTTGGAAAGGGTGCTGTATAAAGTGAGGACATTTTCTTGTAGATCCGAAGGAAGAAACAGGAGGAAGAAATACTATACAAGAAGGATCTGCCGAACACAGTGGTTTTCCAAAATCTGGTATATGGCATAGGATTCTTTGGGTTCAGTGAATCAGTGAATAATCTAGTAGATTTATTTTGTTTAGATTGGGTGAAGAAGAAAGTGTTAGTGTTTATTCTTTGTGCTCCCACAGAGTGTATCATATTGGAATATACCTTTTTTTTTATGTCTGTCAACTACAATTTACTCAGAATCACCTCCTCCAGAGAAAATGGGATATTCAACTTTTCACTTCAAAATCTAGCTCATTGGCACTAGTTGGCCAAGGAATGTGCTTTAAGTCGTGTCTATGTCATCCTAGCAAGATAGAACTATGTTGACATGAATTTTCTTCTCTGGATAACTTCAGTTAGATTTGTCCACAGGGGAGATTTGGAAGGTGGAAATGAAATAACAGTCATTTCTAAGGGTCTGAAGGTTTGCAAGAAGTGTGAACTCTCACAGTGTTATCACTGATCTGCTGGGTCCCCTTGTTAGCATGGGGCAGCAAGTGATAATCACAGGTCATGGAGAAGGCAAGACTGAGTGACCAATATTATGGTATGGAGTACCATAGTGAACTTGAAGAGTATAATGGAATAGGTTGGTTTCTATTAAGTGTGGTGGAGAATTTAGGGTAAGAAAATTCTAAGCTCAGGGATTTAAATTCCCTGCTTAATGCCCTGACAAGGAATTGGGAAGCTTTAAGACTGCCCTAAGGGAAATGCTTATCTCCTTTGGCCTCAGGGAAAAAATTTTAAAAATGAAACCCAAAGACTAAACCTGTGAAAATGGCTAAATTAAATACAAATTGATTTCTCAATCTCACAGGGTCTCTTAGGTTAAAATTAGGGCATTTGTTGTGAAAGAGCAGTATCCTGAAAATTAGAATGGTTTCATATGTGCAGATTCTGATGAAGACGAGGTTCTTGAACTCCTAAATTTTGTATAGCCTCTTTTGCCAGCAGCAGCAGCCCTTCTATTCCTGTCTGAGGAGATTAACATCCCCTTGCCAGAAGAATCTGAAGTGGGATCCCCTGAGATAGTGCCCGTGTAGAAGATGGTTCTTCCTCAGGTGCTATACATAAATTTCCCATTGCTTTTAGTGCTATAACTAATCTCAAGTTTTGGCAGGACTGAGAGTATAAGGCACAAAGTGAGACCTGTGAGGATGCAACATGCAGTAGAAACATTCAACATTTTGTCAATTTATATATGGGAACAGATTCTAAGGGGTTAGAGAAAGGTGGAAGGAATAAAATGTCAGATTGGGATGAATTTATTGGTACATCTTACAAGCCATAATTCAAGATTTAATATGTTAGCTAATTGTTTGGTTGTCTGACTAAAACTATACCCCAAAGCATCCTACACTAAATGGAGTTGAAATGCCAAAAATTTAGGGAGATCTGAATGTTAGAATTGATTTCTCAATTAAGATCTGCTTAATCACAGTGGGAACGACTACTGCCAAACTGGCTCCCTGAATTCAATGAGGAAGATAGGTCTGTGGGGTACAACGGCCAAATGGCAGGACTTAATCACCAGAGACAAGGTGGATGTGGTAATGGTAATGGCCAGCAGAGCCAAGAAGTAACTGGAATTGTGTGCCCACAATAATCATTGGCATTGGATAATTTTTCATAGACTCTTTAGAATTGAAATAGATGTGTGGCCTACTAAAGTCTTACTTCATTTGTGTAAATGAAAACCTTGATGTCTGGAGAAAACAGTCCAATACGAATCATGTTAAGAGTGAATCCTGGACCTTCAACCAATTTCTAGACTTAAGCCAGTTCAAAGATCTAGAACCCATTGAATGAAGGTAAGATAAGGTCCCCTTGAGGAAAGACCCTGCAAATACCTTAAAAGCTAAACTTTAAATATTCCTAGCCTTCCTCAAAGGGACTTGAGGCTATTTACCAGGTTGTCTGTGAATGAATAATGGGACAAATAATTGGGAGATAGCTGGATACTTGCTTAGAACTGGCACAAAATCTTGGAGAACTAAAGTTTCACTATGGTTCATCAGCTAGAGAAGGGGTTGAATGGAAATCAGGTGATCAACAGTTTTGGCTTGAATCCATCTCACAGTACATCTAGTTGTTCACCCAAACCACCCTGTATGAGTTTCCATATTTATGAAATGCATAGTTGAAGTAAATATACTCAGCAATTGGCAGAAACCACTCATTGGTTCCCTGATCCATGAAATGAGGGCTATTATAACAGTGCAGTAGGCAGAAATCTAAAGATGTCCACAAGATTATTATAAGCATTGCCTGGTTATTCAAACACTAAGCACTCCTGTGAAGAGAATTTTCCAGATGTAATTACAACCCCAAGCTAATTGGCTTTAAGAAACAGAGATTATCTGTATGAGCCAAATCTAATCACATGGACCCTTTAAAACCAGAAGGTGTTCTCCCGCTGATGGCAGAAGGTTAAGTCAGAAAGATTTAAAACCTGAGAGGGATTTAACACACTATTGTTGGCTTGAAGATGGAGGGGGCACAGGATGAGAATGCAGGTGGCCTCTGGAAATTAAGAGCAGCCCCTGGATAAGAATTATGTTGATGCAGCTTTCCAATTAGCAGAGTTGGTGAAGATACCTGTATCTCCTGTAAATGCTTGTGAAAGATCAACTTCAGCAAAGGGGATCTAAATAATCAAAAGTGAAAAAGATGATCTGTTATATGGACATCAGTCATCCTCTCTCTTCAGCTATTTCTGCCCTTGCCTAAAAGTCTTTTAAAAAATGGCCATAGTGGCAGGAGTGAAGATTATGCATGGGCTCAACAACATGGACTTCCACCCTCCGAAGCTGATTTGGCTGCAACCTTTGTTGAGTGCTTAACCTACCAGTAACAGACAACGATACTGAGCCCATAATAGGGCATGCCTCTGATGCACAATGTTTTTGGTTAAATCACCATACAGAGACTTACAGCATACCTTATTTGCATCAAACTATTCCAAAGAGTATTGCTTCCAAATAAAAAAGTCACTTCACAGCACATAAAGTTCAACAATGTGTTCATGGGCATGGAATTAACCAGTCTTCCCAGGTTCTCCATCGTGCTGAAGCAGCTAGCCTGTGGGTAGAATGGTAGAAAGACTTACTGAAGACTTGGTTATGGTACCACCTTGCAGGGCTGGGATAACAACCTCCAGGATATGACTTTGCTCTAAATCCACACCTAATATATGATGCTGTTTTTCCCATAGCCCAATATGTGGGTCCAGATATTAAGAGAAAGAAATGGGAGTGGCTTCTCTCACTATTGGACCTTGAAATCCACAAGAAAAGTTTTGCTTTCTCTCTCTACCACATCAGGTTCTACTGGACTAGAGGTCTTAATTCTAAGGGAGAACTGCTTCTACCAAAGTACAGAGCAATAGCTTGACTAAACTGGAAGCCCAGAATGCTGTGTAGTCACAATGGTCTCTATAAGCCAATGAATCAACAAACATTTGGGTTATGGAACAATTAGAGTGATTGACCTGACCATAACGAGCAACAAGTAAAGGTGCACAATCGAGGGAAACACCCTTCAGTGACTCTTCCACATTCTCTGATAAAAGTCAGTGGAAAATTACTACAATTCAGTATAAGCAGAACTGATAATGGCCCAGACCCTTCAGGAATGAAGGTTTAGATCACTCTACCCAGCAAGGAACCATAATTGATGAGGTGGTTGCTGAGGACAATGGGAATAATATGGAATGAATTAAATATGGCTAAATCACATTTAACCATGTGACCAGCTGCAAAAATGAAAACTATTATAGTTATAAGTATATATTTATTGTTTTGATATTAATATATTTTCTATATTAACCAATAAAATTATTTTTTCTTCCCCTCGTCCATTTCCCTACCATCTAACATAATATATGTTGATAGTATTTAATCCACTATTGCAGCATTTAGTTAAACTATAACAAAAGTGTGTAGAGGCTATATTTCAGCCAGATGAGGAATGGCCCTCCCCCAAAGATGAAAACAGTGTTTTGTATGCTCTTTTGGGGGGGAAAGCATTAGCAGGTTTATAATTTTGTTAGGAATGATTTCAAAATGTTAAGCAAAGCTTGATTTTTCTATTGTCTTTATTTGGATACTAAGTATGATTAAAAGTGTGTCTGGATGCCAAGTTGACAAGTGGTAGACTCTGGTATACTCTGTATTATGTACTCTGTGAAATTAGTTGAAACTACGTTTTCCAGAATTCCATTCTCTGTATGCTACCAAATTAAGGTTGGTTTCAAGATTAGGAAAGTGAAAATAAGGCAGCAACCATTTGTTTTGTGCTGAAGGTTGGTGTAAGACACCAGGAACTTTGGTGGCCCATGCATTTTTGGTTGATCTGCTTGCTCACCTTATTAGCATGGTGCAGCACTCAGGCCTGCAACTGGTCCAGTTATTGGTTCAGTTACCTTTTCAACTTCTCAGATCCTGGGCCAGGAGGGGTAGGGCATCAGGTTCTCCTGAAGATAATCTGTATCACTGGAGTGTGAAGCTATTACTCATTGCTTTGAAAACTGCTAAATAAAAGGAAATCAATCAAACATTATATCTTGCCTTTTCTATATAAATTGCATCACTGGGTAACTAAGAGACTAGAAGAAAATTTTTTCTTTATAACAGTTTTCCAGCTAATAAATGAAAAAGAAATGATAGATCAAGAATGTTCCCATTGCAACCCCTAATGAATTCATGGAGGTAGTCACTGATCGCCAACAGCTGCTGACATTACAACAAGAAGATGATGCATTTTGATAAAATATACACCACCACCCAGGAAATAGTCTAGCTAAAGGCAGCTGATACTAATTTATAGTAACTACCAATTTATTGTAAACACAGGGGGCAGAGAAACAAGTAGAACCACATGGCAAGAATGCAATCAGTAAAAAAAAAAAATCATGGAAATTCTATGGAACAATTAACCTGGTTTCTTCAACAAAAAAATGGAGAGAAAAGAAAGATGGAAGGAACACTTATAGATTAAAGGAGACTTAATGTAAAGTTACTGAAATCATTGATTTGGATATTTACAATGGGTTAATTTTATGGTATTTAAATTATATCTCCATAAATTTGGATAAAAAAAGAGTCTTAAAAATTATATTAATTGATGACTAGACTGAATTGGATCCTGATTCAGTCAAACAAAGCTTAATCAAAAATTTACATTTAAGACAATTAGAAATTTGAACATTTACTGGATATTTAAAAATATTGTTGAGTTGTTAATTTTATTCTGTGTGATAAAGGTATTGTTGCCATATTTAAAAAGCAGAAAAGAAAAAGAGCTCTTACCTTACGGAAAAATCTAGTGATGAAATAAAAATGTTGATTTCCAAAACTCCATGTGTGTGTGTTGTAACTGTGTTTTGCAGTCCAGAATATCATAAAGAGTACACAAAGTGGCATTTATGGAATGAGGTGCTACACAGTGCATTGTGGGAACACAGGCTCAAGCACAATAGAAACTTTTAGCAGATGACTGCTTTTTTCACTTACACGACACAAGGGATCCAATAGAGCAGGGGAAGAGAGCCCTCCAGGGCCAGTCTCCTGGGGAGACCAAGCTGCTCAGGTCAGGGTCAGTGGAAGGCAGCTCTGCCTGCCTCACTTTATGTGGGATAGGAGAGAGAAATCTGTGCTGCCAAGAGTGGGGTATTTATACAACTCAGCAGGGAAGGGCCCTGGCACTGAGAGTTCCTGCCCTGATAAGCATCTGGGGCTGCTTGTTCCTGGTTTCCAGGTTCAAGGCATGATCAGGGCCTTTCATTAGATCTAAGATCTCCCCTGGGCTGTGGAATGGAAACAAACTGAAACAATAGAAAAGGAAGAGTGGCAGGGAGATGTGCTAGAATGGGGAGATGGCCACTGAGCGTGTGTCTGTGACTGCCCCAACAGCATTGCTCTTTAAGGGGTTTCAGTAAGGGAGGTTACTTTCCTGGGGCTTAAAAGACTTCATAGGGTGCCTCACGCTGTGCCTGCAATTTCACTATCACACCAGTAGGTGAAAAGCAGTTCTTGCAGTGCTGGCTCAATGTTGTGTGACTTCTGCCCTCTCCTCATGGCAGTGTTCCCACCTGTTAAACAAAGGAAAGGTCCAATGCAAGTTCAGAAAAGTATTTTAAAAAGAATGTACACATATGACCCAATATAGAGATTAATACATAATAGAGAATATAAACCTATCATCAGTTTCGAGTTACATTATTTGTTCTGTAACTCATTTTCCTAACTTGGTAATTACCAGGCTATTCAGCATCACTTAATTCTCACAAATATGTTTTGAAATTTGTCTTAAATAGAATGCAAATTTTGTTAAGGCACATTTATTACCCAGAAGCTTGAAAAACACTTTTAATATTCTTGGTTGATACATGATTGGAACTGCATAACTGGATGAATTTATATCAAAGAAGTGGATAATTTTATGACCATTAATAATGGTTGTAGCTACATAGCCCAAGACAATGATATAGGTAATCGAATCTCATGCTTCAGAGCACAAAGTGATTGCTGTGAACAAGTCAGGGGAAAAAAAAATCTTGCCCCATTTAGATCATTATATATTTGAATACTTAGGTGGAGGGATATGAAGAATGATTATCTTTTCCTGAGGTGTGAGGGAATTTGTGCAGTGGAACATCTCATTGGATAAACGAATGGCTTGGTTTCTGTGTTAAAATTCATCATAATTTCCTTCCAATATTCATGTTTTGTGGAACTATGGATAGGGCCATCTCAAACCTCTGGTCATGTGAGTGACAGTGTTGTCTGTCGCGTTGAGAAAGCAAAGGAAACTGGGGAAGGAAGGGAAGGAGGGAGGGAGGGAAGAAAGAAGGGGGAGGAGGAAGGAAAGAAGGAAAGGAGGAAGGAAGAGGGAAGGAGCAAAGAAAACGTAACTTCAAAGCCCACAGCACTAACAGGAACTGAGAAGACTGAGCCAAAACGTGCTCACATGTGGAAAAAGCCAGATTAAGACTGTTGGTTTTTTTTTTTAATAAAAAGATCACTTATGGGCAAAATTCAATTTTTCTTTGATCAATGGCAGTTACTCTAGGACCATAACGTGCCTCTAATTCCTCACAGCAAGGAATGGGAATAATGCGTGCACTGCCTGAGCATCCTTGAGCTACTGCTTTTCACTAGAAAGCGTGGGCATGCCTCCTGTTCAGAAAGCTCAATAAGCAACATGTTTACGTGCACTCAAGTCACTCATATACTTAACTTTTTTGAAACATGTATCATGCCTACATGCTCCAGGAGGTAAAAGCATGAAAGACTCACTCTCAGCTTTTCTCCACCCCCTTATTCACTTCTTCCCATAGGAAGTGAGTAGTCTGTCCAGTAGCAAGCCCCCTTAGCCTCAAATATAAAGCCACATTGTTTAATCAGCTTTATCAATAAATAAGATGACATATTGGTCTTCATCTGTCTACCTTACATGTCCTATTTCTCAATTGATTCCAAATGTGGAAGGGAAAAAGAAAAGCACCCTAAATTCCCAATACCAAGAACTGGAAAAAGTAATCATAATAAAAATTGATATAGGGTCCACCTCCACCATGCATCTAGCAGTTTAGTTTTATATACTGTGGTGGCTTGGTGCTATGAAACCCAGAAAACATGTTCTTAGTCTTAATCGATTCCTGAGGGAGGGAACCCATTGTAAATAGGATGAGGTTCCTTCAATTTAGGCATGGTCCCATTGAATCAGGATGGATCCTAATCCTGTTATTGGTGGGTTTATGGAGAAGGCCACAGAAAGAGTAGCCATGGGGAGCAGCCAGAAGCTGGAAGTCAGTGGAACCCAGAAGCGAAAGAAGAAGATGCGGCCATGTGCATTGCCATGTGACAGAAAAGCCAAGGACTGAGGAGTGCTGGCAGCCAGCCAGAATGCACCGGTCCTCAGGGAGAGAGCATCACCTTGATGAAGCCTCAAATTTGGACTTCTAGCCTCAAAACTGTTAGCAAATAAATTCCTGTTGTTTAAGCCAACCTATTGTATGGTATTTTTGTTAGCAGCTGTTACATGATGAAGGTCATGCCTGTTGATCAAATCATTTAAATCTTGAGGCCTTGGTTTCCTCATCTCTGAAATGATGCAACTGGAACTGGAAATTGCTTAGGATCTCTTTAAGATTCAAAAAATAAGTTAATATTTTTTCTAAGAAGACGTTCCTAATATATTCAGTTCACATTTTTAGCTCCCTTCTTGAAAGTCCTAGAGCAGTTAATATTCTGTACTGCACTGTCTCTCAGTTGATTATATACATTGTCTGGTGCTGTTCACTAATTGTTTCTTGTACATAAATCTTGTTTCTGTAAATAGATTGCATACTCCTTGAGGTTAGGAAACATGTCTTCTGTTTCATTATATTCCTGGCATACCCTCCCTCTCTCCTGCCCCTTTCTCTGCACCTGGGTAACTCCCAACTCCCTTTGTCCTCTCCTTTGATTCTTATGTAGTAATGTTTATAGCTCTTCCTAGCTAATAAAATATTTTCTCATATATGAGGACATTTGGTTCTCATCTAAATCCTGTGAATTAAGCATTACAATGACTCCATTTCCATTTTGTCTATAAAGAGCAGTCTCAAAAGATAAAAGAATTTTCTCCCATTGTCTATTTGTCTAGTGAAGTAATCAAATTGTAACTTGAATTAGATTCTTTTTCTTAAAAGCTTTGTTTTAACCATTTTTCTTGCCTTGTGTTTAAAAAAAAAAAGAAAAGACAAGAAATAGAAAGTAAAATAAGTTCTATGGCATCAAGAAATTTTCACTACACTATATATTGTGACACAGCAGAAACAGCTGTTAAATATTTGCAAACAATGATATTTATTGATCATTTTAAAATGCAAAAAGAACATTGAAGCACTTATGAATATGTAGTGAAATTTAGAAAGTATTCCTATGCTTGAGGTGACATCACTAGGACAGGAAATGAGGCATTTCAACCCACAACCAAACAGATATAAATGTAATAATGTTTTCTTTCTTGACCTTAATTACCTAGAGCACAGCTGAATACCACAGAAGAAGCAAAAGTGTTTCTGAGAGACCAGAATAGCTTATACAATTTACATGCCCTAAAGATTATATACTTCTCTCATAATGTGTTTTGAGTCCTAACTCAGAGCCTACTTGCACTTAGCTTAGGCACAGCCTTGATTATCTGGAGTTTTCCATCTCCCAGCAGAATAGAAATAAATCATTAGAACAGTGAAACTTTAGGAAGCACTGTTAGAAACAGGCATGGTGTTCAGTGGCAACTAATTGCTTATTCAAAATGCCAGTAGTCCAGGGTCATTCACAAAAAGGCATCACTATTAGAGCTCCATGAATCTTCTATGGTAGCTATGACAGTTTGAAATTTTGTGAATCCCAGAAAAGATCATGTTCTTTGAACTAGTCCATTCCTGTGGGTGTGTGGTCCTTTGATTGCATTAGATTCTAAGAGACCTTTTGATTAGATCACTTGATTTAATCAATTTAGAGCCTGTGACTGGACTACTTCAGTAAGGCATGACCTGTGTTGAGTCTCCATCTTCTAGCTGGGGTCTTATATAAACTGAGAACTTGAAGCAGAAACACACACGGAGAAAAAGACAACTTCCGTTTTTTCCCTGCCACGTGAAAGAGGACTCCAGGATCAGCTACAGCTGAGAGGTTGAGAGAACCTCTGAGAAGCTGAGAGAGAAAGACTGGAGGCTGGAATCAGCAGAGCACAGGGGCACAGAAAGAGGCCCTTGAGAGGCTAGGCCCACATTGCAGATACATCTGAAGAGATGAGCCCTGCCATGTGCTTGATTGCCCACAGCTGAGCTTGGGGAGAAAGCAGACCAGCAGAAGCTGAAGAGAGGAGGCCCAGAAAGAGATAGCCATATGCCTGATCATTCACAGCTGAGCTCAAGGAGAAGGTAACCCTGGAGGGGAAGACAGGGTCCTCAGCAGAGATTGGCTACCATTTTGCCTCACCGTGTGGCAGGAGTCCATGAGACAGCATCTCTGATGATGTATTGATGTGAACATTTTCACAGCCTTGGAATTAAAAGTAAAACCCTAATAAATTCCTATTCTAAAAGCCATCCCATTTCTGGTATTTTGTATCAGCAGCCTCAGCAAACTAAAACAGTAGCTAAAGTTATTCACCCATTCATCTATTCATCCATTATTAATTCAGCAAGTATTTATGTGCTAGGCACTGGGACAAGTTTGTTCATATGAAAATGGATAATCCGTAGTCCCTGCTTCTATAGCACTCAGACTCTATTTGGGATAAGAAGTAAGTCAACCGAGAATTGTAACAAAGTTATGGAAAGCAGTGAGAAAATAGGAAATATGACATCGTGTGACAAATACACTGGGTGCCTTGAGAGAACAGAGAAGATTCATCTAATCGAGCTGGTAGAACAGAGAAGGCAGGGAGGCAGGGAAGTAGGTAGGAGACTTTGCTGCCACGTAGCCTTTTCTGTGTGGAATGATGTCTCAGCTGGGTGTTGAAGAATAAGTATTGGTTAGTGAGAGAAAGAGGAGGACCAGGTAGTGAGTTCCTGGGTGAAACAGGATTCTTTTAGGGAACTGCAAGTACTTATGGAGCAGTAGCAAAAATGAAGTTGGAAAGGTAGACAGATAATGAAAGGCTTCATAGTGTAAAACACCAAGATATCAGACCTGGAATCTAAATATAAGGGTGCAATGGAAGGATTTTCAGTTGGGAGTATTAAGATCAGATTTACAGAAATCTTTGCAAAATTCATTTTGTCTGGTCTGTGGAAAACATTGGAAAATGGTGCAGTAGAGACAAGGCAACCAGCTGGGGGTCTATGGTCATAATCTAGGCAAATTATGGTGATGGTGAGCCATTAGTTAAGGAGTTTGATAACTTAGCTCTGCAGCCCAGGGCCAGATAAGAGAAAGAAAATGTAATGCTGGGAGAAATGTAGGTAACTAGATTCTGTGTAAAAAATGCGAAAAAATAAATGTGGTGCAGTATGTGTGCCTGCATATGCCTGTGTACATCTGTGTATATTTATGTGTGTGCATGTGTATGTATGGCGGGTGTCTTTGTCAAAGGCTGCTGATTCAAAGTACCAGAAATGGGTTGGCTTTTATAATGGGAATTTTATTTAGGTTAAAATCTTACAGTTCTGAGGCTGTGAAATGTCCAAATCAAGATGGCAGGTAATCTCCGCCTAGGTCTTTGCCTTCCCCTCCATGCTCACCGTCTCTTGAAGCCCGACTCCCAAAGCTCAGCTGTTGCAACCAGACATAGAGTTATCTCTTTCCGGCCTCCTTTCTCAGTCTCTGCTGCTCTGCTTTCTTCCCAAGTTCAGCTGTGAGCTATTAGGCAGATGGCAGTCTCCTGAGCCTTGAGCTGCTCCGTGGGCCCAACCCCTCAGGGGCTTCTGTACTTTGCTGGTTCCAGACTCCAGGACCCCTCTCATCCCTCTTGGCTTCTCTGTTTCCCTGCAGTCTTCTTTCTTACATGGCAGGATCAATATGGCAGCTTCCTTTTCCTCTGTGTCTCCGTTTCTATCAGAACCAGCAAGAGGGTGGAGACCCAAGCTGCCTCATGCCTCACTGATGTGGTCCAATCAAATGAGGAATGGATTAGCTGAAAAACATAATCTTTTTCTTTTGGGGATGCATAAAAGAATTTCAAACTGCCACAGCAGTGGTGAAGAGAAGGTGATAGAACACAATTATTAAGAAGCTGTATACCACAATATTAATAGTAATTATCTCAAGATAGTGAGATCACAAATAAATTTTATTTTCTTCTTTATACTTTAAAAAATAATTTATGTGTTTGAAATTACACTTATGCTAAATTTAAAATTAAGCAAATCAGCTAAAATATTTTAAAAGGTATCAAAATGTGCAGTATACTTAAAGATTTGTATCAAATGATTAAAATTTGAATATTGGCTCAGAGATGTAAGCTTCAGTTATCTAAAGAGCCAAAGTAGGCAAATGTGGTGGTACCTTTACTCCACAGTATGATCCATTATCTCCTGGAATAGCACCCCATGGATGACACAATGGGTCATGTGTAGGTGAGTCAGTAAACTTTTCTGCTTATGGTTTTCTCATTTCAAAATGGAGCTAGTAAATATTATCTTGAAAAAGTATAAAATATTTTTTTCTCATAGTAATTGCCTCTGTGTATTAAAAATAGCACTGGCTGCCATTTATTAGGAGGCTCCCATGTGCCAGGCCTATGAAACATGCTCTACCTTTTCAACAGCCTTTTTCTGATTCTCCATCAAGGCTTGGCTGGGATCTCCCTACAGAAAGGCAGCCATGGCCACAGCAGCTTGGCCATCTGGCTCACTCAATCTCCACACATTCATAAGGTTAGTACTGGTAGCAGTGGAGCTGGATTATGATTTTAAACGGGTGCACATTGCTGAAATAATGTCTCGTATAGAGCAGGAGCATCTGCAATTGGGTAACCCATGATCCCTGCTTCTATGGTGCTCTGAGTCTATTTGGGGCAAAAGGTAAGTAAGTCAAGCATTACAATCACTTTAGGGAATGAGGTAAGTAAATAAGAAGTATGACATAGTATGATAAATGCACTGGGTGCTCGAGAGCACATAGAAGATGTATCTAAACCAGCTGGTGGAGAATGGCAAAGGCAGGGAATCAGGGAAATTGGGAGGAGATCATGTTGTTAGGTAAGGAAAGAAATCATGCACTACATTAGGACCAAGATGGCAAAAATAAAAAGGGCACTCAGTTAAGGCATGGAGAGACAGCTGTGTTAATAGATCAATAGGAATAAAAGCTGGGAGTGATCTAAGAGATACAACTCTTCTCAGTGTGTATCAGAATAATGCCTTCTAGGATTTGTCTTTGCAGTGTCTTTCAACCACAAGGATGTGTCTATATTAATAAAGATTTGTACCTTCTACAAGGGTTATTTCTGAAACAAAATTGGCTGCCTGGGTAGTATGATTTGAAAATGTCTCTAAAAGTAATTCTGCATCCATCTTTGAAATCCCCATGGTCATGATTCCTTAAAATATTTAAGTCTTTGTTCAGATTCATTGTTATCTAGTAGGTTTAACATGTTAATCTAGGAGTGATAGTTAATACAAGTGCTGAACTAATTTATCAGAGCCCCCAAGGTAATGAGATGGCTGGCAGGCACATTTTAGTAGGAATTTGTTTGTGTGTGTTTGTGCATGCACGTGTGTGTGTGTGTGTGTGTGCGAGAGAGAGAGAGAGAGAGAGAGAGAGAGATGGGGGATGACTCAGGAAAGAAAAGTTAGTAATTCTTTATCAGGGATACACTAGCTTCTGGTAGGACTTCTGAGCAAGCATAAAGACTTAGTGGTAACTAGGTGGAGGCACTACAGTAAAAAAAGAAGAAGGGCCAAGAAAGAACAGAAATGGGGAAAAACCAGCAGGAGCTAGGGCATCACATACATATTAGGTGTAACTTGACCTTACCAGGAGGACTCCAGGTGATCCAATATGCTGGGAATGAGACCATAGTCCATACCTCTCCTAGACCCTTTATTACCACCGTTAAGAATGAAAAAGGAGCCCCAGAATATAACCTCTGCAACTTTCCCTCCACAAACATATTATCTGTTTGTTTGTTTTTGCATAATCACAATAACCCCCAAGCATCCTAGTTAATCCTCCAAACTCTAATTCCCAGAAAGGATCAGTATACCTCCTATTCTGTGTCCTTATCCTACCCTTCCCCCTATTGTTGAACCCCTCCATTCTGCCCCCTAGAATTCACAAGCCATAATTGGCAAAAGTCACCTGTAGCCTCAAACTGTTCTCTGAAACTTCCTTTCACCTTTTTTTTCTAACATAGGTTTCTCAACCTCTACACTAATGGTATTTGGGGCCAGATAATTCTTTGTTGTGGGAAGCTGTCCTGTGCAGTATAGGATGTTTAGAAGCATCCCTGCCTTCTACCCACTAGATGTTGTTAACAGCTCTGCCTCAATTGTGACAACCAAAAATACCTCTACACATTATCAAATGTCCCCAGGACCAGTGTGTGTGTGTGTGTGTGTGTGTGTATCTTCGTCTCCCATTGAGAACCACTATGCTAATGGATTTGGCTTATTCCCAAGAATATTATTTGCCTTGAAATCCTCTCAAAAGTGTGGTTGTTTTTACTTTTTCCCTCAGTCCTTGTCTAATTGGTACTCAAATGGGATATGTAACCTCTTTGTTACTTATTGTCACACTAGACCATTATCCTCTCCTTCCTGTACTGCCAACAATATTTAGCTCGGAATATCATGTCATCAGATTACATCAACCCCATTGTGGTTTCATCTACTGATCTTGTATCATTTTTCCCTCATGGTTTGATTGTTTTGGCTCCTAGCTCACTGTATTAAATCTTTGCAATTTCAGAATACATAAAAATGATCCTTCCAATACCCTGGCCTTCAGTTTCTTGGATTCCTTTGCTCCAGTGATCTTGTCCTTCACTCAACCTCAGCCTGCTTCTCCATGGATATATCCTAGAAATCATAATTAATATACCTGCAACTCCTCCATAAACTCAATTCCATGAATCTCCTCTCTCCAATTACCACCTTCATCTTTCCAATCCATTCACTCTAGTACCCTGAGTTAGTTCAGGACTTCTGAGAAACAGACACCAAGATGGGCTGAGAACTGCAGTTTATTTATAGGGGAAAATGTTAGTGAGGAGAAATGGGGAAAATATTTGGAGGAAATTGAGAGAACCATCAGATCACAATGCAGACTCTGTGTGGGAGAGAGGGAAAGAAGAAAGATTGGGTAGGAAAAATATTAGACTGCAGTACAGTTTTAATAAAGTTTTGGCAGAGTTAATTGGGAGTCCTTTAGCTAAGTGGCCTGTCAGAAGAATCCCATATCTCCCAGAAATGAGTTGGCCTTAGTATTCCTACTGTACTCACTGATCCTGAGAAGTGTGACCTTGGCACAATAGTGATAGAATTTCCGAATACAGAAGCTGGGGGCCATTGGACGTTTATACTCCCTAAGCTTGGAGATCTGAGAGTTACATTCTGATGGCTATCCCAATTCCAAAAATCCTCACTTTCCTTTTCCCACTCTCACCTAGTAATGTTAATCCATCAATATATCCCCCTTCACTGTCTTTCTTTTTTTTTTTATTTTTTAAGATTTTATTTATTTATTCATTTATCCCCCCCTTGCTGCTTGTGCTCGCTGTGTCCATTTGCTGTGTGTTTTTCTGTGTCTGCTTGTCTCCCCTTCCTGGGTTGTCCTGCTGCATCAGCTCACCGTGCCACGTGGGCTGGCTTGCCTTCACCAGGAGGCCCCAGGAACCGAACCCGGGGCCTCCCATATGGTAAATGGGAGCCCTACTGATTGAGCCACATCCGCTTCCCCTTCACTGTCTTTCAATGCCCCCTCTTCCTTCTTAGCCATCCTAAAATATATGATCCATCAATATAACTTCCCATCTCTTGTTTCTTCATACTTGACTGTAAAACTAAAATCCCAGTTAACACCAATTCTCTACCTACCCCATTGCTACTCCCATGCAGAAGAGTATGGCTGGAGAAAAAACACAGAGTTTCTCCTCCATCTTCACTTAGCTTATGATCTTGTTCTCTACTTTCCAAAGAAATTGAGACCTTCAGAAGAGAACCTACACAGACTCCCACAATGTCATTCCTTTCCTATCTATACCGTGTTCCTTTCAAAAGTCAGCCCCTCTACTTGCACACTTGATTCCATTCCTTCTTGTCTACTCTAGAGCCTCACTCTTAATTTTTCCATCTCTCCTGCAACATCATTTCCCCCTCTGCACTAGAGTATCCCATCATCATACAAACATTTTATTTCCCTCTATTTTAAAGTACAAACAAAAAATCTCTTCTATGAATCCACTGACTCCTTTGATGATCTCATCCAATCTCATGGCTTTAGGGCTCATCTAAATGTCATTGACCCCCAAATTTATGTCTCCATTCCAAACCTTTCTCCTGAACTCTAAACTTGAGCATCTAATAGAATAGTTAACATCTCCATATGTGCTTCTAATAGACATCTCACACTCAACAATGTCAGAAGTGAAGCCCTGATATACCTTCCAGAAACTGTTCAGCACATAACCTGCTCTGTCTCAATTGGCATAGCCCTATCTGTCCAAAAAACCCTGAGTCATCCTTGATTCTTCCCTTTCTCTCATACCAGTATTTCCAATCTTTCAGGAAATCGTTTGCCCCACCTTCAAAAAATACACCATCTGACCACTTTTCACCACTTTCACTGATGCCAACCAAGTTTCAACTCCTTCACATCTTACCTACATTATTATGATAACTTCCTAAATGGTTTACCCATTTCCACAAGTGCAGTGCAGGTAAAATCTATTCTCAACGTAGTAGTTTGATCTTTCTAAAACAAATTTCAGATATGTCATCCTTTGCATAAACCATTGCAGGGACTCAGTCAGAATAAAGGCCAATGTGTTTACAGTGGCCTACAAACCCTACAGGATCTGCGAAAATCAACGTACCCCTTAACTCCCTGACCGCAACTCCAATCTCTCTTACTCTGCACACTACTTTGACCTCTTTACTATTTCTTGAACATGCCAATAGCACTTTTACCATAGACCTCAGCACTGGCTTTTCCCACTGCCTGGATCTTTCTTCTCAGATATCCACCTCCCTCATGTGATGGCTCAGATGTCACCTTTTCAATGTATCCTACCCCAACTGCCCATCCTAACTACACAATTACCCCTTACTTTGTTCTACTTATTCTTTCTTTCCATAGAAAATATCACCATCCAACATACTATATACTTTACTTATTATGTTTACCATTTATTTTCTATCTCCTCCTTGCTAGAAAGCAAGCTTCATGGTGGCATGTAACTTTGACTGTTTCCTGCACTGATATCTCCCAAGTACCTAGAGCATTACCTGGCAAACAGTAAGGCTCAATAAATTTTGTTGAATTAATAATGAATAAATGAGAAATTGAGCTTGGTAGACTTATAAATTCTACCTTGGTTCATGCTTCCCTGTGATGGTGGTGACTGTAATTTAGGTTTTGTGTTTTTTTTTGCAGCTTTTCTTAAAGCTTTTGAGGGCTCTAGAAGGCTTCATTCATTCACATATTTATTTGGTAACAATTAAATGTCAGATTCTGTTCTGTTGAATGCCAATAATTGAAAATAAGCAACATGAGCACATTTTCCCTTTTTTGGGGATACCAGGGCCAGGGATTGAACCCAGGACCTCCCATGTGGGAAGCAGGCACTCAACTACTTGAGCCACATCCACTTCTACATTTTCCATTTTTTGACAATAAACAATATCTATTCATAAGCCTAGAGAAGATAGATTCATATTTGGAAGAACATTTCTCTTCATCCAAATTTAAAACATCATTAGGTAGCTCTGTCATACATTCATTTTTTCCATTGATTTATGATTTGTTTAAAGCCCACTCAGCACTCAACATTTGGTCTTTGGGCAATTTCCAGCTTCGGGGTAGTGTTTGGATCAAGCTGAGGATAGAGAGGAATAGACACATAATTTTCTTTTGGGTGTCTGTTTATGCCAGTGTGATACATTTCACAACAAACAACAAAAAACATGGTACATCACAATAAACTTGTTCATAAGGCAAAAATACTTACCTCTTTATGAAATGCACAAGCTTAAATATAAAAGGGAGGAAAATCACCTTTTGTTGAGGTGCAATCTTGGGATCTGCTCCTCTGAAAGAAAACACTGTAATACCTCTTCTGGTGATGATTTGGGTAGACCTTAGTAGATCCACACTTAGAAATTATTTTAAAGTGTGATGTTTTGAATTTGGTATTGTTGGAAGTAGTTAGAAAAGTCAAGTGTATTAAGATCAACTGATTATTCATTATATGTTATTTTTGAATGTCATAAGAGCTTCTTCACTACCTCCATCCCGCCCTCCTACATGAACTTAAGTTTGCTCTTTGAAGTGTGACTTAATTGCTTTAAGTATTTAAATTATAAAAGTACTCTCTATTTTAAAAGGGCAAAATCACTTAGTGTCCTCTGTAACCCCTGACAAGAATTTCTCACTAAGTGCAGAGGCTTTGTTCAACACCTAAAAGCTTGCATAGTAGGACCTTCTTTGCCACAAACAGAAATGGGCCAGTGCAACTTGTGCACGTCTGTCAACACAGGCTAACAGTCCTGATTGATCCCGAAAGAAACATTTCCTCCTGCTATTGGTACTAAGCCAACTAATTGTAAAACCTGCCTCTAACTGCTACAAAAGAGTCTTTCCTATTTCTCCACCCAACCTACTAGGGGCTCTTTTGGGTTTTTAGGTTTAAACCTCAAATTCATTTGGGAACAAACAAGCACTGGCCAAAGTGTTTTCCACCAACAATCTGTGCTCTATGGTGGGGGCTAAGTAGAGCCACAAAAGATCAGCCACCCATCGAGCCCAGGCTTCCCAATACTCCTCAAAAGACTGCTCTCTGGTCAAGTGAAGCAATGAGTGCTGTGGTGAACATTGGGTGTTAATGTTTGTTTTCTTGTTTGGGAAAATTGTATAAATTCTTCTAAGTCTATAACCCTGAAAAAGGTTTATATGAATGTACCATGAAGCCAAAGATGACTACAATTGCAAATATGAGTGAACTGATTGGCGCTTTCCTTGGGAATACGCAATGGGAGGTCAAGGGGGCAATTGCCACTCTCTGCCTGAAGATGCAAAGAACTCATTTTCCATAACTAGAATCAGTCTACTATTCAAGAAGCAGGGAAAGGGAGGGACATAGTTGAGGTTTATTCCATCATATTTTACATCACAACCATCTCTTCTTGCTAATGAAAACTTGGATGTTAGAAAGAAAATGGAAGTAAAAGATCTGAATTTTGCGTTGGTATTATAGCATTGATCCTTGCCACATTAGGAAGCATTGGCATTCCTGAATCTTTAATGGATAGTTAGACCAAACTTAGTTGTCATAGTAAGAGAAACAGGATGACCCAGGGAAAAGAACAAGGACTTTGAGGTTCAATCACCCCAGGTTCTATCTTGGCTCTGTCGCATATAGTTGTGGAGGTGTTCTTTGAGGCTCAATTCCTATCTGTAACATGGGTAATATGGTATCAATCATATAAAATTTTTTTTTTGGGGGGGAATTACCTTTTAAAAAAACTATGGAAACATGAATAGCCATGACTAATCTCATTAAACTCTCCATAAAAGTAGTTTGTATTAATTTTAACATGGAGGCAGTGAAATAACTAACTTAAACAGTATTTAATGCAAAAATTATTTATATTTTTAGCAAAATATTTAGCTTCCTAATTCTGAATTGGAGTTATTTTTGATAGGCTAATGGCATCTGGCAAATGTGTGAGACACATTTATTTGCCTTTTCCTATAATATCCCCATGTTATGCTGTTAAACCTGCTCTTAGGGGGCTAGTAGGGAGCCCTAACTTGTACATTAGCCAGTTTCTGTGGTGTAATAAATATTTCCACATTTTCACATGGCTTACTTCAAACTACCAGCATGTTAGCAATCGTCTCACAAAATTTCTGAATTTTTAACAGTCGGCTCTTATGAGCCTGTGCAAGTCAGCTCTAGCACACCACTGAGATCCCCACGTGGCAGGGGACAAGCCTGAAGCTCAGTCATGTTGACTTTCTTGTTTAGGATTATACAGTTCATAAGAAGCAGAGTTATAGTGGGAAGTCAAGTCTGCTAGTCTCTTGCTCTTGCTCTCATTCTACTCTCTCTGCCTGAAATTGTCTGGGATTATCAAGGTGGGTAGTTAAGAATTATTTCCTAACAGAAAGTTAGGAATTATTTCCACAAATATCAGTAGTTTTACACAGAAGAGTATAAAAGTACCCATTTACCCCTCTACTTGCTAACGCTGATATTTTCAAATATAAATTTTTTGTTTGCTAATCTTTAGGTATGGAATTATATCACATTGTTACAGTTCACATGGCCTCAATAACCTAATGTAACAATAAAATAATATAAATCCCTTTTTTGATCAAGCTTTAAGTAAGAAAAATATGCCCCTCCTTAAGTAGGGAATCAGTTTTAATTAAAAGTGAGTTCTAAAGCAAATCATTTAGACCTAAAAACATTTTGTTGGTAAAGGCACTATGTTGTAAATTGTCTCACTATACTGATGACAAAGACAAGGTAACAGAATATTTCTGACCCAGAGAACTAAGCAAAGAACATACCTGATAAATAATCAGATTAAGGCAGAGTAAGACTGAAATCTGGACTGTGCAATTGAGGTTAGTAGAGTTCTTGTGTGGGGCTTTAACATTCAACCAATGTAAAGAGATAAATACTCTTGCTATATCACATTTACCTTTGACTCATGAAACACTTAAAAATCATAAAAATTCATAAAACATAACTGGTGTAAGAGGCAAAATGTCTCATAAATAGGATTTATTTTAAAAATTCATATACATCTAAAATTATAAAACATGGCCAAATTATCTTCCAAAACTATGAAACATGAAAACAGCACCTGGATTTTGAGATGATATTCTTAATCATTCCTTTACAAAATTTAACTACAAAGAAGGTGCTTTCAACAGAATCAAAATGTAAACATACCATAGGACTTTGCTTAGCTTTGAAACTGAGATTGAGAATCTTTTCAGATGTTTATTGAATATTCCTCTAATGAGTATTCCTCTATTGTTGCAACCTTTGCCCATATTGGCAGTCTTATTCTATTTTTATTGCAGGGATTATTTTTTACATTCCAGATATTATTTATTTGTGTGTTAGTATATTTCTTATTCCAGTATATGACCCATTTTTACCTCTGTCATAACTTTCCTAACCTGAGAAAGTCATCTACAAAATTTCACAGCAAACCTGAATGCTTTGACCTTAAGATTGGGAACAAGGCAAGGATGTCTGTTCTCTACCACGCCTATGTGACAAGTGTAGGATTTGAATGCCGAAAACTACTTAATACAGAGGAAAGAAATAAAAGTTTACCTAAATAAATGGAGACATATTCTGTTTTCACACATTAGACATCACAATATAATAAAGAAGTCAATTTTTCCATGTTGATCTATAGATATAACACAATTCAAATCAAAATCATCCAGGATTTTTTTTTTATTACATGGATAAGCTGATTCTAAAAGTTATATGGAAAGTCAAAAGTCCTAAGCTATCCAAAGGAATTTTTTAAAAGAATGACATTGTAGGATACACACTCACAGATTTCAGGATTTATATAAAGCTACACAATCAAGACAGTATGGAATTGGTGAAGGTACAGATTCATATATCAATGGAACAGAATAGAGACTTCAGAAATCAGCCTACACAAACATGGAAAATTGATTTTTTTATTATAGAAGTTGTAGGTTTACAGATAAATCATGCATAAAATATAGTGTTCCCATATATTCTTCTATTAATAACAGCTTGCCTTACTGTACTATGTTTGTTGCAATTAGTAAAAGAACATTTTTATAGTTTTATTATTAACTATCATCCATAGTTTATTTAGAGTTCATTGTTTTGTTTTGTTTTTAAAGATTTATTTATTTATTTCGAGGATGTTGCAGGATGCTCTTCTGATCTCCTGGAGCCCCCAAACAGGTGCTTTAGATAGCTCTGGGTGATTACTAACTGCCCTGTAGCATGAGCTGCCTCTAGGAGCTCCTTACTCTGCCGCCATCTTGCTGGTTATCCTTCTACCTCATTGTTTTTTTGTTTTTTTTTCTTCTTGTTTTCAGGGGAGAGCGCTAATGCAGTCCCCCACTACCACAAATTATGCAGTCGAGTTTCCCACATTTGGGGAAATCACAGGGGTCAGCACATCTGGAGTGCAATGGATCAGCCTCGCCCTGGGAAAACCACCTTCGTGATCATGGTATCTCCCCTGCCAGGTAAGTATACCTCATTTTTTTTAATGAGCTACTTTTGTTTTTCTTGAGGATTGGGGCATGCTGCTCACTTTTCTGAATCTCTCATAACCCATGTTGTAAGTACTCAGTGGCTACCCAGTGAGTACTTAGGTTGCTTGCTCCCTGAAGAAAAATGCTGTGTAATTCTCAACATTGGCATAACTACAGAGAGCAGCAGATACTCAAAATATTAATTTCTTGCCATTCCAGAAATAAATATGATTTCTCTGGCTTTACCAGAAGGTATTGTCCTTTTGACTTACTGCATTTTCACAGTTGATTTAAATAGAGCCTAACTGTCATTTCTGACTCCATGAAAAATTGTACTTCCACTGACCTTATTGGCTCTCCCTAGTTTTAATGGGAATATAAGCAACTGTGAAAGATTCAATCATTTCAGCTCTTCCACAGAATCAATATATCCAACAGCTGCTTTCCTAAGCTGGCCAGCATTCACTTTATCAACACAAGGAAAGCAGAGAAGATTTGTCCGAGTGGACCATGCTAGGAAGTACACACTGCAAAGGGCCTTTACCAGACTTCTGACAAGTCCTTATAGCCAGCTGCTCCTGCATCTTCTTCTCCTCTACCTCCTTGCCCAGAAACTCTCCAGTTATACCTCCTTCAAGTCCACCCACATCAACAGCCCCTCTGTGTGTTGCTTTCTCTGGAAATGTCATTTTCCTTGCTATGTCTAGTCTCATGAGGCTGGCACAGCCCTGTCGTCAGTTTGCACTCCTCTCCTAGTCAAGGGTATCAAGACCAACCCTTTCCTGACAAAGTGCTACTTTTGAGTCCCTTGAAGTCTTATATTATTAATATAGGTTGTGGCAGGAAGAACATATTATTTTGTAATTCCGATGGTGGTGAGTGGCCTGCTTCAGGTTGTCTTATTCTTTGGAACACCCTTAAGTGTAGGGGCTGATCAATTTGGTTAAGATTAGGCTACCTGATAGTGATTTACAATGTATTGATAAGGTATCCCCTGATACCTTCTTTCATCTTTGCTGCTCTCCTCCGGCATTACCTCCTAAACTATCCTGTCTACATGTGATGCATAGAACTGCCATTGTACAACCCTAATTGCAGCCATCGTGATGGCAAAGCTGACACACAAAGAATGAAAGAACCTGAGTCCTTAATGACATCCCTGTGCTTCAGAGCCAGCCAACTCTGGAGCTCACCATAGCTCTGGATTTATTGATATGTGAGAAAAGTAATTTTTGTATCATTTATACTAAAATAAATGGAAAATTTTCTATGTTTTGAAGCTGAACGCTTTATGAGAGCTTCTACATTACGTACTCCGAAGGGTTGTTTTGAGGATTTGATGAAAAATATATTATTATCATAAATATTTTGGGGCACCTAACTGCTAAGAAACAGTACTAGGCCATGGAAATACAAGAGTAAACAAGAAATTTCCCTGCTCTAAAAGAGCTTATAACCCCAAAGAGACAATATTAAACAAAAATTGCATGTATAATTATATCTTTTCAACAATAAATAAGTGTTTTGAAGGAAGAGTAGAAGGAGCAATGCAAGTGTATAAATCAAAATGGATACTTTAGGGAATATTCCCCTGAAGATGTGATATTTAATCTAAGAAACGAAGAAGAGGAAAGAGTTAGCTCAGGAAGCATTTGGTTGCTCCAGGTAGAAACGAAGCAAAAGCATGGAGTCCTTAAGGATGGAAGGAGGAAGAGGGGAACTGAGCGGGAGTAAATGAACAAGGAATGTGCATCATAAATGTATACCCAGAATCAGCTAAGTACTTGGCACTTAGTGTGACTCAATAGTACCTATTATTATTAATCCAACATGATGGGAATTATGGAGTTTGCTTTACTAAGGATTACAGGATGAAACTGAAAATTGCTGCTAACGGATTTAGATGATCAATGAATATGACATTCATTATAGATTATTATTATAGATAAAGGAGACTGTCGGGGTGGGAGACTTTGCTACTCTTTGAAGCACGTGTCATCCTAAACTAGACATTTTCAGAGCCGCTGTCACACTCATGATCCTTAGCCAAATGGACAACAGGACAGAGGGAGATGTATGGGCACACTGCCACTTCTTGTTCTGGATTTGCAGCCTTATTTGTCAGCACTGGCTCCAACTTCATACCCCGGGTCTATGAAATGATGTGACTGCCCATCAGCACAGAGCAGCCAAGTTGCTTTGTGAACTGGCAATATGGAATTTCTGTGATGATGCCATTAATACTTTCCTGCCTCAACAATAGCTCCTGCTCTCTAAGAGCTTATGAGTCCCAGATGTAAGATAACAAACATGCTGGTGTTAAGCAGAGAGCAGTAGGAAATTCAGGAAGAGGGAATGAAAGGGGAGGCTTTAAGGTGGGAGATGAGGAGGGTCATGCTTATTTTGGCATATTCAGAGCATTTTTTTAAAACAAAATTTGTGCCCAAATCTATCATTCTATATTTTAAGTTCTGGCAGGTACCAAAAGCGTAAAGTGATATAGTGTTAATATTTAATAAATCCTTAGGAATAAATGCAATAATAGCTCATCCATGAAGGATGACTGTGTTTCTTTTGCTTATGAAGAGACCTTGATAAATATATTAATGAGCAGCATAATGCTTACCCTTCAAGGGTGATATGTTCCATATATATGCAAAAGCCACATCACCCCACACTGAACTTTGGATAATGTCCAAATGTACTCCCTCTATCCTGGTTGTGTGCCTCTCATATCAGTTTGCTAAGCACTTGCTCTGGCACTGCCTGGGCATAAATAATAGTGTCTGGAGGTTAAAGAATCTAACTATGTTCTGCTGATTGATCAATTACTCTATTTCTATCGATTACCAGAATGTTCTATTAATTCCATTATTATGTTTAAAGGGGAATCCATAGCAATTTTTTAAAAAGACATTTGATAGTTTTCATGGTGATTAAATTTACAAATTTATTTGCTTTCACTTGTTTACTCCCAATAAATGTAATTAATATTTCATGTTACCCTTTTAAATGTGAAAATGCTTATGGGATTATTTTAATTAGAGTAAATATTGGTTTGAACCCCTAAAAGCCCTGGGTTTGTAATTGGGTTCAACCTTCATTATCATAGATGATGCATCCTGATTATATTTGTACTTCTCAGAAATCTCATTCCCTGACACAGAAGGCATAGGGGTGTGTGTGCTTAGATGTCAGCTGGGGAAGGAAGCGCTATGGTGTGAAGAAATCATTAAGTGCCAGATAAAATAATATCAACTGTAGCAATAAACATGAACTATACATGATGGTCTTGTGGGAGAGAGGGAATCCCTGAGATAAAGGCAGAGAAGGTGAGAGAGAGGTTCTGGACCTCAGGCAGAGGATGGGGAAAGGGGATGTAAACGGGGTGTTAGGGAAAGGGCAGCTGGAGGCAGGGGTCCCAGATCTTGGAAGATTTGTTAAAAACAGATAGAGTATCCTCTAACTCAAGAGCAAGGATGGGGCTAGGCCCAGATTTTGAGGTCTTCTAACAGAAACCTGGAAGAAAGTCTTGCATACCGTTATAATTCTAGACAGTCAATGAGTCCTAGTGGGGCAAAGGGTGTTGAAGACCTATAGGCCTGGACAATTAGAATCCATTCATGTGGAAGGAATAAATTCAAGTCCTAGAAAGTAGGGTAAGTCAATCCAGGAATGAGAGTCTTGTGGATGAGGCCAAACACTAAAGGAGGAAGCCAGAGGCCAGCTGTTTCAGTAGGTAGGGGAATCAGGTGACAACAACTAAGTTGGCTCCTGAGGAGATGGACTGTGCCTGACTTGTTTGGCTCAGTTATTCCCAGGACCTAGAGCAGTGCTTGGTATATTGAAAGTCCCCATAAATACATGTTAATGAACTATGATAATAAGTCCTATTGAAGAGATAGGTGTCGTGTAGAGAGGTGATAGTGAGAGAAGGTCCAAGTGAGTGTGCACATAATAAGTAATTTGAAGTGACTTGGTTATTGACTTGCATGGTCATCTGCAGTTCAGAATTTGTCTTAAAGGGGCAATATTGCTTTATGGCTACCCTGAGCATCCCAAAGCATTCCACAAGTAGAGAGAGAAAAGTTAGGGCACATATCCTGTTATCACATATGATATGAATGAGTTTTAACCAGCCAGCCAACAATTATAAATGTCTAATATTAGATACTTTCTTGTTTGATAGTGCAGCAAGAGAGGAGGGAAACAGAGAGAGAGTAGGAGGGTTTTGGGGTTTTGAAATGGTCATCGTCACACGGCAAGGGTTATGAATTAGGGAGAGGTGCTGTCATAGATTTTGCCAGATCTGACAGTTTTGTATGGGGTCAGCTCTGTTTGCCATTAATAGGAGGCTACATAAAAAGGCTATGCTGGCACATAGTTCAAGTGTTGCTTATGACGTTTTTTTGTTTTCTTATAAAGTAGATTTATTCCCAATAAAACAATCACTATTGTGAGATGTTTTCAAGCACTGCTTTTTTGTAAAAACTATCAGTCTTTGATACTTTTTCCATTTGGCCAGGACAAAGTAGAATTCTTACCAGAGGAAACCTTTTAGATGACACAGGACTTGATCTTAAAGATCAGTCCAAATTTTAGATCGTTTTTGCAAATTACCATAATTTTAATAAATTGAGATACTAAGCATCAGAGGAGTAGTAGAAAACTGGAAAGCACTGAGATGTCATGATGTATATGGTTTTGTATTTTTCCCAATCCCTTCCAGTTCTTTCCCCTTTTAGTCAGCATTTCATTTCCTAATAAGTTACACAGCAAGCCTTGAGAAATAACTGTTTGTGAGATTATAACTGAAAAAGTATGCTTAGACTTTTCAGGAAACTCTAATAATCTGATCTGTGAACTGCTTGACCACTTTTGTGTCAACAGATCCCTTATGTAATTACTGTGAAAGGGTAACTTCTGTCCTGCAGGGAAACACTGTGAATGTCTCTTCCTTGATTATCTGTCTTGAGCCCTGCACTCTTTAACCATGCACCCCCTTTATGTGGCCGCCCCATCTGCATGTACACATGCAGTATAAAAACCTCTCTTGCTTTGTGGCAAGTGCGGCTCAAGCCTCAGAAGTGCCATGCTGTCCAAGAGAGAGGATCTCCCCCCCGAACCATTGAAGGTGAGGCCTCACGTAAGCCCCCTATTAAACGCCCTTTGCTTGCCAACTGGACTTGTCCGAGTCTTTCTTTGGTCTGGCATATCCCTCTCAGTTTGGTGAGAAGCTGTCATTTTACACGGCTCCCTGCTGTACTCGAAACACATGACTTTGGGGTTAGTCCTGTCTCATTAACTAGCTGGGTGACTTTGGCCAGTCATTTCACCTTTCTAGGCCTCACCAGATGAAATACAGAACTAAAGTAGATCACCGTTTAGCTTTCTTCTCATTCTAAAATCTAGGGGTAGAGTTGAGTATAGTGTTGTCCAAGAGAAAGAGAATATGAGCCAAAAATATTTTAAATTTTTTAGTTGCCATTTAAAAATGTAAGAAAAACAGGTGATGTTAGTTTTAATAATTTATATATTATTTGCCAATATATCCAAAATGTTATCATTTCAACATTTAATCGATATAGAATCATTAATGAGTTATTGTCGTTCTTTTTATCATAATAAGGCTTAGAAATCCAATGCAAATTTTATAGTTACAGCACACCCAATTCTGACATTTCAAGTGCTCAATAGTCATATGTGGCTAACAGCTACCATATTGGACAACACAAGTCTATAGTATTCAGTTAGGAAATAAAACTTCCATGAATTGGAAAGAAGAGTTTCTTAGCTGCATGTGCAACAGAAAAAACATTTTTCATGGAGCAATAAGAAAATGAGCTAAGTTAAATAGAACAATGGGTTTGGCTGAGCTGCCTGCTGCCTGGTGGCTTCAGCCACATAATAGCAGGGCTGGATATGCATGCCCCCTTTTGAGGTAATGTGGCTTTTCTGTGGTCACTTGATCCCCAACTGCGGCTTCAGTTTTGCCTTAGAAATGCAATTTGCTTCTCTGTGGATCCACACCCAAAACATTGCCACTACCATGCTTGAGTTTTCAGTTATTCCATGGCTATGGCTTCATCAGAATTGGTTGCAGAGAGAGCTGCCCCTCCCTCCTCTGCCTCACCTCCAGGGTCTGTACTCTATCCATACATTGATCCTTAACCTCTTCTTACCAACACCAAGATATCTCCTATGCGAGTTACACTTCACCAATAGTGTGGGCATATCTTGAGCAAATTAAACATGTTGGCAGGAAAGTGAGGATGGATGATATATAGGACTGTTGCTGGAGTCAAATAGGAAAGGAGAAAAGGGAATTTCCTCATGGTATGGTTGCCAGATAAAATATAGGTTACTGTTTAAATTTGAATTCCAAATAAAAAATAATACTTTTTAGTGTATTTCTTAAATGATACACAGGATATACCTATAGTAAAACATTGTTTGTTGTATATCTGAAATTCAAATTTAACTGAGCTTCCTGCTTTCTTTTTTCCTAACTCTGGAAACCCTATCTCATGGATATCCTCAGGCTCTCGTGTCATTTCTCCTCAAAGAGGGAACCCCTTCATATTTCCCAGTGTTAACCTTACACCCTTCCGAAAACCCTTCCATGTCTTAGATTAAGTTCTCTGTTCTATCATTCCTTCCACTCCTGCTCCCAACCCAGACAAGTCTATGGACACAGAAATCCACGGGAGAACATTTTCCGGAGTCTTAAATGATCATCATATAATGGGTATTTCAGTGATACATTTAACACATTTTAGAGTTCTAAGTCCAGTCTTCTTTGGGCACTTACATCTCCCAGTGAGAGTTCAATATCTTGTTTCTTCTTCCTGCCTTTCAGCCATAAGTCTCAATCTTCTGAGAGCAATCTTTGAACAAAACACACACACACACATCCAGGACACCTCAAAAAATAATTCTGAGGACCTGCACCATTTAAATCTATAATAAGGCAAGAATAAAAAGGACTTCCTAACTTGCCTTTTTATGGGAATTGGGGCTATTTCCAGGCAAAATGAGAAGTAGGGCAAGTGCTCTTTTCTCCTGTCTCAAACCCTTTTCATTCTTCCACTGCCTGCTGAACACTGGCCTCATCAGTCTGGCTTCTGAACACTCTCCTGTGTCCCATTATGAGGAATACCTGATAGAGTATTTACTTGCAACAAAAGTGCTAGCAGATAAAGGTTTATGACAGGAATTGCAAACATTTGTATCATGGACATTTTGGAGAATAAGGGACCCTCTTCCTAGAATAAAATGGCTGTGGAAGTGGGTCTGTATGTGTGTGTGTGTGTGGGGGGGGTAAGGGATTATTGGCTTTAGTATAGCACCATGAAGAGACTGGAAGACTGGAAGCGAAACAGTACACAAGCAGGAGAATCACATTTTGCTTATCCTTAGCACATGGTCCAAAAGCGAGTTTCCCTGTAGAAGATCAAGCAGCTAAATCAATAGTGAATCCCTGGTCTTATATGCATGTGTAAGCATGACCTGCTTCACACATTCTGAAGCAGTATAGAGAAAAATCCTTAGAGGATTCCTGGGCCTGTACACATCACACTACATATGTAATTTCTAGCCTATCTCCCACCACCAATTTGATTCTGAAGGAAAGCAAAATATAGGATCTCACTGAGGAAGAAAATAAGTTCCTCAAAAGAAAGGTGGTCTCAGCAGGTCTCTGTTCATAAACCTTATAGAGAGAATAGTTGGATTAATGATATGTTTGTATATATAAACCTATAAACCTCAGCACACTTTTAGCAGTATCTAGCAAAACTTCCTTTTTTCCCCCAACATATTATTATGAAATTTTTCTATATATAGAAAAGTTTATTAGAGTGAACACCCATTCACTCAACATCTATGTTGTTTAAGTTTTGTTATACATATTTTATTACATAGTGTATTAGTCAGGCAAAGGGGTGCTAATGTGAAATACCAAAAAATGGATTGGTCTTTATAAAGGGTATTTATTTGGGATAGAAGTCCACAGATACCAGGCCATAAAGCGTTAAGTTTCTTCTCTCACCAAAGTCCATTGCCAAGTGTTAGAGCAAGACAGCTGCCGACGTTTGCCAGGGTTCAGGCTTCTTGTGTTCCTCTCTTTCCGTGGCTGCGTTTCTTTCCAGGCTTAGCTCTTCTGGTTCCTCCACAAGGTCAGCTATAGACGATCAGGCGAACGGCTCACTTCTCTTCTCCTGGGGCCTTCTCTCCAACATCAAAATTGCTTCTCAAAAACTGCTGCAACTCTGTTCTTGCCATGCCTTTTATGTTTGATTCCCCACCCACCAAGGGGTGGGGCTCAACGCCCTACTGATGTGGCCCAGTCAATGCCCCAATCATAACTCAATCATGCCCAGATGAACAGATCAGTTTGCAAGCATGATCCAATTATATTTTTGGAATTCATAATTACATCAAATTGTCCAACAGCTATGCGTAGCTAACAATATATCAATTCTTCTATCCATTCATCTATACATCTTATTTTTTGGTGCATTTAAAAGTAAGTTGCAGCCATCAGTACACTTATTCCTAAATACATCAGCATGCATGTCCTTTACTAGATTTCAATATTTGTTTAAAATTTTTTTCTCTTTTGAAAACCTCCTTTTTTTACATAATTGGTGCTTCATGCATTGAGGTCTTCTTCACTCAAAAGTAGAGACCTTATGGATCCTTGAGGAGTTTTCTGGTGATACAGAGTCAGCTAGCTGACTGTTGAAGATCAGTTCCCCTTTTACTGGGTAGAAATGTTGCTGGGAAAGAGTTGCCCAGCCAGAATTTACATTACCCAGCACTCTTTGCATCCAGATGTGGTTATGCCACTATATTTTACCCATGCAATGTGAACATGCACATGTGATACATGTCATTTCAGGCCTAAATGATAAAACACTGAGTCTGGGAAACTCCAAGCTCTCTTTTCTTTTCTTTTTTAAAGATTTTATTCATTTATTCATTTATCCCCCCCTTGCTGCTTGTGCTCGCTGGGTCAGTTAACCACGCCGTGTGGGCGGGCTTGCCTTCACCAGGAGGCCCCGGGAACCGAACCCGGGGCCTCCCATATGGTAAACGGGAGCCCTACTGATTGAGCTACAGCCGCTTCCCTAAGCTCTCTTTTCTTATCTATTGACTAGAAGAAACCAGGGTGACCTTGAAGCCACTAGATGGCAGAGCCACAAGATGGAGTCCTTGATGCACCATGTGGAGCTGAGCTACCTGAACAACATGGGACTGTTACATGACCAAGAAATACATTCTGTTTTGTTAGACTGCAGAGATATGGGGTGGATTTATGCAGCATTTACAGACTCTAAACTATATAAAAAGGGATGAAAAGGCAGAATGTAGACGCAGATCTGGAGAATGATGTGGGTTTAGAGGCCTGGCACTACACAGAATACAGTGGAGCATGGATCATTTATTAAAGATGCTTGCTGTCTTTAACAGTCATAACCCCACATATCCCCAGCATCTGTCCTGAAGGCTCCTTCCACCTCTGTTCATCCTGATCATGACTTGTTCAACCCCCTGAACGAATAAGTTGCTAATTAGTGAGAGTCCTGTCTCCTGACCCCACGGTGATATGCTTTCCACAATGCCATGGATAAATCCTATTTCTGGATGGCACTAATATAATAACATGTCTATTTGGCTTCTCTGTATCCTCATTCAAACACAGGACACTATGATTCTGACCCAGCTCACTGTGCTTCACTATAGGTTTAAAAATTGTTGAAATGTAGAGCTGCCCCTTCCCCAACCTCAACCACTCTTCTTCTCTTCAAGCATGATATACTCTCCTTCTAACATCATTTGCCAATATTTCTGCCATGTTCCAGTGACATTCATTTACTTGAGTTAAATGTCTCAAGTTAAATTTATTTATTACCCTTATATCTTTCATTGCTACAGACACTCTTAAGTTGTCAGATTTACCCTCTGATTCTCTTTCACATTATTTCCTTTTATGAATTACTTGGCATCTCCTCCATTGTTTCTTTTTCTTTTTCCAATTCATACCTAATAATCTCCACAAGCAGCATTTTATAGTGCTAGCTGGTCATTTTCCTTCTATTTTCTCAAGTTCCAATTGAAATCCCTTTTTATCATATTGGGAAGTCTCCTAGAAAACATTATTCTCTGGTCATATTTGTATATATATATATATATATATATTTTTTTTTTTCTTTGACACTCTCTCCACAACCAGCTGTTTACAACTCATATCCTCTAGTTGATTCTAAAGTCATGACCTTTAATTGGGAATAGAGATTAAAAACTCACCTCTAGCCTTAAGCTTTTTTGTTACTAGCCTAATTTTTGTAGAAAAATCTATAGAAACTACAGAGAACTTCCTACATTTTTAGAATAATTCAATTTCATATAATTTATATATGGTACAAACCTCTGTTATGATGATAATTAGTTCAAAGAAATTATAACTTGAATATATTAAAAGCATTGTACACAATGAATAATTATGAACTGTATGCTCCAGTTGGGCAAGAAGTGAGGCTAGGGTTTGCTGGTATGTGCCATTAGGTAACTTCAATCCCTAGTAATATCTAGCCTAGTCCACTTATTTGTAAAGTTCTAGAAGTCCCATTGAAAGATCCTGTTGATAATTGGACTACAGTCATTAACAAATACATTTGGTGACCATGAGTGGGTAGTGGCCATGAAAGCTAGAGCTCAGGTGGATGAGGGGGACAAATGAGCACCTGTGGAGTAAAAAGCTACCTGAAGTGAGAAAGTTGTTGAATAGAGTGAGTCGGACTAAGCAACTAGGCGCGAATGAGGGAAGAAAACAACAATTGTCATAAAGCACTAGTCAGGACAGGAACTGCCATTAGTTCAGTTCCTTTGGAGGCCCTTTTGTACCCAGAGAAGAAGGGGACTCTATGATAATCCTAAAATGACCCTATCAGTATGGGACATATAAATTCTGTGGTTGTTCATGAAGGGGAAGTTGTTTGCCTCTTGAATGAATGTGTCAGCACTTGAGATGGAGGGATAGCAGTGATGAAGAGGAATTATTAATAGCAACAGCAAAATATTTATGTCAATGCTCTCGTGAATGTGAGAAAATCCAATGGAATCTACAAAGAGCTACTAGAACTAATAAGTGAATTTATCAATGTTGCAGTATATAAGATATACAAAACACAATTGTATTTTTATGTATTAGTAATAAACAATCAGTAATTGAAATGTAAAAATCATTACCCTTTAAATAGCTTCAAAATGTGAAATTCTTAAGGATAAATCTGACAAAAGATGTGCAATGCCTGTACACTGAAAACTATAAACCATAACTAAGAGAGATTAAAGAAGAAAGAACTAAGTTAATTTTGGAGAGATATACTGTGTTCATGGGTTGGGAGATTCAATGTTCTTAAGAGATCAGTTTTCCCCAAATTGCTTTATAGATTCAAGGCAACTCCAGTAAAATTTCCAGCAGTTTTTTCCATGGAAATTGACAAGCATATTCTGAACTTCATATGGAAATGCAAAGCAACTAGATTAGCTAATACAACTTTGCAAAAGAAGAACAAAGTAGGAGAATTAACACTATGTGATTTTAAGAATTATTATAAGGGTAAAGAAATCAAGACTGTGGTGTTAATGTAAAAATGGACAAATAATCATTGGAATAGAAAGAATGATCTAGAAAGAGACCCAAACATATATGAAAATTTGGCTTTCAATAAAGGTACAAAGGCAATTTAATAGAGAATGGACAAACTTTTCAACAAATGATGCTATAACAATTAGTTATCCATTAATATAAAAAATAATATTTGATATAAACGTCATTCCTTATAAAGAAATTAACTCAAAATTGATCATAGGTATAAACACAAAATCTAAAAATCTAAAAATCTAAAAATATAAAAAAGAATACATAGGAGAAATCTTTTGTGATATTTGGTTAGTCAAAGATTTCTTACATATGACATGAAAAGCATGGTTCATTAAAAGAAAAAAATGTTAAATTGGACTTCACCAAAATTAAAAATTCCATTCTTCTAAAAGCAATGTTAAATGGATGTTTTGGAGATCCCACTCCCAGACGATTTGCCAGAAGGATTTGTAAGATGCATGAACAGTTTTATACCAAGGGCTAAGGTTTACTCTACCAAGGAATGCATATTAAAAAGAATATAAAAAAGATATGCTTTGGATGGAATCCATACAGGTTAAGCATAGTGTTCTGAGCCCTTCCCAGTCCTGGGTCATACAGCTGTGTGTGTGTGTGTGTGTGTGTGTGTGTGTATAGCTGTGAACTACAGGGACATGTGCTGAATGACTCTTCCCAGGGAAGCTCATTTGGGTCTCAGGGTCTGAGCCTTTTATGGAGGGTTGATCAAGTAGGCATATTCTTTTATGTGACTAGCCATGGCAACAAAAACTAAATATCTCAATAATGAGACCAAATGTACATTATCAATCTTGGTGTTTGTTCAAAGAAATCATGCTGCTATGGCATTGTCTATTGCTTCAGTTTTACACAACAAAATCATCAGTCATTAATATAAAGGTCCTTCTGATGGCCACATACCCAGGGGTTGGCCAGAGGTCAATCATGTTCCCAGCCTTCTGTGGAGACATACTAGAGCTGAGCAACTGGAACTTCTGTGTTAATTCTCTCCTCACTGAAGATGAAAACACAAGCCACAGATTGAGAGAAAATATTTTAAATCACATAACTGATAAAGGATATTCATTCACAATATAGTAGTAACTTTCAAAATTAATAAATGAGAAACAAACTACCCCCTCCTGAAAAACTGGCAACTGATTTGAACCAATACTTCACCAAAGAAGATCTATGAATTGCAAATAAACTAATGAAAAGATGCCCAATATCATTAGTCATTAAGGAAATGTAGTCAAAACCATAGTGAAGAGGACGGATGTGGCTCAAATGGTTGGGTGTCCATCTCCCATATGGAGGGACCTAGATTCGATCCCCGGGACGTACCGGTAAAACAAACAAACAAACAACAACAACAAAAAAAACCATGGTGATTTATTACTGCAAATTATTACAATGCCTCAAATTTAAAAGACTGACAATAGAAAGTGTTGGCAAGGATTTTGAGGGACTGGAACTTTAAAACATTGTTGATGGGAATGTAAAATGGTGCAACTATTTTGGAAAACAGATTGGTAGTTTCTTACAAACCGTATACATATCTATGATATAAAATGAAAGCATGTGTCTATATAAAGACTTGGATATGAATGTTCCTAGCAGTATAATTTGCAGAACTCCAAACTGAATACAAACTAAATGCGTATCAATAGGTGAACTGATAAACAAATTGTGGTGTATCCATAGAGTGGAATGCCACTCAGAAATAAAAGGAAGGAACTATTGATACCTGCAATACACTGGATGAATCTCAAAATAATTATGCTCAGTGAAAGAAACCAGACAAAAAAGAGTATAAACTGTATGGCTCCATTTATATGAAATTTTCGAAATTGCAGACTAATCTGTAGTGACAGAAAACAGATCAGTCATTTTCTCATTGGGAGTAACAGGAGTAACAGGATGGAGAAATGACATAGGAACCTGAATAAACTTTTGACACTGTTCATTATCTTGTTGCTGTGATATCTGTGTTATCTTGCCTATATAGATTAATTGAAAATATGATCACCTTATAACTAACTCTACTTTTTTCTATGTACTAGTGTATTAATAATAAATATTAATAATATCCTGTGCCTGTATGTGCAAAGATGCACCATAAGCAAAACACAGCATACACAAATAGGTAGATAGATGATAGATATAGGTACATAGACAGAAAGGTAGATATTCTTTTAAAAGATGGAAAATAAACTAAACAAAATGAAACAAATCTAATAAAAATGGTTATAAGTAGGGAAAGAACAGGATAGAGGGGGCAAGGATACATGTGGAGACTTCTGTGATTGTAACATTTTATGTAGCTTTTACTTTGGAAACATGGGAATGTTTTACCTAACTAAGAAGAAAATAAAAAATCAGGAATTCCTAAACACTGAAACAAATAAACCTAACTCTGTATCAAGATGATCAAATAACCAAACATTATTCAAGAGACATTATTACTAAAACAATTTTACTAAACATCCCAAATTTGATCTATTTTAAGGAGAAACGACACACAGACAAATCTGTATTCAACACTTATTGGTAGTACTAATATTGGGCTTGTTATTTTCAAACTGTTATAGGTATAGTGTGAGTTAAGCAAATGAATGTCTTTAGTCAAAGAGAATAAATACAAGGATTAAATTAAGGATGTTAAATAAAAACACTGCAATTTTTCCATTTTTAACGGAAAATATGAGTTTAAATCCCAAATTTATTTTCTCTTAAGAATATGTATTTCTTTGTTCTGAAAAGTTCTAGAATCATTGAGGAGCCAGTAGCAATGATGGCCCCTAGCACCCAAGTAGTGGTTTCTAACTATCATTTTCCAACCAAAGGAAACACATTTCCTTGAGACCACTACTGGTGCCCAGTACAGGTGTTATGTAATGCCTGAGTCACAGATATTGAATCTCATATAGCATAGCATCTAGTGGGATCCACTTCACAGCAAAGGACATTCTGGAGAGTCTGTGACAACGGGATCCCTTGGACATATCACACTACACCATCCAGAAGCAGTTCACCTCATAGCACACAGGAATGGCTTTCTCATAGGCTAAAAGTACCCACTTGGAGGAAACACTCTGAAAAAATGGAATGATATTGTTCTGAATGCAGTACATGCATTATATCAGAGATATCTATATAACACTGTGCCTTCAAAAGGAAGAATACGTGTGTCTGGAAACCAAAGTGTTAAAGCAGAAGTGATTCCACTCACCATTACTTCCAATGACCCACTGTGGATTTTTGGGATTCCTGCTCACAATTCAATGCCTTAGTCCTCAAAGGAGGCATATTCTTGTCAGAGGGTCTCACTGAACGACAAATTAAAACTGTGGTATGCTGGCAAATTGGTGATCAATAAACTAAAAAAGAAAGAAGAGAGAGAGAGAGAAACAGAAAGAGAGAATAGCCTCAATTGTAGTATTTGCCCATTTCTGGGGTATAAATATTCTGCCATGATCATTTCAAGCTAACAACATGATGTCAATAAACACAGAGCTGGGAAATACATACAATTGGTTCTTAAAAGCAGACATAAGCTGGATCCAGTATACCACTTCAGCTAGTGTGCTTTGGACTCCTTGGGCCACGATCCAACAGGAGAAAAGAGGAGACAGTAGATACATAGGTATAATTGACCTTTGTCATTGGGAGGTAAGGAGGATGCTTTTGCACAATGGGGGTATGAGCAAATACATTTTGAACCCAGATGATCAAACTAAATATCTGCTGGTTCTCCTTTGCCTCCTCATAGTGGTGAATGGGCATGTGCAGTAACCCAGCCTGAGAATGGTACAATTACCAAGATTGAGGCCCCTCAGGAATAAGGGTTTGGGCTACAGTAGCAGATAAGCCACTACCTGCTGAAGTTGTTGCTCCTGAGGGCTGAGAGTATTGCAAGTGTATTATGGGGAAGGAAGAGTTTGAATAACCACTGTGGTCTTGAGTCGGAATCATGTCATGGAGGCTATCATTAGTTTCACTAACATCCTCCTAACTTTTCCTCAAGGAAGAAAGGCTGTGCTGGCGTCAGCAGTACATATACTAAAATTGGAAAGATACAGAGAACACAGCATGGCCCCTGCCCAAGGATGACACGTAAATTCATGAAGTGTTCCATAGTCTTTTACTACTGAAGTGGAACATCTTTAAATAAATTTCTTGGCAGTTTTGGCTTTTATTCCATAAATTTTCAATTTACATCCTTTACCCATTTTTCTGTTGAGTTATTTTTCCCTAATAGACTGCTTTTTTCATTCATTCTTCCCAAGTAGCATCAAGAAAGGAGGGCTTCAATCTCAGTGAAAGAGTTTGGCACTCATGTTGGAAGTTTCCTGCAATGAGCTCAGTGTCAAAGATGTACCTTCATTTCTGAAGCTTAAAATAAATTTCAACCAACCTAGGGTTTCATTTTTCAGTTGAAGTGTACAGCATTGGTTGACCTTTGATTCATTAAAGCTATATTCATTTGAATATTATGCTAAAAGTTACTGGAGAATAAGATCTTGCTCTGCCTTACTTTGATTTTCTAAAATTTCCTATCCATATCCACTGTTAATACTGCAGACCCTCAACATATCTACACTGACTGAGTGCGTACATCAACATTCTCTTTTAGAAATGCAAATACCCTACATTGCAAATTTTTTGTTTTCTTCTTCATACTGTTGTATATTTTGTATGTTTTCTACAATAAGCATGAATTACTTTTATAATTAGAAAAAAGCAATAAAAGTTATTTTGCAAATGCAAACACATCTGGGAGGGCTGTTTCAACCTTATTGCTTTTCTTGAAACAACTTAGTTCGGTTGCAGGGAGGGAGTGAGTTTTGATTTAGGAAAGATTCAAAGTCATTTGAGAGCAAGGACTGCTTTTAGGATGGGGTTTAAGACAGATGGAGAACACCAGGGGTTTGATGGGAGACGGGAGGTAGAAGGAAGGAGTCAGAAATAAACTTTCATATTTTCAAAACTTTTTTTTCTGGTACCACATAAGTTAATAAAAAAGGAGGATGTAATAGTGCCCCTTTCTCCTTCTTCCAGACTTACTTGATTCTATACCTTGGGAACAGTTATTCAGGAAATGTCATATTTTCTGAAGCAGTGTTTCCTAACCCAAAGTCCAGAAGCTAAATTGTTGACAAAATTCTTCAGGTCAGCAGGAAAATAAGAAAATAAGAATAATATGGAGAGGTCTACATACAGCTAACCTATTTATTTTTTAAATTTTGAGATGACCTCTTCTCTAATTTTGATGTTAAAGTATTGTTTATTGTATGGAATGATAACAATAGAGGATCCCAGTTGTTTTTAAAGTCTTTTCTAGTCCTTAAAGTACAAAATTTGGGCTTTGCTGCATTAGGTTGTGAGCTCCGGGAGAGCAGGTACGTGCCTTTATTTTCATCCCCTATTCCTCACAACCTTGAGCCTAGTACAGTGTCCAGCACATAAATGGTGGTAAATAAATATATGTTGACCCTTTGACTATGGTGATTCAGCTACATATATTATGGATTGTTACCCTTTATGAACTGGACTAGAATCTAATCCCATCAAATAATTCTTTAGGCAGTTGCATTCCAATTTGACAGAAATTTCCCATACAATATGTTAGTATGTTATGGAATTCAAATATAACTCTTTCATATCCCATTTGGCCTAGTCTGACACTTACTATATTTTTCAAATGTATACTTCTTAGTTTCTTAACTTATTTATGGACTGATATCTCCCCATAAAACATAAACTTCTCCGCGTCTAGTGGAGCACCTGGCACATAGTAAATGTTGGCAATTTTTTGTTGAATGATTGATTGTTTCTCTTCTCTATCATTTTCACGGTGACAATACCTTGGTTATCTTACATCCCGTGGTGGGGGGCATATCTGGCATTTAGTAGTCCCATTACTAGCTTTCTCTCCCATTATTCCCTCCCCCATGCTATTTGCGATTGTGACCTGGACAACTCAGAGATGTTGTCTGGGGCTGGGTGTTAAAAGATAAGTCCACACTTCCCTGGTCTGAGCACTGAGGAAGTGGGGAAGAGAGGACAGGGGAAAAAGTCTAAACCTAGGGAACAGTGTATCACATAGAACGGAATAGAGTTCTATATTCTAATAAACGTTGTTCTCTCTGACTGGAAATATTTTTACTTTCCAGGACACCTAGACAATATGAGTTACAATGATTGTTTGTTTCTGTGTTTGTTTCTCCAGAGGACTAAATGCTCTGACCATGTCTTGTTTACAGTTAGTTCTGTGGAATCTTGCTCAAAGAAGCATTCAATGAATAATAATTGAATAAATGTTCAAATGTAAGATTTTCTAATAGTAACAGTAAAGTATTTCTGTAGCATATTACAATTTGAAAAGACCATTTTCAGATTCATAATAAAACCTCTCTGAGATAGGCAAAACAGGTATTCATCCCTGTCTTATTAGGAAGGAAACTGAGGTTCAAAGAATTAAGCAATAGTTCAAGATCATATAGCCAGACTGTGGTCTAGCCAGGACTTAAACCCAGGCCCTCCTGACGTCAAATCCAGGGCTTTTGTTATTCATTCATTCATTCATTCATTCAATAAGTGTTTATTGAATATGACATCCTTCTGAATTCTTAAATTTCCAAGCTCTGGATTGAGTGTTCCTGGAAAGGTTAAGGAATATAGCTTTCAGAAGGACATACCAGAGTGAGAGAGCAATAATGCCCTTCAGGAAGGCCTGAAGCTGGAGGTGGGAAGGAGGAAGCTGGGAAGTAAATATTGTTAATAGTCTAATTCAAAGTCCATGAGTATGGTGGGTTTAGTCCCAGGAAAGTCATTTTGGGGAGAGAAGAAGATAAAATACAAGAGGAATTAATCCAATGCCCAGGCTGGATATAATTTCCCAGATGACTGCTGAGATAGGGACAGGGTTCTGGACACAAGGGTTCTAGACCATCTGGGGAACGGACAGGAGCTGGAGCCATGGCAGTGAGCAGAAACACTTTCTAGGAAGGCCAGAGATCCTTCCACTGCTGTTGCAAATAAAGTTCTGATAGCACTTCCCCTGGACATATTTAGATATGTAACTGATCTGGATTGAATTGTGTTTATTTCTACCCAAAGGCTAAGAACTAAATGATTTGGTTTTTGAAGTTTCCTATGGGCTGGATTTTCCAGAGCCTCATATCATTAATGACTGAGACAAAATTCAGATTTAGTGATAATGATTAAGACAAGATTCAGATTTAGTTGTCAGATTAATGTGTCTAAATGCAGATTATTAAACAGCTTTGCTAAATTGGTAGTTCAACCTGGATCTAGAGCACTGCCCACACAACCTTGTGCTAAAATGCTTTTCATTTAGGACAACTATTACCTACATCCATAACATATTCTACTTTAGTAGTTTGCGTTAAAAAAAAAATTATTACATATTAAATGAAAACTCTTCTCTTACTTTTGCTTGAGTTTTAGGGAAAAAAACAAGTAATAACACTGAGACCAATATAGCAGCATTCTGAGAACAAATTAAGTTAAATACCACAACAAGAGGAATCTATTTTCTATCTTTCCCTTTTTCTCTTCAGTTGACATCTGTGCAAATCTGGTTTTGTGGCCTTCGTACTATTTGATGTCTGTAATTCTGCCATAGACCATTTGTTTGTACCCAGTCTCTACATTCCACTTTCCTTTACTTGGGAGTATGATCTCTTAGTAACAGATTGGCTAACTGAGATCCATAGACAATGTGTAATCAAGATGCATGCTCAGACTTCTACTATTTTTAATGCTCTGTGAAGACATGTAGACCTTCTAATGAGTCAACATCATGATCCACTAACAGAAGCCTGGAAACAGAATGCAAATTATGCCTCAACAGATCACAGTGTCAAGCCTGGACAGATGGGTGTGTTCAGAGTGTGAGAATCCCATTGCACATCTCTCTATCTGCACTCTAAGAAAGAGAGTCAGAGAGGCAAGAAAGAACCATTTTGCCATGAAAAAACTCTTATCTCCTCAGTACTACCAAACCAGCAATGGCAAGATATCTTTCCCTTTTCAAAGACTGCCTGGAACTGTAATGGAAAATGAATGTGTTTTTGAATGCCCTAACCTTTCGGGCAGACTAAGTTTGCCAAGTTCCTACCAAATGGCTTTGTCATTTCCTGCCTTTTCTTATTCCTCTTCAGATGCATTTCCTTGTTGAAGGAAAGCCCTCTACAGCCTTGCCCATTAATATTTATTTGGTTGATGTGGGATTGAGATGGCCATGCTTGTTAACTGATCCTAAACAATGACTCTCTAGGTTTACTCATCCCTTCCCTATGCTTGAGAATCTATCCAAGGGAACATTAGTAATGGGAGAAGAAGCAGTGAAACCACTGCTTTGAATAAAAAAGTATAAACAAAGTCTCGATGGGAGAATTCTGAGTATGTCTTGGTGTAAGGGGAAAAGGAAGACTGAGACAAATGGATGGTGACATTCAAGTGCATCCAATAACCAGACCTGCAGAAAGTGTACTCTTGAAGCGACTGGTGATCACCATTGCTGGGGGAGGTGGGAGAACTGGTCGAGAATATCTATAGAGCAGGATCAAGGTTTATTGTGTTTTGTTTTGCTTTCTTTGTTTCATAATAATGTAGCAGTTGGAACGATAAGAGCAGAGAAGGGTCTAAGGTTCTCTTTAGTTGTGTAGCTTGTCCAAGTGACCTCACCCCTCATTCTCAGCTTTTTCCTCTGTAAAACAAGTGCACCAGATGATCTCGAAGGAACTAACACTCTGGCATTTCATTATCTATTGGTCTGTGATTATGCTGGCTTTGCATATATGTAATTTTCTCTTTTCCCACTCCATTTGCTAAATAAAATGGAAGTTAAGCTCCAGGGAAAACTGGAACATCTGTTTTAGATGCTAAAGAACCAGATGTTCACCTTAATTCAAAGGGATAAGCATTTATTGAGTGTCTACTATGCACTTAGCTAGTAATGTATTTAGGACTCCAGTAGAATTCAGAAGAAAATATGGCTCAATCTCTTTTGATAAGGAACTAACAATCAAACTGTGGTAAAGCATAAAATAATTAGAGAACAGTGTGAGGCTTTTATAACATTCTGAGTTAAACATAATCAATCTATAAAACAGATCAGAAACTAGATATTTGTTTAGAGATCCTTTGAGCATCCCTTCCCTGAGGTTTACAGTAAAGGTGCTTCTTTTTTTTTTCCTAACTTAACAAGGATTTATTCACAGGAATACATGTAAGTAGAGAAAAATAACAAAAGCTAAACAAATGAAATGAAGAGAATCCAAACCAATTTTCACTATGTAGCTTTAAACTTGCACCCTGTATGCGTATATCTGGGGCACAGAAGGCCACTAACATGCGCCAATACAGTGTAGGAACCCTGCATTACATGCATTAACTTAAACATTTCTTTAAGATCTTCTTGACCATCATTTGGTCTAGCCACGAGTGCCAGGATTTGAGATTAGAGATGGCAGGGAGTCAGGGATGGGCACTGTGCCTGGAAGTACTTGTGAATTCAGTGGTTGAGTTAATGTTATTGATAAGGCCACTATAACTTCCCTTGATTCATCCACAACTCCATCTGCCTCCCCTACCTCAGCCCCCAGTGAGTACAACTGTTAGAAATTCTGCATTGAAGCCATACTGGAATGACTTGATAACACAAGTTCTGTCATTTGGTCTCAGATATATTCATCCAATTAAGGGCTCAAATTGCTCACAATATTGCTTTCATGTCATTTATTGGACTGGCCTTATTTGCAACACACAAGGAAAGGAAATTGAGGTTGAATAGTTAGAAAATGGCTTTTTAAAAAAGAATTACTATTAAATTAATCCTTTAATTAATGCCAGATATGCACAAACATTTCCCATTGGGAAAAAAATAAGTGGGAATCTCTAGGAATTTAATTGGGAAAATCTTCTAGTCAGATACTCAGGCTGGAGTCTGGTTTCTTTGAAAATGAGCAGAACAGAATCTGAAATTCCCTTTCTTCCTTAAGTCACATAGAATATACCAGGTGTGCATGTGGAGGTGGAGGGTGAGAAGGGGCTAGGTGTAGAGCACGACCTAATTTGGGCACCATCCTGTAAAATAAGTCCATACTATGCCATGCACTCAAAAATTCCAGTGGGTGTGAACACCCAAGAATTAAGAAAGATTTGAGGTACAAGTTATTCACAAGGGATAGTTATTATCCCTTGGGAAATAGACTATTCTGTGTTGAAGTAGAAGGAGACAGAGAGAAGGATGTCATAGGTGAACATTGCTGGCCATAGAGGGGAGTTGACATGCCCACGGGCTGGGTAACACACCTTTATACACCCATGTCCTCTTGGGATTTGACTGGTTCTACCCACCCTCTACGGGGCAGCCCTACATACATTTCTGATCCACAGGAGAGTGATTCAAGGGAATTAAGTCTGTTAGTTGGACGAATCCATTCTGATTCCTTCTTTCCAGAATTTGAAGTAAGAGATGCCAAAATGGTAGACAATTATTCCCCAGGCTGAAAAGACTCTTAAGACTCAGGACTATATTCAGTCCTACTCCGTTCAAGCTATATGCACGCCCAAGTTGTGAGGGAGCAGGGAATGGTAAAGCAGATGAAGTAGAGGAACCTAGCAGATATTCAGAGGAAGGAGAGATGCTCAGCCTCAGAGAGCAAGCATGAGAGAGAAGGGAGAACCCCTGGCTCAGTTCCTAACTTTCTAGTTTGCAGCTTCAGATCCCATGAAGCCTGGCTATGCTTGGATTTGGGGTGATGCTGTCACAGCTTCTCGGTGACTGCATCCCATTGCTTTTGTTTTGCAAGTTCCTTGCAACTTGAGAACATGACTAGAAAGGAAGACAGTGATTAGGAACAGAGTTAGAATTTAAAATCTAACCCAACCTCCTCACCTCCAGGCCAACGTTTAACCAGGACACCTGGCTGCCAGCTGCCCAACATCACTGTCTACAAGCCAGTTCCCTTTATTCCAAGATTTTGCTTGGCTATTTTAAAGCACTTAGTAAATTCACTTTTTTTTTCTCATTAGAATAAAAAATCTCAAAAAGCATTCAGAGAAAACCTCATAAAGGATTCAAATGGTATATTAAGAAACGGAGTCCAGATACACATTTCCTCAAACAAATACCAATTTCCCCAGTTTCAAGTTTTCTTAGGAGCAGAAGAGCATTTCTTTACACTGATGAACTTTACTCTGATATGGTTTTTATCTAAATTTCAGATATCTAAACCCCTTATGCTATCACAATCGTTTCTCTTTGGAAATTCACTGTACTAAGTGAAAGAAAGCAGGTTACAACCCAGTAGCTATAATATGATCCCAATTTATTTTTAAAAGTTTGTATGACAATAGCTAATGTTTATTGAGTACTTAACACCTGTTATGCCTATTTTAATTGCTTTATATGTATTAACAAATTTATTCTTCATAATAATCATAGGAGGTAGGGCTATTATTATTATCCCTATTTCCAGATGAGGAAACTGACGTATATAGTGTGTAAGTAATTTGCCCTAAATCACAATGCAAGGAGGTAGTCTGGTTCTAAAGCCTCTGCTTTTAACAACTGCCCTCTATTTCTAGTGTTTCTTTCCACATCAATGGGGTCTAAAGATTGCAATTTAATTATGGCTCTTAGTATGCGAAAAGTGTTAAACTCTGTGGGAAAAAAAAAAAAATTAAGTGAAGCAGTGGCACAGTCCCAGGAGTCACGATAGCTGGTGCAGTAGAGGAAGCGTTTGGACTGGGAATGCAGCTGAGACTAAGTAGGGTGGTCATGGCAGGACACATGGAAAAGATGAAGGCAGCGAGGGGGTCACCTGTTTGAATTTCTGGGTAAAAAGAGTTCCAGGCCAAAAAAAAAAAAAAAAAAAAAATAGCCCAAAGGTATGAGTAGTCTAGGCAGTTTGAAGAATAACAAGGAGGCCAGACTAGCTGCTGTGGAGGAGAAATGACATTATTCATAGAAGGGGGGTCTTCAGCCACTGTTGGCACCTCAGTTTTTGTTAGTGAAGTAGGGAGCCATTGGATATTATGAATCACAGTTAAGACTAAAACTCAAAGAGATATACAAGTCATGGCCCATACTTTTGCAATTGCTTTAATCACAATTTCAGAGACCCCAGTGAATGTTTGGAATATACACCTGCTTCTGAAGTTGAATGCTTAGATTTACTTGCTTTTGGTTGAAGGAGGAATACTGCCATACCTCTTCTAGTTCAGTCTTACTTTAGGGTTAAAATATCTGCTGAAATGGGAGATTGAGAAAGCAACTGGAGTTCTGGGCTGTTGTTCTTGATGTTTGATATACTGGGGCCAGAAATGTGTGATTTCATTCTCTATTCAGATGGGTGATGCTATAATAAATACCAATAAGCATTAATAGGCACTTAGACAGATCTAGTTCCATTGTCCAATTTATAAGCAAGGAACCTGATCCCAGAGAGGTTGGAGGAAATTACTCAAGGTGATACAGTGAGGTCAGGGACAGGCCCAGGATCATGTTAATTGCATACTACCATACTACCTTTCAATCATAGACCACAAGGAAAATAATTTTTAATGGCAACTTGTAAAGTGTGTCCACAAAATCCGTATGTATGCTCTCTTCTATTCTCTGCACTAACTTTAATTTTTCACATTCTTCTGGACATTCACAACATTCATGGTGGGAAGTCATTAAAGCCATACTGATAGCTACAAGACCTATTTAGAAAAAAATATAAAGTGAAGACTTTACTGAAGACACATCATTGGAAATAGGACATGTGGCCACTCCATCTATCTCTTCAAACTCCCAGAGAGATAGATTAGCCAGCCAGGAGCTCATGTAATGCCCACTTTATCTTTCTTTGACAAATTAAGAAAATAAATCTTAATGACTCTGCTTTCTGGCCTTTGTTTTTCCAAGCAGGGTTCTATTAAAGTTAGTAATAATAAGGAATATGACTTTGTTATCAAAGTGAATTCATGTGTAATGTGGTTTAAAAGAATGTTAGTGGCAAAAATGAGTAAAATCAAATAGCTGTGTAAGTAGCACTGAGGCCATTTGACTTCCCGTTGGTATTTCACAGTTAGGGATAGGACTGGGCTTATGGCCGCCAGCACAGGACATTTGGCTGCTGGGACCTATTCCCTACAGCTTCTTTTTTCCTATCCAAGATGTTCCTGGTAGCCCAAATAATTTCTTTTTTTCCCTTTGCTCTTTCATTTTGAATAAAGGACTAAAAGGAGCAACGTTAATCAAAATTAAAGTAGTAGTAACTGTGGGGAGACAGAGGGAATGGATAGCTGGTGGGTGTGTCATATATTGGAACATTATACTCCAAGTGTTTGTTTCCTTGACCCATACAATTTTTTTGTGTTAGAGAAGTTGTAGATTTAAACAAAAATCATGCATAAAATACAGAGTTCCCATATACCACTCTACTGTTAACACATTACATTAATGTGGTACATTTATTATAATTCATGAAAGGGTGTTTTCATAATTGCACTATTAACTATAGTCCATAGTTTACAATAGGAATCACTGTAATGTACAATCCTATTTTTTAAAAACATTTTATTCTAGTAACATACATATAATCACATTCACATATATAATTCACTGCTGTTAATTATGTTCGCAATGTTGTGCTACCATCACCACCATCCATTGCCAAAACTTTTCCATCATCCCAACTATGAACTCTGTACATTTTAAGCCATAACTCCCCATTCCCTAACACTACCCAGTCCCCTGGTAACCTATCTTATAGATTCTGATTTTATTTGTTTGCTTATTCTAATTATTTTATATCAGTGAGGTCATACAATATTTGTCCTTTTGTGTCTGGCTTATTTCACTCAACATCATGGGGACAAAGAATACCTCATAATTTATTGTGTTGCATTGACTGATAAAACAAAGTTGCTTAGTTAGTAAAATGCACAGATTATTACTCATTCTAAAATAAGTGCTTCTTTATAACAGATTTATTGATATATAATTCATGAAACATATAATTCACTGACTTAAAGTGTTCAATTAAATAATTAAATGCTTTTTTGGTATATTCCCCAGAGCTATGCAGATATCACCACAGTCAATTTTAGAACATTTTCAACACCCTGATAAAACCCTGAACCCATTTCTTTTCCCATTTTCTGACAATCCTCCAACGCTAGGCAATAACTAATCTACTTTCTGTCCATAAATTTATCTATTCTGAGCATTTCATAGAAGGGAATCGCAAAATATATAGTCTTTTGTGGTTGGCTTCTTTCACTTAGTATAATGTTTTCAAGGTGCACCCGTGTTGTAGTTTTTATCAGTATTCCATTCCTTTTTATTGCCAAATAATTCATTGTTGGATATATCATATTTTATTTACCCATCCATCATTTGAAAGCCATATGGGTAGCTTCCTCCTTTTGGCTATTGTAAATAATGCCACTCAAAATATTCATGTACAAGTGTTTGTGTGAACCTGTGTTTTAATTTTTCTTGGGAATGTACCTGGAAGTGGAATTGCTAGGTCATGTAATAACTCTGTGTTTTACTTTGGGAGGAACTGCCAGATTGTTTCCCAACATGTCTGGGATATTTTTCATTCCCACCAGCAGGCTATGATGGTTCTAGTTTCTCCACATTCTAACCAACACTTATCATTACCATCTCTTTGATTATAGACATCCTACTGGGTGTGAAGTGGTATCTCATTGTAATTTTCAGTTGCGTTTGATTGGTGGTTAGTGATGTTCAGCATCATTTCATGTGCTTACTGTCCATTTGTATATTTTTGAAGAAATGTTTTTCAGATCTGTTTATTTTTTCAATGGGTTATTCCATGCTATTGTAAATGAAATTTTCTTAATTCATTTTCAGATTATACATTGCAAGTATATAGAAATATGTGTAAATTTTGTACTTTTTTTTCATGCATCTTGCTACAATTTATGAATAATTCTAATAGTTTATAGAGTATTCCTTAGGAATTTCTGCATACAAGTTCATGTTATGTGCATATAGATATAGTTTTTTTTCACTACTTGCATTTATTTATTTTTTATAATTAATTTTTTTATTTTTAAAGAAGCTTTAGATTACATAAAAGTTAAACAAAAATATAAGTGATTCTGATATACCCATTTCCTCCCACAGTTTCCCATATTGACAACATCTTTCATTAGTGTGGTACATTTGTTAAAACTGATGAACCCATATTGAAGCATTGCTAGTAACTATGGACTACAGTTTGCATTATAGTTTACACACTTTGTCCCACACAATTTTGTAAGTTATGACAAAATATACAATGGTCTGTATCTGTCACTGCAATGTCATGCAGGACAAATCCAATGTCCCAAAAATGCCCCCATATTATACCTATTTTTCCTTCTCCCATCCCTCAGAACCTCTGGTGGCCACAGCCTTTACATAAATAAGAGCTCTTCCATTGCTAGAATAATAATAAGTCTATAGTAGAATAATAAAAAGTCTACTTTAGCGCATTTTTCATTCCGCAAACTTGAGGATTTGGGGATGGTGAGTCCCACTCTGCTTCTAATTGAGAGTGGGCTTAGATCCCATGGGACAGATGGATGGAGCTATCTTGATTGCAGTTGTGGACAATCTTTGTTCCTTGGGATGGGCGTTGTTCATCATCATCTCCTTGTTGTTCTGGGTGAGCCCAATAAATTGGAGAGTAGGCGTTGCAACTCTGCTGAAATTCAGGGCTCAACTGGCACATGAACAGACCAAATATTTAAGTCTCTGGGACATATATTTATCACGTATACTGCTAATTATGGGTTCAAATAAAAGAGGCAAAAGAGCCATGTGTAGAGAACCTCTAAATGAGTCTAACTCTGGTACACTGGGGAGCATAAATTCCAAAGTAAGGCCCACTGACAGGGTGCCGAATTCATGAGCTATCTGCCCTTCTTATAGTTTCTGGATATCTCTAGAGCTCTCAGGGGCCACACTATTTTGAAGCATTGTTTACTGTGGCAGTCAATGAGATCCTGCTGAGACTTGCATAAGTGTAACCTCTGGAATGACCTCCAGACTCACTTTGAAATCTCTTAGCCATAAAAACTCATTTGTATTTACCATTTCTCCCTTTTGGTTAAGATCTTTTTCCAGAAGTATTGCTAGTTGTTGGTGCTTGGTAATAATCCTTTGGTGCCAGGGAGGCTCATCCCCAGGAGTCATATCCCATAGTGGGGGAGAAGGTAGTGTGTTTATATGCTGAGTTTGACTTAGAGAGAGCCACATTTGAGCAACAAGGAGGCATTCAGGAGGTAATTCTTAGGCAGTATGTAATACTAGGCTAAGTTTCAATTTCACAAGAAAAGGTTCATAAGTACAATCATCAATATCAAGGGCCTGGCATAATGGTCTGTCTTCCTTCACTAGCCATTGCCCTTGCACTGGGGGGTTCTTGATGTCCTTTTAGAGAATGTAACAGAACTCCCCAGGATGGGAATTCAATATTCTTTTGGTTATTGTGTGGATCTCCACCCACTGAGACAGTGCCCCATGAACACTTGAACATATTCATATGTCTTAGATGCATGCCCCAAACCACATCCTTCCACCTTATAGATTTCACCCTTATGGGCATCTGCTCACCACCTTCTACTCCCTTTCTGGATCCTGTAAACCTATCTTCCAGACTCTAGCTTTATGAGTCTGCCCAATTTGCATAATTGATATCAGTGAGGTCATGGAATATTTGTCCTTCAGTGCCTGGCTTACTTCACTTAATATGAGGTCCTCAAGATTCATCCATGTTATCCATGTGTTAATATTGCATTTCTTCTTACAGCTGAGTAACATTCCATTGTATGTATATACCACAGTTTGTTTATCCATTCATCTGTTGATGGACATTTAGGTTGCTTCCAACATATGGCATGTGTGAAAAATGCTGCTATGAACATTGGTGTGTATGTATCTGTTTGTGTCTCTGCTCTCGATTCTTCTGGGTATATACCCAGCAGTGAGATTGCTGGATCATATGTCAGTCCTATAGTTAGCTTCCTGAGGAACCGCCTAACTGTCCTCCACAATGGCTGCAACATTCTACATTCCCACCAGCAGTAGATGAGGGTTCCCATTCCTCCACATAATTTCCAACACTTGTAGTCCTCTGTTTTTTTAATAGTCCCCAGTCTAATGGGTGTAAGATGATATCTATGTAGTTTTTATTTGCATTTCCCTAATAGTTAGTGATATTGAACATCTTTTCATGTGCCTTTTAGCCATTTGTATTTCTTCTTTGGAAAAGTGCTATTCAGATCTCTTGCCCATTTTTCAAAAGGGTTGTTTGTTTTATATCTTTTGAGATGTAGGATTTCTTTATATATGCTGGATATTAGGCCCCTATTGGATAGTTGGTTATCAAATATATTCTCTCATTGAGTAGGCTGCCTTTTTACTTTTTTTACAAACTTCTTTGAAGCGCAAACGTTTTTAATTTTGAGGAGGTCCCATTTATCTATTTTTCCTTTTGTTGCTCATGCTCTGGGTGTAAAGTTTATGAAACCATTTCCCACTACAAGATCTCATAGATTCTTCCCTATATTATCATCTAGGAGCTTTGTGGAGTTGGCTCTTATATTTAGATCTTTGATCTATCTTGAGTAAATTTTTGTATAGAGTGTAAGGTGGTTGTCTTCTCTCATTCTTTTGGATATGGATATCCAGTTCAAAAATCATCATTTGTTGAAGAGGCCATTCTCTCCCAGTTGAGTGGTCTTGCTGGCTTTGTAGAATATCAGATCTCTCAATTCGGTTCCATTGCTCAGTATGTCTATCCTTGTGCCAGTACCATGCAGTTTTGAGCACTATAGCATTGTAGTAACTTTTAAAGCCAGCTAGTGTGATTCCTCCAATTTCATTTTTCTTTTTCAATATGTCTTTGCCTATTCAGGGCCCCTTGCCCTTCCAAATACATTTCATAATTCACTTTTCCAATTTAGTAAAAAATGTTGTTGTAATTTTTATTGGGATTGCATTAAATCTGTAAATCAATTTGGGTAGGACAGACATCATAATGATGTTTAGTCTTCCAATCCATGAACATGAAATATTCTTCCATTTATTTAGGTCTTCTTTGATTTCCTTTAACAATATTATATAGTTTTCTATATACAAGTCCTTTACATCTTTAGTTAAGCTTATTCCTAGGTATTTGATTCTTTTTGTTCCTATTGTAATGGAACTTTTTTCTTCATTTCCTCCTCAGATTCCTCATTATGGGTATACAGAAATGCTACTGATTTTTGCACATTGATCTTAGATTCTGCCACTTTGTTGAACTCATTTATCAGCTCTAGAAGATTTGTTGTAGATTTCTCAGGGCTTTCCATGTATAGGATCCTGTCATCTGCAAATAGTGAAATTTTTATTTCTTCCTGTCCAATTTAGATGCCTTTTATGTCTGTTTCTTGCCTAAGTGCTCAAGCAAGTACTTTTAACACAATGTTAAATAAGAGCGGTGACAATGTTCATCCTTGTCTTGTTTGAGATCTTAGAGGGAAAGCTTTTAGGATTTCACCATTGAATATGATGTTAGCTGTGGGTTTTTCAAATATACCCTTTATCATGTTGAGGTAATTCCTTCTATTCCTATCGTTTGAAGTGTTTTAATAAGGAAAGGGTCCTGTATTTTGTCAAATGCTTTTTCTGCACCAATAGAGATGATCATGTGATTTTTTTTCTTTCAATGTGTTAATGTGATGTATTATATTGATTGATTTTCTTATGTTGAACCATCCTTACATACCAGGGATGAAACCCACTTGGTTAGGGTGTATAATTCACTTAATGTGCTGTTAAATATGATTAGCAAGTATTTTGTTAAGGATTTTAGCATCCAGGTTCATCTGAGAAATTGGTCTGTAATTTTCCTTTCTTATGGAGTCTTTATTTGGCTTTGGTAATAGGATGATGTTGGCATCTGTATTAGTCAACCAAAGATTGCTGATGCAAAATACCAGAAATCTGTTGGCTTTTATAAAAGGGTATTTATTTGGGGTTGAAGCTTACAGTTACCAGGACATAAAGCCTAAGTTACTACCCTCACCAAAGTCTGTTGCCATGGGTTGGAGCAAAATGGCTGCTGGCATCAGCAAGGGTTCAGGCTTCCTCTTCCTCTTAAGTCTCCGTGGTCCCAGCTGCTTCCAATATCAGCTGTAGGCTGGGATAAGTCTCATTTCTCTCCTGGGGCTCATTTCTTTCTGGACTCAGCTACTCTGCTGTCTCTGCAAGGCCAGCTGTAAACTATCAGGCGAACAGCTCATCTCTCTTCCCAAGGCCTCTGCCATATCTAATGGAGCCATCTATATTCCTCTGTGTTCTTCTTTGTGTTTACTTCCTGGGGCTCCAGCTCAAAACTCTGTCTTCTCTGCCATGTCATTTTCTCTGTGAGTTCCCACCCACTAAGGGGACAGGGACTCAACATCCTACTGACATGGCCCAATCAAAACCTTAATCATAATTTAATCAAATAAAAGTGAAACCTTTGAATTTAATACAAGGGTATTACTTGCCCAGAGGAACAGAACTGTTTACAAACATAGTATTTCTTTTTGGAATTCATCAATAATATCAAACTACTACAGCATCATAGAATGAGTTAGGCAATGTTCCCTCCACTTCTATTTTTTGGAAGAGTTAAACAAGATTGGTTTTAGTTTTTTCCCAAATGATTGGTAGAATTCAACTGTGAAGTCATCTGGTCCTGGGCTCTTCTTAGTTGTGAGGTTATTGATGACTAATTCAATCTCATTAATTGTGATTGGTCTGTTGAGTTAATCAATTTCTTCTTTCGTCAGTGTAGGCTGCTTGCAGGTTTCTAGAAATTTGTCCATTTCATCTAAGTTATTCATCTGGTTGGCATACAATTTTTCAAAGTATCCTCTTATGATACTCTTTATTTCTGTGGGATCAGGGGTGATAATCCCCTTCCTCATTTATTATTTTATGTATTTTCATCTTCTCTCTCTTTTTTTCTTTATTAGTCTAGCTAAGGGTTTGTCAATTTTATTAATATCCTCAAAGAACCATCCTTTCATATTGTTAATTTTTTCTTGTACTTTCTTCCAATTTAATTTAGCTCTGCTGCAATCTGTTATTTCCTTCTTTCTACTTGCTTTGGGATGGGTTTTTTGCTCTTTACTAATTCCACCAGGTGTGCAATTAGGTCTTTGATTTTTTGGCTCTTCTTTTTTTAATATAGACATTTATGGCTCTAAATTTCCCTCTCAGCCCTGCTTTTGCTGCATCCCATAGTTTCTGATATATTGTGTCATCACTTTCATTCGTTTCAAGGTAGTTCTCTGTTTCTTTATCGATCCCCTGCTGAGATGTTCAGTCTAATGGTAATAATGGTGCATTAAACTCTCCCACTATAATTGTAGAGGGATCTATTTCTCCACTTAGTTTTTCCAATGTTTGCCTCATGAATTCTGGGGCACCCTGGTTAGGTGCATAAATGTTTATGATTGTTCTTTCTTCTTGATAGATTACCCCTTTCATTAATATATAGTGTCCTTCTTTGGCTCTTACAATAATTTTGCATTAAAATCTATTCAGTCTGATATTAGTATAGCTACTCTCACCTTTTTGTTTATTGGTTGCATGTCGAATCATTTTCCAACCATTCACTTTCAACCTCCTTGCGTCGCTGGGTCTAAGGTGAGTTTCTTTTAAACAGTAAATAGATGGGTCATATTTCTTTATCCATTCTGCCAGTCTGTGTCTCTTGATTGGAGAGTTTAGTCCATTAACATTCAATGTTTTTACTGTTAAGGTATTACTTACATTAGCCATATTTTCTTTAGGTTTATATATGTCATATGTTGTTTTTATTTCTCTTTTTATCTTTTTAGTTATTCCTACAAATAATCTTCCTTCCTATACTCTCCTCCAATCCTCTAATTCTTGTTTTTTTCCTTTCAACCTGTATCACTCCCTTTACCATTTCTTGAAGAGTAGGTTTCTTGTTGACATACTTTCTTAATTTCTGTTTATCTGTGAATATTTTGAACGTGCCCTTGTTTTTTAATGCCAACTTGCTGGATAAAACTCTTGGCTGACAGATTTTTTTTTTTCTTTTAGCACCTAACTATGTCTTCTTGCCTCCATGATTTTAGATGAGAAATCAGCTCTTAATCTTATTGAGTTTCCCTTGTATATGATTAATCTCTTTTCTCTTGCTGCTTTCAGTATTCTCTCTTTGTCTTGAGAAACGGACAATTTGATAAGTAGATGTCTTGTGGTAGGATTTATACTCTTTGGGATGTGCTGCACTTCCTGGATATGTACATCCATGTCCCTCAAAAGCATTGGGAAATTTTCACCCATTATTTCCTCTAACATTCCTTCTGCCCCCTTTCCCTTCTTTTCTCCCTCTGGGATGCCTAGAGTGTGTATATTTGTGGTGTGTTTCACGTTGTTATTCAAATCCCTAAGTTCCTGCTGAATTTTTCTATCTTTTTATCTATCTGTTCTACTATCTGTCTGATTTCAGATGTAGTCTTCAATATCACCGATTCTTTCCTCTGCCTGTTCAAATCTACTGTTTTGTGCTCCTAGTGTATTTTTGATTTCTTGCATTGTGCCTTTCATCACCATCAGCTCCATTGTCCTTTTATGTATGTTTACAATTTCTTCAGTATGTTCCCCCAGTGTTTTTCTAATATCCTTTATCTTTTCCTTTACTTCTTTATGTTGATTCATGATATTTGTTTAGATATCCTTCATTAGTTGTGCCAAGTTCTGCATCTCCTCCTGTGTTTTTAGTTTGTTTGTTAGATTGGGCCATGCCTTCCTGTTTCTTAGTATAGCTTATAATTTTTTAGTTGGTGTCTAGGTATCTGTTTATCTTGATGGGCTTATTCACTTGTTAGCTTCCCTTTTTACTCTAGGGTTATATTTTGTTGTTTATTTGTGTGTGGTAAGGTTGTTTTTTGATACTTGATTCCTATTATTCTGTATCCTTGTAGTTGTCTGTGTTCCCTTGAAAAAAAAATTAGGACCAGAGAAAAGGAAAGACATAAGAATAGAAAAAGAATAATAGTAATAATAATATAGAAAATATATAAGAGGAATGGTACAAGCACTAGGAAACTAAATAAGTAATATGAATAAAAATCATAAAAAAATACAAAGGAATAAGAATTTTTAAAAAGGTGGATTAGAAAAAAATTAAACAAGATACAAAATATAGAAAAAAAAATAGAATGATTTAAAAGCCTGCACAGATGAGAAAATAATAAAAGGGAAAAAAAAAGGTGAGAGAGAAAAATGAAGACCAAACAAGAAGAGGTGGAATGAAAGAAAAGCAACAGAAGTCAGAAGATAGAAAAATGAAGGAAAGAAAAGAAATAAAGTAAGTTGAAAAAATAAGTAAATGAAAAAAGGTAATGAAGAAATGGAAAAGACAACAAACAAGAAACAAAACAGCAACAGAAAAACAACCCAGGAAAAATAGTCTTCCCACTTAGGCCCCTAGGGATCTTTTCAGGCTGCTGCTGCTCATCAATTAATCCCCCTAGAGCATGCCCTCCACAGGTGATCTACCTGGTTTTAGCAAATAAAAGAAAAGAAAAAGAAAAAGAAAAAAAAAAAAAGAAAAAAAAGAGAACCAATAAAAAATTAAATTAAATTTAATTTAAAAAATAACAGATCAAAAAAAAAAAAAACATTAAACAAAACAACAGAATCTCAGTTTATACGTTCTTTACCATAAGGTGCTAGCTTTGTGCCTGATAATTGTGGATTTCATCTTGGACCCATTCTTTTAGGAGGTACCAGGATTCAAGTCCTGGTAGGGACCTTTTACCTGCAAGGCAGGAATTCCTCCACTGAGCTACAGTGGCTCTATGGGCTAAATAGTCTTCTGAAAGCTTATATGGCTCTTCCTACCCACGTTTCACTCAGGCAAGTTGGACTTCTAACAGTGTTCAATGGCTGGGCTAGTTAGGCACCTGTCTCCACCCGCTCCCTGACCAAGATCCTCTCTCAACAGGGCAGTTGGGTATGACAGCCTGCCTGAGCAGATTCCCTCCTCCCCTCTCCCTGGGGCCACCTCAGTACTGGCTGGTGATCTCCCAGAGATTCTAATGGGGCTCAGGTGGCCAAACCCATTGAAAGGAAACCACTCTCCACTCTCCTCCGGACCCTTCTTCCTTCCAGGGAATGCTCCCTCCCTCTCAGCTGGCTGGTGAGAGCTCAGGGTTCCACAGAGGCTATTTGCTTTGAGGTTGGGGCTTACAAGCCTGCCTTTTCCAGCCACAGGGGTGATGTACTATAAGAAAATTATTATTAAGAATTGTGAATTCATAAGCTTTCTAATCAATATTCTCTGCTGTTTCAGCCTAGGATTGTGAATGATTAACTTGTCCTTTGGAATGTTATAATGCTGCTATGCAGGGAACCCCATCATCCATTACCCAAAAAACAAATGTTTAAAAGGAACAAGTTACTAGACGTGGTATTTGCATGTCCTGTTTGTATCCCTTGTAAAGTTAACATCAAGTTAAAGCTGATGTTAGTGTACCATGAATAGAATAGAACAAAAGACCCCTCGAGACACCACATCTCTCCTGCAGAGGGCTAGCCACCCCCCACCCCTGCCAGATGGATTCAGTTACTTTTGATGAGGTCAGTCCTCAAGAGTTGCAAGACTCATTGGAGTTCTGAGGTTCAGAACCCATTAAAAAGGGATAGCCCCTAAGCTGCCAGTCGAAGTCTCACCCAGGAGAGGACGGTCTGCCTCGGACCGTTTTTCCAATAGGGACTCTGATCAGCTGCAAAGGGACTTCCCAGCCTCCTGAGAGATCAGATGTTGTGTTTCCCGCCCCCCCCCCCGATTTGGTGAGTGGTTGTATATACTTTCATTCTCTCCTATGTCTTTAATTGATTATTTTCTTTTTTGATTGCTCAATTGTTATAATCATTTGATATAACCACAAACTCATTTGATTAAATAAACTTGCCTTTGCATAGCATTTAGAGTTTCTGCATCTTCCTTAGCAAAACAAGGGGTGAGCAATTCACGATTTTCCCTTGGCCTCTTTGTCTCTTTGTCCCACTCCCTCTTGGACAGTGCTCTGCAGCCTCCTGTTCTGTAGATTCCCAAAGCAGCTCCCTTGGGTAGGTTTTTGCCTTTTCATCACCATTTTTTGCGAGAGAGCTAAGCAATGCCTACCTACATCTACACCAGAAACCTAGATATAGTTTTAATTCTTCCTTTTCAATCTAGATAGATTTTATTCATTTCCTTGCCTAAATGCCCTGGTTAGAACCTTCCAGAACAATGCTGGATAGAAGTGAAGAGAGCAGACTTCAATGTGTTGTTCTTGATCTTAAACACATTCAATCTTTTACCATTTATTATGATTTGGGCTGGGGATTTTCATATTGGGTTAAGAAAGTTCCCTTATTTTTCTACTTTTTTGAGTATTTTTATAACGAATGTATATTGAATGTTGTCAAATGCTTTTTCTTCATCTATTATGATGACCGTGTGGATATTTCTTTTTATTCTATTGATATTGAGTATTGCCATAACTGAATTTCAGGTTTTTAAACCACCCTTGCATTCCTAGAATAAATCCCACTTGATTTATTCTAGGAATAAATACCACTTGGTCGTGGTATATAATCCATTTTATGTATTGCTGAATTCAGTTTGCTAGTACCTTGATTAGGATTTTTGCACCTATATTCATGAGATGTTGGACAGTGTCAGGATAAAACTGGGCTCATACAATGAGTTGGGAAATGTTTCATCCTCTTCTATTTTCTTGGAAGCAATTTTGAAGTACTTTGGAAACGTCTGTATTCATTCTTCATTATATGTCAGATAGAATTCACCAACATAGGCTTTCAGGTATGGGCTATGTTTTTCCTGGCTAGCTTTTTGGATTACTAATTAAGTCTATTCATTTGTTATAGGCCTATTCAGTTTTTCTTTTTCTCTAGTCAGTTTTGATAGTTTGTGTTTTTCTAGAAATTTATCAAATTAATGTAAGTTATCTAATGTGTTGATATGCAGTTACTTGTTCATAATAGCTCCTTACATTCCTTTTTATCTCTGTAAGGTCATAAGTAATGTCCCCTCCTTTTTCTCTTAGTCAATCTAGCAAAAAGCTTGCCAATTTTCATATCTTCAAATAAACAATTTTTCATTTTTTAAAAAAAAATCTGTTGTTTTCCTATTTTCCTATTAATTTTTCTCAAATTTTTATCATTTCCTTCCTTCTGCTTGTTTTGAGTTGAGTTTGTTCTTGTTTTTCCAGTGTCTTAAATGAAATTAGTGATTTGAGATCTATCTTCTTTATTAATATAGTTATGTGCAGCTGTAAATTTCACTCAAAGAAGTGCTTTTGCTACATTTGTTCTAATTTCCATTGTGATTTCTTCTTTGACCCATTGGTTGGTTGAGTTTGTTGTTTAATTTCCACGTATTTGTGAATTTTTCAAGTTCCCTTTTCTTATTGATTTCTAGTATCATCCATTGTTGTCAGAGAGCATACTATATGTGATTTCAATCCTTCTAAATTTATTGAGGCTTGTTTTATATTCTAACATATAACATTTTGTTATAACATAGAGAATGTTCCATATGAAGTTGAAAAAAATGTGTATTCTGCTGTTGCTGGGTGGAATGATTATAGTTATCAGTTGTATCTTGTTGGTTCATAGTTTAATTTCCTTGTGGATATTCTGTCTAGTTGTTCTATCATTATGGAAAGTAGGGTATTAAAGTGTCCAACAATTATTTTTGGATTCTGTTTCTCTCTTCAATTTTGTCAGTTTTTGCTTTGTGTATTTTGCAGCCCTGGTTTTATATGTTTATAATTGTTATATCTTTCTGATGTTTGACACTTTTTTCATTCCAAAATGTCTCTCTTCATCTCTAGTAATATTTTTTCTTTATAAATTACTGGACTTTATTTTTAGAGCAGTTTTAGGTTTACAAAAATTGTGCAGAAAGTACAGAGAATTCCCTTATGCCCTCTGTTCCTATTCCTCACACATATATTCCCTATTATTTCCATTTGTGGGGTACATTTATTACAATTGATGAACAAATATTGATAATTTATTAGTCACTGAAGCCCATAGTTTACATTAGGGTTCACTCTTTGTGTTGTACAGTTCTATGGGCTTTAACAAATGCATAATATCGCATATCCACCATTACGGCATCACACAAAATGGTTTCACAGCCATAAAAAATCCCCTCTTCCCCTGAACCCTGACAACTGCTGATCTTTTGACTGTCTCTATAGTTTTTCCTTTTCCACAGGGTCATGTAGTTGGAATCATACAGTGTGTAGCCTTTTCAGACTGGCCTCTTGTCCTTAGCAGTGTACATTTACGTCTCCTCCATGTCTTCTTCTGAGAAGAGCTCATTTCCTTTTATCACTGAATAAAATTCTACTGTATGGATTTGTTTATCCAAAACCCATTGTTGGTTCCTTCCAAGTTTTGACAATGATGAATAAAGCTGCTATGTGTTTTTATGTGCCAGTTTTTTTAAGGACATAAGTTTTCAAGTCCTTTGGGTAAACTTCTACAGTTTCTACTCTTTTCCATTATGCTCTAACTGCACCTGCCCATGATTCAAACTTAGCAGGTCCTTTCTTGCTGCTGAGTCTCTGCTTGTGCTGTTCCTTCTGCATGGTGGGAAAATGACCCAGTCTTCCCATAGCTGCCTCTGAATTATGCAATTTTCACTGAAATGAAACCTTCCCATTTTGAAGCTAAGAGAAGTTCAAAACCCTGGCGATGCTTTCTCACCAGTCTGCAGGATTCTGATGCTGGCTGATGGCCATCCTTGGGGTTCCTTGGCTGGTGCCCCTGCCTCATGTCACATGGCGATGTCCTCTCCTTTCTCTTCTGCCTTCTGTTGACTTCCAGCTTTTGGCTCTTCCTCGGGACTTTCTCTCTCTAGTAATATTTCTTTGTTTAAAGGCTGTGTTTTCTGATGTTAGAATAGCTACTCCAGCTTTCCTATAGTTACCGTTTGCATGATCTATCTTTTTCCATCTTTTTATCTTAATCTATTTGTATCTAAGGTGAACTCTTATAGGCAGCACATAGTTACATAGTTGGATCTTGCTATTTTATCTAGTCTGACAATCTCTGCCTTTTGATTGGATTGGTTAAATCCATTAGCATTTAATGTTGTTATTGAAATAGTTGGATTTATTTCTGCCATTTTACTTTTTGTTTCTAAATGTCCCATGTCTTTTTTGCCCTTAATTTCTCCTTTACTCTTTCTTTTTTTAAGTGAATTTTTTTTGATGTAACATTTTAATTCCTTTGATGATTCCTTCAGTATATTTTTGAGTTATTGTCTTAGTGTTTGCTCTTATCAAAATGTACTTCATATTTATACTTCCCTAATTCCAATGAGATATAGCTATATTACTCATATTAAGGTCCATTATCTCTTCCACCTTTTGTGCTATTGTTATCATATTACCTGAGTATGCTATTAACCCAACAATGCATTGTTCAAATTATTACTTTTAATTCCATGCCTTTTAAAAAAGAAGCTGAGAGAAAGAAAATAGAGAAAGTATGCATAGATAAATTTTTGCATATATTTTTGATATTGACCTTTTTTGACATTTCTGATTTTCTTCCTTTGTCCTATGGATTCATGACACCATTTGGTATCATTTCCTGGCCCAATCTCAGTTTTGCTCCAACTCTCCTTGTGTTTGCTGTTATCACATATATTTTATTTCTATATGTTCTATACTTAAGAATAAAATTCCATACATATTGTTTTATACAATTGCTTTTTAAATCAGTTAAGAAATGAAAGAAGGGAAGCGGCTGTGGCTCAATCAGTGGGGCTCCCGTTTGCCATATGGGGGGCCCCGGGTTCGGTTCCCGGGGTCTCCTGGTAGGGGCAGGCCCGCCCACGCGGCGTGGTTAGCTGACCCAGCGAGCACAAGCAGCAAGAGGGGGAATAAATGAATAAATAAATAAAATCTTAAAAAAAAAAAAAAAAAAAAGAAATGAAAGAAGAAATATGTATTTATACTGTATTTTATAATTACATAATTACCTTTACTGGACTTCTTTGCTTTTTAATTTGGATTCTAATTACTGTCTTCCAGCTGAAAATCTTCCTTTAGAAGATTTAGCAGGTCTGCTAGCAAAAAATTATTACATTTTCTTTTTATCTGGGTGCATCCTTATTTCACCTTCATTTTTGAAATATAGTGCTAGATATAAGATTCTTGGATGACAAGTTTTGTTTTGTTTTGTTTTTTCCTTTCTGTAATTTGAAACTGTCATCCTATTCAATCTGGCCTCCATTTCTTTTCTTTTTTTTTTTTTTTTGTGGTAGTTTTTTGTTTATTATTATTTTTGGAATAATGAAAGTACTCTAAGAATGTTGAAGATGAATGCACATATATGTGATTACACCCAATATCTTTGTTTTTGTTTTTTTTTTTTT
>JAKSZT010054215.1:27234427-27263722 GCA_026826555.1 Tolypeutes matacus | reverse complement strand
TTATTTATATATATATATATATATATATATACACATATATTTTAAGAGGTGCTTAGATTACCTAAAATATTACACGGAACCCACTGGAATTCCCATGTTGCCCACCTCCCACACCTCCCACCACATCAGCTATGAATCTTACTAGGGATTCCTTTTATGTGAAGAGCCACTTTTCTCTCTCTGTTTTCTAGATTTTTTTTCCTTTGGCTTTTAGCATTTTAACTATGATATGTCAAGGTGTGAAATTTTGGGTTTTGCCTACTTTTGTACTCTGGGATATACACATTAAAATGTTTCCCAAATTTGGGGAGATTTTAGCTATTATTTCTTTGAATATTTTTCTGCTTCTTTAGTTCTCATCTCTTTTGCTGGTATTCCCTGAACATGTTTGCTGGTGTGCTTCATAATTTCCCACATTTCTCTTAAATTCTATTCCTCTTCTTCATTCTTTTTTCTCTCTGTTCTTCAGATTGCATAATCTCTATCAATCTAGCTTCAGATTTGCTGATTCTATCTTCTATTAGTTCAAATCTACTTTTGAGCCCCTCTATTAATTTTTTTAAAATTTCAGTTATTATACTTCTCAACTCAAGAATTTTTATTTGGTTACATTTTATACTATTTCTTTATTGATTTTTCCTACTTGGTGAGATATTGTCATCATACTCCTTTAAGCATGGTTTACATTAGTTCTTTGAACATATTTATTTTACCTGCTTTGAAGTCTTTGTCTGCTAAGTCCACCATTTGTGCCCTCTTAAAATTTGTTTCTGTTGCCTGCATTTTTTCCCATTTATGGATCACACCTTTCTGTTTCTTTTCATGTGTCATAACTTTTTAAAAAATCGTTACATTTTAGATCAAATATTTTAACAACTCTGGGCTTGTTTTGTTTTTCCTTTGGTTGTTTATTTATTTACTGACTTGGCTGGAGTATCTTAGTGAAGTTCATTTCCCTGGCAGCATGAAGCGTCTGATGTCACTGTTCTCAGGGATCAGCCTTGGGCATGCATTCAATCACCCCATCATGGCAGTGGTTTTAGCAGGTGTGGATTTGATTGACTGTCTCTTTTAACTATTTGCCTTTGTTGGTATAATAGCCACCTCTTAGTTTCTGCTAATTTATTACTGATTACTCTATTTTTTTTCTATGCTCTGGGCTATAAATTGCTCCAAATTCTTAACCTAGTTAAATTCAGACACCTTTGTAGGGATGGCTTTGAGGCCGGCCTTTGAGTTTGCGTTTATCCGGGGAGGTCTCTTCTTAGTTGTCTATTTCTCTGGCTAACTAGCTGGCCTGTGGTTTAGCTTGTGGCTTTCATGAAACTACCTCTTCTTAATCATATAATACCAACATCTCCATTGGTAAAACTCTTAGGCTTTAACTACCCCCACACTCTTTTCCAAATAAAGTCATTTTCTTTGGGGAGTGCTTCAAATTTCTCTTCCTGTGGGCTGCCTTCCTTCCTGGTCAAAATCTCTGAGCCACTGCTCCAGAGTTGGTGACAGGGACAGTGACACACTTTTCTCTGAGTGACACCTCTGTTTTATGAGCAGGGTGCTAGGTGGGGGAAGTAGCCTCTAGTCTTCTTGGCTTGCCTCTCCCAACATGGAGACTTTGCTCCATTAGTGGGCTGGGACAAGGCAACTAGGGCCTCAGGATTCTTTGCCTCCTGAGACCTATGGTAAAGCTCTCCCCTATAAAGAGTGACTAGGTGGAAAATGGAAACTCCTGACAGCTCAGTCATACTTACCAGTAACTTAGCTTTTAACATTAGGAGCTGGCAGTGGGGGTGAGAAATTCTGGATGCCTATCTCTCCTTATGAGACATAGTATCTCTTGACTGGGAGCTGAAGGGATATGGAACTCTATGTCCATGGCCTCACCTGACCAGGGTGGAGCTTCTATCATACTGAACTGATTTGAGGGGATGGAATGCATCATGGTTCAAGTGCTACAGACTCTTATAGTTCTTAATGAAATTTAGTTGGTTTTTGTAGATAAATGTTTCATTATATGTATCCTAATTGACAGTTGAATTGTCCTAATTTAATTAGGATAATTCCAAGAGTCTTAAAAGGGCTGTTTATTAAAAAATTTTCATGATCAATGGTTGTTTCTCTCAGAGTGGGTCTGTGGAGTGCCTTCATATTTCTAGAAATGGAACTCAAAATAGTACATGTTTAATACTTCAAAATTTTATCTTATATACTTTATCTTATATAATTTCTATTGTGATTGTGTATCACAATCATTATCAGATGAAATAAAGAAAAATAAAGCCAAATATTTAAAGAAAAATTACAATTTTTAAAAAATAGGTGAAAGTACTGGTTAGAAGATTTTCAGAGGATAGTTAATGAGTAGCAAATAATGATTTATATTTGGAATTCCAATTATTTCCATATAACCAGATGCTTCCAAGCCGCTTGAAGGCACTTGAAAAGCATTGGTTCTCTTAAATATTTAACTCCCCCTGTACAGTCAATTCTTAGACAATGACTTTGCTAAGAGGAAGCAAGCTTGAGTTATGCCCCTGTCTAAAGTACAATGTTTAATTGTTCTCTCCATTCTTTCTGGGCTGAGGATTTGAGGTCTCTGTAGTATTCCTGTTCATCTTTGGCATTCATTATGATTGTTGACTTGAAATAAAATTAATTCAGAATTGATCTGTGTTTAGAATTGTGAATAGTTTGAGATTTTACCCTACTTTAAGCTGACAAGTTAGTCTGTCTCAGTTTCATGGATGCTGGCAGAAGACAGGAGATTCTGATGTGAAAGACAAAAGAAAGTTTATTACTCACATCAATAGCCTTATCAGATTATCTCCACTTGTTTTGGTCCCCAGAGCCTCAATTTTCACATAATAACACCAGTCAGGCCAGGTGAACCATGTACACACAATAGGTCTTGTCATAGTAAAGAAACTTGAAGTTTAGAGAAGCCAAATCTTTTTAAATATGCAATAATCCTGCCTGACTTTTGCTCCAGAGGGAGACATTATCTTTATTATCCTGGGCAATAAGCAAATCTGCTTTTCTCTCCAGAGGGGGGCACTTTCTTTATTTTCCATGGTTGTTTGTTATCCAAACATCCTAGAAAAGAAAGGCTAGAACAGAGCTAGTCAGTAGTGCCTCTGCTTGCAATAGAGATATAAATGCAAGAAGCCCATGGAAAATTGTCTCCCAACTATGTGGATCAATTAGATTCAAAAAGTTTGCAATAACAACTGGAAATGGAAATATCAATGGGAATGTAGTGTTTTATATAGTTGAAATTTTCATTTATTTGGCTCTTATAATTGCAAATACCAAAACTTTAAAGAATAAATATTTGTGATAGAAACATCCCCCAAATATGTAACAAATTCTTGTGTCATCTTAGAGTATAGAAACACTACAGACATTTATTAGCATGCATGCATGAAATGATAGTCATAACCTATTCTGTAAGCTCACTGTGCTTTGGGGAGATCTGATTGGAATTTGCATGAAAGGCTTACCCAAAGCAGAGATGACAACATTCTAGGTTAGGATTTGGCTAACTGGCAGGTCAGATTCAGGTGACTACATCCTCACAGCCAGCAGTTGGATACACAGTTATTTAGGAATCAAGCTAAGGACAATACTTCCAAGAGTGAAGGAGTTCTGGAATCTTATACCCAGTCCATGCAGGGGTGAAGAGTGTCTCTAAAATATATTAGCCAGTTTACTTCTTAAATGCCATTAATTTTCACCAATTCATTACTAACACCCATTATGCTAAGTAAAACCCATTAATTTCACAAATGAAAACTCGTTTCTAACATTTGGTACGCTGAGTAACGAAATCTCCAGAGTGGGTCTTTTCATATTCATATTAAATGCTAGATTGTGTTGGGTTTTTGTTTTTGTTTTTTTTACATACTCACAAACATGTTTATCAAACTTTTATAAGACAATTATCTAACTTTTTGATCTTTGCCAGTCTGTTAAGTGAGGGATGATATCCCTGTGTATATATAATTTACTATGTAATGTGCATTTTTTATTAAGGCAAAAATCTGCCCTTAGAGTATAGAGTAAAACTAACTAACCTAGGAATGTATAACTTACTGTCTGTCTTGGTATATAGTATACGTTACAGATCTCATAACAAGGGGCTACCAATAATTCTGTTTTAAAGCTAAGGAAATGGAGGCACATAGAGGTTAGGGAACTGGCTCAGGGTCACACCAATAGGAAATGGCAGATCTAGTTCAGAGTCAGCATCCATTTTTGTTCAGTGCTATGTAATTCACTACTGGGTTCTTATGAATCTTTAAAAATTTTCCCCATCTATTCTGTCTCTATCAAGTAGTCAAGTTTCATTTTTCACTTCTTTTATGGGTCTTCTTTCTCTGCTTATACTAGTTAGCAAATTAAAATTTCCTGGGGGTTGAAAGTCCAAATATCTGAGTTATTTGAGCATTTTGCTTAAATAGTCAGTGGGACTATATTAGAAAGTTGGGCCTGGATTTAGTACTGGGATCCTGTGAAAGCTGCTTCTAAAATTCCTAAGTGCTGTGGAAATCTGTTTTCTCTCCAACTGGTTTGTGACTGTGTTTAATTTTAAAGTTAACAAAGGGGAGAATGGGAGCAGGTGACGGCAGGGTTGTGCTTGATGACTCTGGCTCCATTCGGGAGCACGTTTCTGTGGTGACCGGCTGGTATTGTGTAAGGATGATTATTAATTCCAACTATCAGCAGGGCCTGAGCCAGATTAATCTCCATATGGCAGAGAGACACAAGAGATCAAGTGTAACCTTCGATATACACAGGTCCCAACCTTATCTACATGCTGGCGCAGACCGTGTCAGTTTCTAATTCTTCTTTGGGAATATATCATTTAATTTATGTGTGAAAGATCAGTGAGGGAGGAGTATAAATCCCACTTTTGTTTAGCCTTCTGGGCAGTGTGAGTCTGCTAATTTCTGCAATATTCATGATGTATAACAGGATGGTAACCTCTCAGATTTACAGTATCTCCTTTGAGTCTAAAACTAAGCAGGCAACCATTTATTAACACTTCAAAGACATAGATCCATGTACTGGTTAGCACTACAAGTTTGGAGAATTTGGATGAATGAAAAGCTCAAGCTGTTGATTTATGGGCATGTGCAAGCATATGTGAGTTTTGGAAAGCATGTTTTTAGTATGTTCCCCTAGTATCTGCATGGCTCATTTCCTCAAATCAGCTTGCTGATCAAATGTTCCCTTACTTGACAATCCTTTACTTGACAGTCTTAAATAAAACACAGTCCACTTAACCCCATACCATGCCCATCTCTCTCCCTTCCTACTCTCTTTATGTATCTTCATAGCACTGATCACCACTGCATTCATATTTACTTGCTAGCTGGCTGACTCCTCACTTGGAATTTAAGCTCAGTGAAAGCATGGACTTTGTTTTGTTCAGGGCTACCTCCTTTGAGGCTAGAACAGAGCCTGCTACAAATAGGGATTCAACAAATAATTGATAAAGAACAAGGAAAGGAAATGTTTATAAAATTATTTCTCCTCTCTCCAGGGGCAATGGGGCAAAAGTGGTTAATATCATTCAACATTCACGTAAAGATCTTGAATTTGCACAGTGCTGTTGTGCAGAGACTATTTCATGTAACTGCCTTTAGCCCTGTCCTGGAATGACTCTGTGCTGTTGAATTGCAAATATATCTGCTTTCACTTGGAAGAAGCAGTGGAATTGTGTGGTAGCAACTAGATTTTTCCTTTAAAAAAAACACAAAAACGTGCAATTAACTGTCTATAGAATAACTAGATTATCGTTAATGGCAAGGCACAAAAAATAAGTATTTCGATTAACACAAGTTGGAGAAAGGCCAAAAGCTAATAAAAGTAAGGGAAAAAAAATAACTTGGCCTCCTTGAATCAAACAAATTGACTATATAGTGAGAAAAAAGTTTAAATTAGTTACCCAGTGGCCCCAAAAAGAAACATTATTAATGTTTATTACTAGAAATCTGCAGAACCCTAAATTAATTATTCTATTCTTTTTCTTTAAAGCTTAATTTAACCAGTAGCCATTGTGATACAGAATCTTTCAGGGGAAAAGGCTATTCTGAAAAAGACAGGTGGGATTTGCCCGATAACTCTTAGATATTTCTAAAGGCACCAAACCTCATATACTAAAATACACTCTGTTCCAGAGTCAGCAGTCTTTATGAAACAATCCCTGATAAGTCTCCAATAGAAAGGGCAAAGTTTTCACAGCCAAAATTTGTGGCTGGATTCTAAAATTCTATAGGAACCCCAGGATGTTCCGCACTTCATGTTTTGTGTCCATGGTGTGGTGCAGCCCAAGGTGAAGTAAATATTTAGACTGTCCACCTGCCATAGGAGGTGTACACAACTTGGGCCACTCACAGTTCCAGAAGCCATTGGAAAAGGCTATTTCTGAGCAGGCTTCTCAATTGGTCATATCAAACCAAATCCCTTATGGTTTTTCTTTCACTTCTAAAGGCCTTCCCTTACCCCTCATCTCTCTCCCTGTTCCAACCCACTTGACTCCCCTCCCTGACGCCCTTCAGGCCCAACTCTGTTCTGCTTCTCTTAGGAAGCCCTGCCTGGCTACTCCCACCATGGGTCTGAACATTCAGTGATATATAAAATTAAAATGATGATGATGATGATAATAATAATAATAATAAACATTTATTGAACTCTCACAATGTGCTAGGTGACTGTGGTTTACTTATATTGGCTCATTTTATCCTTGCAATACCCAGTGAGGTAGAGCCTACCATTTAGCCACATTTTTGCAAGGGAAGCTTAGAGGAATTAATTTGTCTGACACCAGCCAGTGGATAAAGGTGAGGACAGCAATCAAACCCAGGGAGTCACCACTTAATTCCACAGAATTAATTCCTTGGAAGTAATTCTTAATTATTACCACTCTTATCTCCTTCAGTCATTTTTCACTACCAAACTAGTCTGTGAGCTACTTTAAGGCAGAAGACCCATCCTAAAGTTCTTTGGTACACTGCTTAATAGTTTTGGTGATCACCAAGTGGACTTCCAATAAATAGTTGCTGATTGACTGATACTATGGTCTAAGACTATTTCCTTTTTCAGAGTCCCAGAGAAGAGAGAGAATTCTTTATCATATCTTGTTTATATTTTCCCTGTCTTCTTGTACTTGAGAGTCTCTTGAGGTAGTTTCTTCACTAAAGGGCATGAGTGTTTGATTCACCCAAATCCAACAAAAGGCACTGCTTTCTAAAATGCCCAGTGACTTATTAACCAGGAAAGATAATGCCTGTTCCTTTATCCATTTTTTCAGAGAAACAACTTAAAAGAGCTTTTTTGAAGCTGATCTATGGCAGCCTGTTCATTCTTCTGCAATCATAGAATAATGGGCTAAAAATTACCAAGGGGAAAATCCAGTTCAAACTCACCGTCTTACGATAAGGAAACTAAGGTTAGTTGGCCAAAGCAGTTGTCATGCTTCCTAATAACTCAACCTGGATTCTTCCTCAGCACCATTGACTTTAACTATCTGCTAGACCCACTGCTAAAGGCCATGAGAGATACCAAGTGAGGGAGGGTGTTTCCCTTATCCCCTGGATCTGGAGTCATATGCAAATGAAATATCAACAAAATAGATAATGGGTAAGGAGTGGAATACTCACTAAGTAATATCTTTCAAGAGTTGAGAGGAGGTAAGTACACTCAATGTGGGTTTAGGATTCTCAGAGAAATCTTCTCAGAGTAAGATATAATTAAGTTGGGAATTAGAGCTGTGAAGATTTTGACAAATGGAAAAGATGAAAAAGGGTTCCAGATTTGGGCTATGTAGACATGCTCAAGCCAAAGACATGAATGGAGCTATTAGAGTATTGGCTAAAGTAGAGGACCTTTTGGAATTGTGGAGAAAATTCCCTCTGTCAGAGAGCCCATGCATCTGAAGAGCAAGCCTAAAAGGAATTAGGAAATGGACATTATGAAGGTTTTTGAGCGTGAAAGTGATATGTCAGGATGTTTCATGAAAATTGATCTAATTGTGGTTTGCAAGTTGGACTTGAGTGGGAAGAAACTGGAAGCTAGTTGACCAACTTGGAGGCCTATTGAGACACATTCTAGCTTGATTACTCTGCATGTTGCCTCAAAGTTCTGACACATTATAATGAAATCACTTGGGATCTTAGGACTCAGAGAAATGAAATTTAGCTTCCAATCCAAACTTTTTCCAGGTAAACGTAAAGAGGGATTTTCGTGGGGGAGGTGTGTTAGACACAGAGAAGCACTGGCCAGATTCCCTTTCTGAAAGGCCTGATGCTTAACTGCGGGGAGTAAGGCCAGTAGCTAGCCTCAGCTCTCAGCAACACCAGGGTCTCTAGAGGATGAGAGACACTTTACCCCAGACATGCCCTTCCAGTGATGAAATGAGATGGGTATAAGGCCTGGCCACTTCTGCTTTTTCCAGAACACTCAGAAATGAGACCTGCTTTGAAGTCTAGCTTTTCCCTCTGCTCAATTTTTCTTTCATGTCCTTTCTTTCAAGGATATTGATCCTAATAAATATCTTGCATCCCAACCTCTATTATGGTGTCTGTTTCTAGAAACCGCAACTTGCAATAAGCTATAAGACAAGGAAGCAGATCAGGAACAGGCAATCCATGCCTGTGTGTGTGATATCTGAAGCAAATGCTGACATGATACTATCCTACTTTCTGTTGGGGTGGGGAAGAGTAGTTAGGGTTCGCTATCAATGTAATTAGAAAGAGAGTTAAGGGTATTGTTTGAATTAGCTATTGTATAGCTCTTATGTAGAATTAATAACACTATAATTTCTACATCAAAGAGTTGGTGATCGAGGATGGGTTGTGCTGCTAGCTCTATGGAAGTGGAGATAGTGTTAAGTGACCCCCACCTGCCAAGCCACCTCCTGGAAAGCCATGGGTGTCTTTTTTCTTTTTTAAATGATGGCAGCTACTTTTCTTATCATTCCCCATAGAATAAGGATGCACTGGATTATTACTCTCCGAATCAAGCAACTGCCAAATCCCAGTGACTGTGAACAATGGAGATTTAATTCTCTCGCTCAACATATGTTCACAGCAGCTCTCCTGGGGACTCTGCTATGCTTTCCTCACATTCTGGGACCCAGGGTCTTGTAAGGCAAAGTTACAGTACTACAGGCTACGTCACCCAATTATCCCCTTTGCATTCCATCCTGACGGTGGCCATGGGAGAAGGAAAAAAAGAGAGCTCTGCAAAGTCTCATCTTCAGATGAAAGGCTTCAGCCTGGAAATGGCAAGCATGATTTCCCCTCATATTCATTGGCCAGAACAGTCATGTGGGCTCACCCAACTGCCTAACATGAACCTGGAAGCGGAGGAACCTAGAAATATTTGATAAAGACCACAAATAACTAAGCCTTCTCGTTTCCTGCTTTTTCTACTATCCCACTTTTATTTTTCACCTGGCTGCCTGAGCTTTAAACCTGCTAGCACACCCCCAGATACTGCCGATGGCCTTCAAGAATTTTCAAGGATTGAGAATCCCGAAGATTTCCCTCCTGTCTAAAACAGGTTTTTCTGTGTGGCATTCCTTATAGAGTGGAGTAAAGGAATACTATTTCCTTGTAGAACTGAGTTATGCATTTGCATAGTAACACAAAATGGGGGCAGGGAGAGAGCTGGGCAAGAAGGAAAAGGTAAAATGGAAATTCCATTTTAGTGTTCATTATAATGTCACTCCTACAGCAAAATTACCTTATATCCCTGACAGAGATGAAAGGTTTTACTCCTCCTGGTGATCAGCAACAACTCCTCACATTAATCGCTCATCTCACCACCTACGCAGCCATTTATCTAAATGTATATGTAAAATTAAAAATAAATAAAAGAACTAATCCATAAGGGCACACTGGTATAAGAAGGTAAGGGGATGAGATGGAATAAATGCTAGGAAAAATGAAAAATAATATTAAACCCATATTTCACAAGGCCTGGGAAAGAGATTTCTCATTAGCCCATCCATTATCTTCCCAGAGGACATTTCAATATTCACTTTCACAAAGATAGTTATTACAGATTCAGTTTTGTCTTTCTTGAATGTAGGCTCAAATATCTAGAGAAAAAATTATGTTTTCTAGAAATGTTCACCCTTACCTGTGATGCTGATGCAGGCAGGGATTAGCAAAGTTTATTCTTCAAAAACCAGTGATTGAAACTCCTTCAGCCTCACAGAGGGCAGAACGATAGGTAAAAATGCAAGAAGTGCAATTAAAACTATTCAGGCTAAAGAAATACAGATATTTCTTGACTGAAAAGATGACTGTGCACTGGAGTAGTTTAGGCTAACAGTAAGAACTATCTTGTATTGTGAACATCTGCCTACCATATTTCTAACACTGAATTGAATATTTACAGACATTATTTCTAATCCTCACAGTGACAATGTGAGCATACATTGATATCACAATGTCCACTAAACAAAGGTTCAGAAAGGTTGAGTAACTTACCCAAGGCTACACAGAAACAAGCAGAAACAAGTTACAAATCCAGGTCTGAGAAAAATCTCAACTATTTGTTGAAGCAGATGGAATTTTCGCTTTTAAATAGTGATGATGATGATGATAATAATCATAATTACAATATGTAATAGTTTTGAGCTCCTAATATCTGCCAGCTTCTCCCCTCAGAACTTAAGATGTGTTAACTCATTTAATCCTCAAAAAATCCAATGAAATGAGGGTCAGTGCCTCCATTTTATAGATGAAGAGCTTAATGCAAAATTAAGAGATGTTAAATTACTACACAGATGACCTGGTCTGACTTAGATTAATCTTAACTACCTGTAGAGGACATAGCATGAGGCAAACTTACAGATCTACAGCTCTCTCCGCTCATTTATCCTCTTTTCCACTGATCACTAGGACTCATGACCCACAGGAAGTTGTGAAAGGTGGTAGTTAAGCTGTGAACTCTGAAGCCAGACTGTCCGAGTGCTAATCATAGCTCAATGAATTTTAGGGAAACTCTCTAGAATTCCATGTCTATGATGTTTCATGAGTAAAACAGGGATAAAAATTACACCTATGTCACAGGGCTATTGTGAGACTTAATATATGTAAAACACTTAGAACATTGTATAACACAGAACAAACGCTATTCTAGTGCTAAATAGTTCAGTTGCATGACTAAATTCTGCTTGAAACTTTAAAGGGTCAAGAGTTCTGTTAGAATAGATCCTATTAAAAATAGGTATGTTGATGTTCCCTCAGCTTCTGTATTTTCCTGTGCCTGTGTATTTTCCTGTAAATTAGTAAAGCTGATGGCTGAATTCAGTTTCATTGCAGCATGGCAAGCTTTGATTCTAATCAATGCAACAACAGAGTAAGATCAATATACAAGTCATTCATTATACGGTAACATAAAAAATACTGAATTTCATTCTATATCACTTCTAAAGGATAGTATTCCCATTTCTTTTTCCGTTGTTTATCTTTCCTCTTTTCTCTGTCATGATTTAGCATCTAGTGAGGTGTGCATAGGATATCAAAGGGAAATTTCAGTGAGGCCCAAGCATAAGAAATTATCAGGCTCTGACAGCAAATAAGTAAATTCAGAGAACAATTGCATCTGCTGCTATGAGTGAAGTGAGATTTCATTTTGGGGCTCACTAGCCACCCAGCCCTGAAGCAAATTAAAGATTATCTGACAGTGTAGAGATTTATATGTTTTAAGAATTAATCCTGTAGTCAGTTGCAGATTCTGGTTAGTATTTCTTAATAAGTTTGATGAAAGATATTGCTTGATTGAGTTGATGTTTATTTTCAGTCATAACTCTTGGAATTGGGAGTTGGAGCATGCCTTAGAGCATCCAGGGCCACTTCCTCATTTTACAACTGAGGAGTTATTTATCCAATTTAGTTCATAATGAGCTGTGACATATGAAATACTTTCTTTCTCCCCTGACCAACCCACCTCCAACAATTCCGTTCCATTCTTAGTGCTGCCAACTAGTAGGACCTGAGTATGCAGTCATGGTTTTTAAAAAGGACAAGTCTGGTCCAACAGAAAAAGGCAAAAATCACAGAAAATGAAAAAAAAAAAAATAAAAACAGAATCCTGTTCATTAGCTGCTGTCAGTGGAAACTGGAGAGAGCTTAAGGAAGTCAAACTCAAGAGCACAGTATAGTTTCTGCATGTTTAAGTACAGTTAAACCTTGCAGAGCTGCAGTTCTTTTAGGTTCACATCAATTAAAATTTCCAACTTTAGAAAAACAGTCGAGCAAGCTCTAATTTTGCTCAAAGGTGACTTTATTTCAATATTACTTTTGGCAGCACTTTCACAAATATTTTTAAAGATTAATTTTGCCTTGCTGTATTTGAATTTTTAATGAATGCATAATTTATTAGCACTCCCCTTAATCCTAGTCATGGTTAGTGAAGGCTTTGAGTTGCTCATGAAGTTCTTGCTAAGAATTTGAATCTACACTAATAATTTCCAGGGTAAGTGAATGAGGCATTCCACTTAGACTCTATCTTAAAAGATTTTATGATGCAGTTATGACAAGCCAGACTAACAGTCGTAGGAAAAATAATAGAGGATATTAAGAAAGGGACTACATTGAAATGCTCTATTGTATTTCCCTCCTGAGAGCATGTGCTGTTTGCTTTTAGATTAGAAAACTGTGCTGGGCTATGGAAGGAACACTGAATTTGATCTGAGCCTTGGGTCAAACTCTGCTGTTAGTTCTAGTTATATCCTTGTCTGTTTTGGGCTTCTTGGACTACCATTCCCTCACCTATAAAATGTGGGGCTTGAGCCTGGGGAACTTTAAGTCTCTTCTTGCTCTGAATGTCAGAGTCTTAATCACTCTGTGAGTACAAGAGGCCATAGACCAATGAGCCAGAGGCACTTTTTGCATCTGTCTTTATCTAAAATTGCTTCAAATAAAAACAAAACAAAATACAAAGAAGTACACTTAGAAGGAAGTATACCAGACATGAACCAGCAGGTACATCTCTCCCATTAGAGTGTATTATAAGAGAGAATTTACTCTCCACATTCCACTTGGAATCAGGACATCTGTTTTCAACTTCTGGCTTTGCTACTTCCTAGGAGAGTCTCCACATCTCTTTAGGTTTCTGTTTCCTTAACTGTAAAATGATTCATAGCTATACCTTCCCCATTTAGGGTTTTGAATGATGAGCCACAGAGATTTCTCCTTGAAAATTTGCAAGCCATACAGTGCTCTCAGATGCACATTTTACCCTAGAGATTTTCTGATCATATAGAACTCAATTGTCCTTTTTAAGAGAGAGCATCACATTTCACTTGGCTCCCGCCTCTTCCTTGTGCCAGATACCCTTGCCCTCTGCACAGGATTGAACCCTACAAAATGTCTTAGGAAACCTTTGAAAGAACAGAAAACAACATGAACACATATCTGAAGTACTCATGTGGTTTCTGCTCACTTCCTAATGAGATCTTCCAAAGACCCCACAAAGTGGCTGTGGATCTTTCTCCTCCTGTTCTTGGCCATGAGTCCCCCAGCACTTCCTTCAGCAAATGCCCTCTACTCTGAGATATCCTCTGGCTTAGGAACTCTCTCTTAATTCTGCACATGTCTTTAAGAGCATGTCTACCTTATTTGATTTTTTACTCATTTAATAAAAACAGTATTGAATAAAAGCTTGGCACTCTGCTGAATCCTGAGGGTACAAATGTGAACTTCACAAAGTCCTGGTCCTAATGAAGTTCATAAATGAGAAAAGGTATTCATAGAACTAACTCAACTCTTCAGGACCTCTTTGAGTACATTGGGGAAACCTCTTTTCCATTCTGTAAACATACTTTCTTAAATCTCCCTTTCTCCTGAAAGATGGTGGAAATCTGCACAAGTAATATTCCTCGTCTTTATTCTCTGGTGGGAACTTTCTTATGGAGACTCATGAAAGAGCTATTTTTCAGAGTTTCTGCAGTTGGCACAGTGTAGATTCCTGCATTGTGTTTATTATTCTTAGAAATTATAAATTCAGATGGCCCTAGAAGTGGTCCATTATCAAAATTAAAGAGGAGAAGCTAAGAAAGAGAACCCTCTACATTTAGCAGATCACATACATTTACTGAAGTAAAATGTTTCGATTTATGAACATGAATTCCCTCTCTGTACACTGACCTAGTTCAGCATTCCTTTGTGGTGACCTTGTCCTGTCCTTGATGTTCAGATGGCATTGACAGATCTCTGAAAGTCAGGGTGATGCATATGGTGGAGCCCCGCCTCACAGCTGCAAATGAGATTACAGCTACCCCAGCTTCGAAGAACAAAGTTGGGAGCCTAATGCAGTATAATTGCTAATCATCATCTATGTTGATTCGTCTATTGAAGGAGAATGAGTCAGTATCTGTCACCCTCTGCTATCCAACAGGTGAGAAGATGCTGTGTGTTGGCAGGAATCCTATGAATCTCATGTATCTAGATGGAGTGGAAGTGACTCAGGAACCAATTTAAGAATGTATAGCAGTCCAACATAGTTGCATTACCTCAGCTAGCTGGATTCCTGAGCCAGCACCAGAATACTCAGTGTCAATTGACATTTGGATGAACATCTATTAAATCAATTTCTCTCTCTCTCTCCCCCGCCTCCCTTTCCTTCTCCCTCACTCTCTCTCTCACTCTCTTTTACTAGCTCCAGCTTTATTTTGAGGTACAATTTGTATGCCTGAAACTCACCCATTTCAAGTGTATAATTTAGTGATTCTTAGTAAATATACAGAGTTGTGAACCCATCATTTTCAACCAGTTTAGAGCATTTTCAACACCCAGAAAGATCCCTCATGCCCATTTACAGTCAATACCCATCCCTATTCCCCAGGACCAGGCAGACTTCCTGTCTACACAGGTTTGCATTTTCTTGATATTTCAGCTACCATAGCCTACCCTTAGTGTCACCAAATATTTGTGTCCTTCTTTTTCTTTATGGAAAATATACTTATTGCCATGATGAGGAAGATGGCTCAAAAGTCCCCTCTAGTCATGGTATCAAGTTCTAAGTCCAGGATTTCTGGGTGGTGTGCAAAGGTGTCCTCATTGTAGACGATGGATGTGCTGCAGTCTCTACATGAGGTACAACTATGGGTCACTTTGGGCCAGAGATGCCTGAATTAATGATACAAGTTATCTTCTCTCCACAAATGTAAAATGAGTGGTGGAAAAGGGACAAGATACTCAAAAGAACACTTCTATCTGGGAAAAGGGAAGAAATAGACATACTATAGTCACTGTGCAGGTATAAGGGCCATCATCCTGGACCTGGAGAACATTCCTTAATAGGACCTTATTATGCCCTCTGATGGGCCTCCAGTCCATTGTTCTCTGTGACCCTTGATTCCACTTTCTAAAGAGTTCTTCCTCTTCTATTACCCATCCTGAGCACAACTGAATTGGACATTGGAAAATTTGCTTCCTTTTGGTTCAGAAGACTTAGCCTATTTTCTGCTTTTAAAGAATTGAGATCAAAAAGTTCTTTTAAAACTTGCACAGCCATAGAGAATTTTGGCATGGCTCACTCTCTTAAAAACTCAGGATGTAAAAAAGGCAAGACAGCAGTGGTAGTAGGACAGTTTTGAATTCTCCGTTAATCCATTCAAACAAAACAGTAGAGCAATTATGTTAATAAAACCAAATACCACCAGAAAGCTTCTACCAAAATATTACATGACAAGGTAACACTACATCACCATATAAGTGAATTGATACAAAACACTATTAACTAGACCTGTGTGGCATTATCAACTTTGGAGTTGTAAATGGAGGGATGTCCAAAGAAATTCTGATAGCTTTGAGAGGCCAGAACCACCAAATTACCAAACAAGTACTCATCCCCCCAAAATCTGATGTGTCTTTAAACAGTGTGAAGAGCTCTGTGGGGCAATGAAGGAATAACATTCAAACTCCAAAACTAGGAGGCAATTTGCAAATTTATGAGTCAGAGCAAATGAGCTGCAGTAAGTTAAGGTGGTACTGGAGGAGTCTGGGCTCTATGAACATTTTTTAAATAAACAGGTTTTTGAGCTATAATTCACATATCAAACAGCTCACCTATTTAAAATATATGATTCAATAGTGTTTAGTGTATTCACAGAATTGTGCAACCACCACAAAAAACTATTTTAGAGTATTTTCATCACTCCAAAAGAAACCCGTTACCAATTAGCAGCCACTCTCCATTTCTCCCTAATTCCTTCATTCTCTGGCAAACACTAATCTACTTTCTGTCTCTATAAATGCCTATTCTGGACATTTCATGTAAATGGAATTATATAATATGTGGTCTTTTATCTCTAGCTTCTTTCATTTACAATATTGTTTCCAATGTTCAGCCATGTTGTAGCATCTATCAGTATTTCATTCTTTATTTGTTGAACAATATTTCAGTACATGGATATGTTGTATTTTATTTATTCATCAGGTAATGGATTTTTGAGTTCTTAATTATGGGCTATTATGCAAAATGCCTCTATGAACATTCTTGTCCAAGTTTTTAGGTGAAAATATGTTATTATTTCTTTGGCATATACCTAAGAGTGGAATTGTTGGGTCACATGGTAACACTAGGTTTAATCTTTTGAGGAATTCCCATACTATTTTCCAAAGTGGTACACACCTTTAATTTTGCATTCCCACCAGTAACATATGAGACTTCCAATTTCTCCACATCCTTACCAACACTCGTTACTGTCTTTCTTTTGATTACAGCCACCCTAGTGGGTGGAAAGTGGTATTTCACTGTGGTTTTCAGTTGCATTTCCTTAGTGGATAATGATATTGAGCATCTCTTCATGTGCTTACTGGTCATTTGTTTATTTCCATTGGAGAAATGTCTACAAAAATCCATTGCCATTTTAATAGGATTATTTGTTGTTTTAGTTTGCTAATGGCTGCCAAGGCAATATACAAGACATGGATTGGCTTGTACAATGGGGATTTGAGGCTGAGAAAAATCTCCAAATCGAAGCATCAGGCAAAGCTCTCTCCCTGAAGACATGGCTACCGGTGATTCTGATCTCCTTTGTCATGGTCTGGTGGTTGTTGCCTCCTCCAGTTCTGTTGCTTTCAACATCTGTCTGCTCTGTTTGTGGTTTTCCCTCTCTGCTTCCATGGGTTCCTCTTTGAGCTCCTGGATCTTTTCTCTCTCTCTCTGTCTTTCCCCATCTATCAGTTTATAAAGGGCTCCAGTAAGAGGATTAAGACCCACTCTGGGTCATGCCTTACAGAAGTAATCTAATCAAATACCCCTAACTGAAGTAATTTAATCAAAAGGTACTACCTGCAATAGGTTCAGACCCACAGAATGGATTAGTTCTAAGGACCTGATTTTATGTGGTATATTCACCTTCAAACTGTCACATTTGTTTTTTTATTATTGAGATATGAGTTCTTTATATATTCTAGATACAAATCCCATTAACCAATATATGGATTGCCAAATATTTTTCCTTGTTCTATAGATTGTGTTTTCACTTTCCTTTTGTTTATTTTTTTATTTTTTACTTTTCTTTATTAGAGAAGTTGTGAGTGTATAGAACAATCGGATAAAATACAGGATTTCCATATACCATCCCACCACCACCACCTTGCATTGGTGTGGAACACTTGTTTCAACTGATGATAGCACATTTTTATAATTATTCTATCAATTAAAGTCTGTAGTCTAACTTAGGGTTAATTGTTTGTATAATGTAGTTTGATGGTTTTTTTAAAATTCTGTTGCTATATAAACAATCTAACATTTCTGCTTTTAATCATATTCAGGTATATAGTTAATTGCTGTTAGTTGTGTTCACAGTATTGTGCTACCATCACCACCATCCATTACCAAAATATTTCCATCATTCCAAATAGGAACCCTGTACAGCTTAGGCCTTAACTACCCATTCACTAAACCCACCCCATTCCCAGGTAACCTATATTCTAGATCTGAGTCAATGAGTTTGCTTATTATAATTGTTTCAAATCAGTGAGATGATCTTTTCACTTTCTTGATGGTATCCCTTGGAGCATAAAAATATTTGATTTTGATGAATTCTAATTTATCTATCTTTTCTGTTGTTGTTTGTGCTTTTGCTGTCTCATCTAGGCCCCCATTGACTATGCCCAGGTCACAAAGATTTCTTCCTATATTTTTCTTCTAAGAGTTTCATAGTTTTGGCTCTACATTTAGGTTAGTAATCATCTTGAGCTAATTTCGTGGATGGTGTGAGGAAGGAGTCTGAATTAATTATTTTTTTTTTTCACATGTGGCTAACCAAATGTGACAGCAACATTTGGTAAAAAGAATATTTCCTTCCCTCATTGAATCATCTTGGCAACTTGTCAAAAATCAATTGGCCATAAATGTAAAAGTTTACTTTTGAACTCTTAATTCTATTTCTTCGATTTATATGTTTACCCATATGCCAGCACTACAACTTTTTGATTATTATGGATTTGTAGGTTTTTTTCTAAGATTTATTTATTTATCCCCCCCTCCCCCGCCCATTGTTTTTGCGCTTACTGTCTGCTCTCTGTGTCCATTCTCTGTGTGTTCTTCTGTATCTGCTTGTCTTCTCTTTAGGCAGCGCTGGGAACTGATCCTGGGACCTTCTGGAGTGGGAGAGAGGCACTCAGTCTCTTGTGCCACCTCAGCTCCCTGGTCTACTGCATCTCTTATTCTCCCTCCTCTGTGTCTCTTTTTGTTGTCATCTTGCTTTGCCAGCTCTCCCCTCAGGCCAGCACTCTGTGCGGGCCAGCACTGCACAGGCCAACTTACTTCACCAGAGGCCCTGGGAATTGAACCCTGGATCTCCTATATGGTATATAGGATCCCAATTGCTTGAGCCACATTTGCTTCCCATGTAGTAAGTTTTGAAATTAGGAAGTGTGAGTTACTCAACAATATTCTTCTATTTCAAGATTGTTTGGCTATTCCAGGTTGTCTTCTGTGTTTCCATGTGATATTTTATGATCAGCTTGTCAATTTCTCCACAAATATCTGGGATTTTGATAAGAATTGCATTGAATCTATAGATCAGTTTAGGGAGTATTGATACCTAACAATATTGAGTCTTCTGATATAAGAACATGGATGTATTTTCATTTAGTTATTATGTCTTTTAAAATTACTTTCAATGATGTTTGTAGTTTTCAGAGTATAAGTTTTATACTTCTTTGTATTTTATTATCTTTGATAATAAATGGAATGATTTTCTTAATTTTAATTTTGGATTATTCATTGCCACTGTATAGAAATACGATTGGTTTTGTATAGAAATACAATTGATTTTGGATATTGATCTCTTACCTTGCAGATTTGCTCATTTTAAAATATTAGTTCCAATTCTGATAGTACTTTAATGGATTCTTTAGGATTTTCTGTACACAAGATCACAGCAACTGTAAATTAGATAATATTACTTCTTTGTTTCCAATCTGCATGCCTTTTACTTCATTTTCTTACTTAATTTACTTGGCTAGAACTTATAGTAAATGTTGGAAATAAGTGCAAAGAACATACATCATTTTCTTACTCCTGATGAAGTGAAGGGGAAAGCATTCAATTTTATATCATTAATTCTGATGTTAGTTGCTGGGTTTTCATAGATGAACTTTATCCGGATGAGGATGTTCTCTTCTATTCCCAGACTGTTGACTCATTTTTCATGTAGTAGTAGATTTTGTCAAATGCTTTTCCTGTGTTTATTGAGATCATGTGGGTTTTGTTCTCTCTTCTATTGACATGTTATTTTACAGTAATTGATTTTCAGATGTTAAAACAACCTTGCATTCCTGGAATAAACCCCACTCAGTCATGGTGTATAATTCATTTTCTATTTTCCTGGACTAATTTGAGGGATTTTTGCATCTATATAAGAGATATTGGTCCTAGATTCTCTTGCGATGTCTTTTTCTGGCTTATTTCTTAAATCTTTTCAGTTTCCTGTTTTTTTCTTTGCTACTTTGTGTCTTTTTAAGAATTTGTCCATTTCATCTAGGTTACCTAATTTTCTGGCACACTGTTGTTAATCGTACTCCTTTATAATCTATTTTATTTTTGTAAGGTCAACAGTACTTCCCCTATTTCATTGCTAATTTTAATCATTCCAGTCTTCCCTCTCTCTTTTTTTTCTTGGTCTATCTAGTTAAAATCTTGCCAATTTTTTTTTTTTATATTTTCAAAGAACCAATTCTTGGTTGTGATGATTTTTTTCTATTATTTATATTTTCTGTATTTCATTATTTTCCACTTTAACCGTTATTATTTTCTTCCTTCTGTTTGCTCTGGTTTAATTTGCTCTTCATTTCCTATGCCTTAAGCTGGAAGTTTAGGCTATTGATTCGAGAGTTTTCTTGTTTGTTTACATAGGTTTTTACAGCTATAAATTTCCATGTAAACACTGCTTTGGGTGAATCCCATGAGTTTGGTATGTTGTGTCTTTATCTTAATCAAAGTATTTTCTAATTATCCTGTGATTTCTTGTTTGATTCATTGCTTATTTGGGGGTATAATTTTAAATTTCCACCTATTTATGAATTTCCTAAATTTCTTTCTGAAATTGATTTTGAAATTAATCCCATTATAGTAAGAGAACATACTTTGTATGATTTTAATATTTTTAAATTTGGGGAAAGTTGTTTTATGGTGGTTAAGCTCTATCCTGGAGAATGTTTCATTTGCACTTGAGAAGTAGTGTTGGGTAAAATCTTCTGGTGTTTTGGGGGTAGAGTGTTGGAGTGTTCCAAAAATGTCTACGAACTCTAGTTGTTTATAGCGTTTGTCTTTTATTTCTATTTTTTCTCATCTACCTAGTTGTTCAATCTATTATTGAACATGAAATATTGTAATTTCCAACTATTATTGATTCATTTTCTAATTCTCCCTTCATTTCTGTTTTTCCTTTATATATTTTGGGCTTACATAGTTAGATGCGTATATTTTTATCATTATATCTTTTTGATGGATTTACCCATTCATTATTACTAAATGTCCTTATTTATCTCTACTAACATTTTTTAAAAAAATTTAAAGTCTATTTTATCTGATATTAGAATACACATTCCTGCTTTTACACGTTTGTGTTTGCATGATGTATCTTTCTCCGTCTTTTTTATCTGATATTAGAATATACATTCTTGGTTTCTTCCACTTGCTGTTTGCGTGATATAGCTTTCTCAATTTATTTTACTTTCAATCTACTTGTACTTTTGAATCTAAAGTACATAGCATATAGTTGGATTTATTTTTTATCCATTCTGATAATCTGTCTTGTAATTGGATATTTAATGTTATTATTGACATAGTTGGATTTTTGTCTTCCAGTTTACATTTTGTTTCCTATATACATCATGTCTTTTTTGTTCATAAGTTTCTCCTTTACTACTTTACTAATTGCATTAAGTGAATATTTTCTATTATAATCTTTTAATTCCTTTAATGAGTTTTCACTATATTTTTACAATTATTTTCTTATTGATTGCTCTAGGGCTTACCATATACCAATGTAATGTACTTCAGATTTACACTAATTTATATTTCAGGAAATATGGAAAGATTACTCAATTCCATGTTCATATTTCCCCTTATTTCTTTAAGAATGATTTCATTTAGTTCTTTGAAAATAGTTATTTATTATAGCAACATTTAAGTCTGTCTGCTAAGTCTACCAACTGGACCTTATTAAACAGTATCTGTTGCCTGTTTTTATTCCTTTGTATGTGTCACTTTCCTGTTTCTTTACACATCTAATTTTTTATGGTAAACTGGACATTTTAGATAATATTTTGTAGCAATTATGGATATTGACCCCCTTCCTTCAGTGCTTTTGTTGTTATTGTTTGCTTGTTTGTTTGCTTAGTGGCTAGTCTGGCCCATTCTATCTCTCCCTCAGTGTGCAACTTCTGTTTTTGTTGGGCAAGTGTACAGTCACTATGGGATGACAGTGTTTTTAGCAAGGCTCTCTAGAACTGTCTCTTTCCCTGATCTCTCTGTTACGATCTCTGCCTCTGTTCATACACACCCAGCTGATTATGAATATGGGATAAACTGCACCATCTGATACAATTATATATGGCCCCCTTTGCAGAGGTAATTTCTTTTTGTTGTTGTTTATTTTTTATTTTCCAGAGCACACTTTTGTTTAGTATATGCCATACACTGTGTTAAAGGTACTAAAGGTATCAAAGCCGGTACCAAGTGATTGATATGAGATATGCTTTGGGCTCCATACATGTCCATGGCAGCCTCCAGTGCACAAATATATTTTTTTTAATTTTAAAAAAGATACTTAGATTACCTAAATGTTACACAAAAAATATAGGGATTCCCAAATGCTCCACTCCCCACACCTCCCACATAAACAGCATCCTTCATTAGTGTGACACATTCATTGCAATTGATAAACGCATTCTGGGTCATTGCCACTGAGCATGGACCATAGTTCACATTGTAGTTTACACTCTTTCCCACACAGTTCTGCATGTTATGGGATGATATAAAATAGCCTATATCTGTTGTTGCAGTGTCATTCAGGATGATTCCCAAGTTCCGAAAAAGCCCCCGTATTACAACTGTTTTTCCCTCTCCCTGCCTCCAGAGCCTCCAGTGGCCACTGTAATTTCTTCCATTGCTAGAATCACAATATGTCTATAGTAGAGTACCAGTAAATTCACTCTAGTCCATAGTTTGTTCCCCAATCCTGAGGATTCTGGGAGGGTGATGTCCACTCCACCTCTAATTGAAAGGGAGGTTCTATCCCATACATCCGATGGATGAGACTCTCTTGCTTACAGTTGTAGGCTCTCTCATTTCCTTGTTATGGTGGTTGTCAATCCTCACCTCCTTGTTAGTTGTCCTGGGTGAGTCCAAAGAACTGGAGAGTAGGTGTTGCAACTCCGCTGAAGCTTCGGGCCCAGGTGGCACATGGAAAGCCCAAAGATTCCAGTCTCTTGGACGTACACCTACAAACTCCAGCACCAAATATAGGTTTAAATAGAAGGGACAGATGAGCCATGTGTAGGGAAGCCATAATTAAGTCCAACTGTGTCACTCTCAGGAGCACAAACTCCAAAGTAGGGCCCACTGGCAAGGCACTGCAAAGGTAATTTTTGAGGTCAGCCTTTAAAGTTTGTTTCAATCCCAGAAGAACCTTTCTCAGCTTTCCCTAGTTTTCTCTGGTAAGCTTCTAACCGGTCTAAAGTTTACTTGTTGCTCTCTTTGAACTACCAGCCTCATTTGAACTGCTTACAACCAAAACCTCCATTGTTTTTGCGGGTGCCCTTAGGCTTGAATATCCCAACATTCTGCTCTAAGTAAAGTCTTTTACTCTGGAGCTGGAGGCAAAGCAGTAGCCTGCTTCTTTTGGAGTTAAATCACTGCTTTATGAGAAGGTTCTGGGCGAATGTGGTGGTCTCTGGCTTCTCAGCTTGCCTCTCTCAGCAAGGGACTTCTGCCCAACAAGCAAGTTGTGGTGATGGTGATTGGAGCTCCAGTATTCTCAGACTGCACTTCTGGGGTAGAGCTCTTCTCCAAGGATTAGGGAACGAGAATAGGAAGAGTTCCCTAAACTGCTCAGTTACTCTTACCTGGAATAGAGTTTCTTCAACACAGAGTTGCATGGGTGATGATGGTAAGAAATGCTGGTGGGCTGCCTCTCCCAGGAAGATATTTTAGCTCTCAGCTGAGAGCTTGAAGGATAGGAAGCCCTGTGTTCTTGCAGTGGTAATCCCATTATTGTGAATTTAGGAAAGGTAGGGGAAGTTGTAACTCCTGTTATAGTTTTTCCATAGAGGGATAGATCAGAGGCATTCCTGATGCCACCATTTCAGAAGTTAGCTTCTTCATAAACTTCTGAGATTAACCATCTTGAGCTTTCTTCTAAGACAAAGACACACCTTGAGGAGAAAAATTCTGGGAAGTAACTCTAAAATGTGCAGCACAGGGACACTAAAGGAAACAGACAGAAAGATAAAGATTAGTTTGTAAGCCTGGTAAATGACAAGGTAGAATGCAGACCATAAAATATGAAATGAGACTAAGAACAATATTTTATAATGCTAAAGACTACATATTACAATATTGTTTATAATAATTATTAATGTCTATGAACAGAATGGAGCAATAAGTTTCATAAAAGTAGAAACTACAGGAAATGCAAGGAGAAATAATAAGAAATAATCATAATAATAACTCAATTCAAGACAAAATTAAGTAGATGAAAAAATTAGTAAGGTACAGAAGAACAAAACTGCAAAATAACATAGCTCTTATAAATACACACCAATAGTAGAAAATGCACCTTCTTTTCAAGTGCACGTGGAACATTCACAAAAATTGACCATGTTGTATCACAGAAAACCTTAATGAATTGTAAAAGAAATAATTTGACCTAAGCAATAAATCACACAAAACAATAATCCTAGAAATTATTTTTTTAAAAACCCTTGCATCTCAACAACACTTAAGTCAAAGGTGAAATATAAGCCAAAGTTGTACAATTTCCAGAAAATAACTATTAAGAAAGTGACATATAAAACTTATGATACAGTTCAAGCAGTTATAGCATTAAATATCTTTATCAATAGAATTTTTAAAATAAAAATGAATATATTAATACCTAACTCATGGAAACCCATGAGAAAAATAATGAAGATAAATAATCAAACAAAAAGCCAAAAAGCATAATGAAATAATATATATGAAAGCAGAAAATGAGTTAGAGGCAAAGAACAATAGAAATAAATACATTCAAAATCTTTTACTGCCAGCTCTGGACTTGGAAAAGGGCAAAAGCAGAAGCCACTGATCCTTGTTATAACTTTGGCCTGTAACTGGCTATGGTGGCTTGGAGTTATGTACCTCACAAAAACATATTCTTATTCCATTCCTGTGGGTATGAACCTTTGGATAAGGTTGCTTCAGTTAGATTGCAGGCCAGCTGAATCAGAATGGGTCTTAATCCTTCTACTAGAGGTCTTATAGAGAAGGTCACACAGAGAGAAAACATGGGGAGCAGCCAGAAGCTGGAAGTCAATGGAATCTGAAAGAGAAAGAAAAAGATCCCACCATGTGCATTGCTATGTAACGGAAAATCCAAGGAAACCCAAGGATCACCGGCAGCCAGCCGCAGAATGCCACAGTTTTCAGGAAGAAAGCATTGCCTCGCTGACATCTCAATTCTGCCTTCTCCTAGCCTCAAAACCACGAGTCACTAAATTCCCATTATTTAAGACATACCATTGTATGGTATTTGTTTTAGCAGCTAGGAAGCTAAAACACTGGTCCAGTGACCTTTCTGGGGTATTTTACTTATTAAATTCAAATTCAACATGGCAGGAAACTACACAAGGACTTAAATCTGGTTCATTTTGGCCATGTTTGAAGACTAGGTGGTACAGTCTGCCCTCTAAACCCCAGTGATGATTCTTTTACCTGCAAAATACATCACTGCCTCCCAAGAACTCCTAAATCTCATCCTATTACAGTATCAAGCTTTGCCTTGAAGTCTAAGATTAAGTCATTTAAATCAGATCCAGGGTCCACTAGGGTATTTCTTGAAATCTGAAATCCTTTCATCCAAAGAGATAAGTTATGCCCAAAATAACAATGCTCAATATACAATGCCCAACCACAATGGACATTCCTATTCAAAAATGAAAGGGAATAGGAAGAACATAACAGTTTCTGGAACAGAGAAATTCTGAAGAAATAGGAACATGTTACCAGAACTCTGGATACAGGGTCAGAGAATTAGCCTTTATCAGGACATCGTTCTACCTAGAATTGGTTCTACAAAGTTCATGATTATTAGTGACTCTTCTTTCTTATTTTTGTTTTTACTAAGAATTTACCCATGTTTGACTAGATTTCTCAGCCTGAATTTATGCATGTAGGAGTCTGGGGCTCTAGTGGGCTCTTTTTACTTTAAACTTCCCTTTCTATTTTAGTTCAAGTTAGTAAATTCCCTTAAAACTGCACAGTTTTCTCTATATCGAATAGTAAACTACCCCATAATGCAAAAACCAACCTCCTCAAGACTGGCCCTCTCTTCATTGGGCTGAGAGACAAGGTGCTGTGGTCTATGGTTGGTGGCAAGGCCCCAGGATGTGTAAGTCCATTGAGGGTGGTGGGCCACACTTGTGGGAGATGTTTGTGTGGGATGTGGTGGGAGGTGTGTGACGTGGGCAACATGGGAATCCCAGGTGGTTCTGTGTAATATTTTCGGTAATCTAAGCACCTCTTAAAATATATTTATATATATATAATAACATTTTTGTAAGCAAATGCACATATATGCATATATATTTATATATCATTTTACAAATAGTGGTATGTATTGTGAAAATTTTGATTTTTACCCACAATAAAAAATAAATAAATTAAAACAAAACAAAACAAAACTCAATGTAAAATATTTAACAAATCATAATCAGCTGTAAAGTATCAATAGTATTCTGTCATGTCTATCTAGGTATATAAACACACATCCATGATAGAAACTATAGTAATGCAATTTCTTTTAAAAAGGATAATTGGAAAATGTAATATTTTAGATGGTAAAATATGAAGCTCATTATTTACTTACAATAAAGAAAATGAAATATTTAGTTAAATATGATTAATGTAGACCCTCATCGGTTTTACTCAGCAAACATGCCTTCACCAGCCAAAGAGAAAATAAAGTCTTAGACTGTATATTAAGGGAGAGGGTATTTTAAATCCACAACTTAATAGGTATTCATCATTAAAATTTATGTTAAAAAAAAAAAGATACAATAGGATTTCTTAAAAGCTTCATTTAGCAGGGTGGGTCAATGGGGCACACTTATTATTGTTACAAGTCTTTTTTGTTTAAGTTAAGAGGCTTTGTGAGGCACCACTTGGAATAGGTCTGAAATCCGAACAAATGTTTGTATAGCAATGCACTGGACCTGACCTTAATTTTGAGGGTACATTTTGCTGTCAGTGCCCCGGATGTCATCTTTACCCCTAGGTCATAATTTCTTTGAGAACCTCTTGTGGGCTGGAGAGTTTGGAAATGAAAAATAGTTTATTTTCTAGCCAATCATATTCTGAGTTAGAAATACTTTCTTTAGATTCTGTTTGAAAAATTAATCCGTTTTTTTTCTTAAGCGCTTCTCTTTTTATAGCTATAAGAAACCAGTTGGAATTCTCAATCACAAATCTCCTTAGATAAATCTACAAGTTCACTAATTATATTCTCTATCTTCCACATTACTAAAGGTGGTCATATGCTGCATGTAACACCACAACACAACACAGGTTGCTTGTTTTTCAGTCTCCAATAAGAATTTCCTTTCTCCTTGCACCCTCTGTTAAGAGACTCCTTGAAACCCTCCCAGTCTCCACCAACCAGTCACTCAAAGTCAATTGCACATGTTTTAGGTACTAAATTTTGTTTTGGTTATATATTGATGTGTAACAAAATATCTACAAATATAGTTGCTTAAAACAACATTTTCTCACCTTCCTTGATTCTGTGGGTTGAATGGGCTTAGCTGGGCTATTCTTACAGGCTCTCATCCTGCTTCCTTGGGGCTCGTCTTGTGGATGTGCTTTAATGGCAGCTGAGGCCCAAAGTTCAAAGATGTCATCACTTTCATTCCTGGTGTGAAGATCGGACTCACTTGGGGCACTAGGATGTATTGATCTTAATTTCTCCCTGTAGCTTTATGGTTTCTTCTTTTCCATTTTATCTGCTTTGTGATCTTGTCACCGTACTTCCTTTATAACTACTGAAAAGAGAAAAACTGTCAACCGATAATTGTATACCCACTAAAGATATATTTCAGAAACAAAGGCTAAATAAAGACTTTTTTTGACAAATAAAATCCAAGGGAATTCATCACCAGCCAGCCTACTCTATAAGAAATATTACAGGAAGTCCTTCAGGTGGAAAGAAAATGATACCAGATGCAAACCTGAATCCACACTAATGAATGAAAAGCGCCAGAAATGGAGACTGCAAGGGTTGTTTTCCCTAGCATTTGCCCGGGTCATGAAAAACACTTGGCTTTGTGATCATGATCTCAGTGAAGGTATTTGACAGGACACAAAGAAGAAGGAGTTTCAGGGTGTGTGACTTTTGTGTTACAAAGTTTACATTCATTTGGTTAATTTAGAGGATTTGGAATACAAAATGTTTGGGAGAAGAATAAGAAACTATGTCTCCTGCCTACTCTCAACCAGACTTGAAAAAGAATCCACAATGGAGGGGGAAAAGGGAGAAATGGGAAAAGAGGAACATTTTAGGGTCTTTGAGAGAGTGGGACTTAATTACCTAATCACAGAACAGGATGCTCAGAGGGTGGGGAGAGGAGACAGCAAAACACTAGTGAGAGTAAAAACTGATTGGGTCCGGGTGGATAGAGCCCTAGAGTGGAGTAGAAGCTGCAGAAGGGTATCTATGCCTTTAGCTTGGCATAGTCATACCAGAGAGATGATAGCAGACTTGAAGGAGCCTATAAACAGGAACGTGGGCTGTATCAGGGTGAACTGTGTGCATTTATATGACTAAGAACCCAAAAGAGGACAATGCAGAGCCCTGAGCATTCTTGGTGATTCAAGGGCAGATGTGCCTTTCTTAACCCTATATAATTACCCTAGAACTTAGAAACAACCACAGCATTCCTACAGTATGAAGGATCGAAATATAAATTAAGTTCTGACATACCAAAATAAAGGAAGATAACATTTTACACACACACACACACACACACACAAGAATAACCAGGAAAACCTTGCAAAGAAGAGTAGTGGGAGGTGGCTAATTCTCCTTTAAATTAAAATATATTATAAAGCCCCTATGTTTAAAACAGTTTAGGGAGGCAAGATGGCATTAGTGTAGGAGGGCGCACACTGCAAGCTCCCAGAGCAAGGCGGATTGTGGACGGGGTCCTGCCCGGGGGTCTGTGCTGTGCACGCGTGGAGTGAGAAGCTTGGGACATCTATCTGCGCGGATCGGCGGCGTGGACCGAACGGTGGAGATTCGTGAGTTTTGAGGCTGCCAGTGGAGGTTGGCACAGGCGGCTGAGCCCCGCGGTTACGGAAATAAAAAATAAAACGGCCATTTGGAGCCGCGGGCGGGGCGAAAAAGTTTTATTTTCTGGGGATCTGGCTGCCTGGCGCCCCTTGGACCTTGTGTGAACAGAGCAAACGAGCCAATCAGCACCCAGTGAACCGGAGCGGGGATTTTGGTCGGGCAACGCAGCTGATTTCCCTAGCCACCCAGGGATAAGACCCGGGCCG
>JAKSZT010054215.1:26991533-27224427 GCA_026826555.1 Tolypeutes matacus | reverse complement strand
AAAAATGCGGTTCTGGAGCCAGATCATTTATGTTAAATTCCTGGCTCTGTCATTTGCAGCCCTGTGACTTTGGGCAAAGTGTTTATCCTGTTTCTATTTTCTTTAAACAATGATGTAAATGATAATAGTAACTGACCCATAAGGTTATTGTGAGGGTAAAATGATTTATTATATGTAAAGCTCTCACAATGGAGTGGACACGCTAAAAGTTCTACATAAATATTTTCCCTTACTATTAATTATGAAACTAGCACTTATTTTCAACCCAAAGAGATTGGGGCAGGGGGGATCTCAGGAAAAGATAAAAAAGGGTATTAGGCTTTAGAAAAAAGACAAAGGAAAACTCTCTATGCTTTATATTTTTAACTTATTGTTTCCATTAAGTTATGACAAGTTATTGTTGCATGTTGCTGCAGTCCACCTTTAGCCATGCGTTATTTTCAAAGGCAAGTCTCCAGGCCTATAGAAACTGAGAATGTGAATAAATCCCAGAAATTATTGGAGTGATTGGGATCATGCATTTGTCACCTTTCTATAGAACAACACTCCTTGGCTGCATTTTGAGGGAATGGATGCTGGACCTAGTGGTCTACCAATGAATGGCTGGGGATGGGGCTTCAACTTCCCTAAAATTTCCATCCCCTCAAAAATGTTAAAATGGTGATGAAAATAATAACAATGACTATACTTGACATGAACAACTATTTTCTTAGTCATACGCAAAATATGGCTAAATACATAGTTTGAGAACTTTGTTATTTTTATTGATAAATAAAATATAGGCCACCTTAGTCTGCTTACTATGAAAATACAATTTCAAGATGAGTTTTCTCCCCCCATCCTTCCGTCTCTAATTCCTTTTTACATAGAAAAGCTGGAGTTACCTGCTAGCTAGATCCATTGAAAATAACAACTCAGCAACAATTGGTAAGAAGTGGAGTTTGCAAAATAGAACCCTTGGGAGTCTGCTGAAGCCCTCCAGGCCTGGAACCCATCTCTGCTCCTAGGTTTAATATTACTGCTGTAGAAGTAACCTTCAGTTCAGAGTTATAAATATCGACTTGTTTAAAAGACACAAGGATGGAATCAATTTTATATTTAACAAACCCTGGTTGAAAATAGGAAGCCATGTAGTCTGGAGGAAATAGAAGAAGCAGCATTGAGAACTGACCTAATTCTGAGCACCTGGGCCATGAATGTCCCCTAAAGTAGTTGGTTTATTAAATTAGCAAATAGGGCTATCTGAATCTAAACTCACGGTTATTAATTACAGGGCAGGGCCAGCACCACCTGCCAGGGAGGGAAGGCAGGCTGCACCTGGTATGGGGACCTGGTTAAGCATAGCAACCCACCTTCAGCGACAGAAAAGCATGTCCTTAGGATATGGGTCTCCAGGAACATGTAGACAGATGACCAAGTCAGGAACCCAGTGACTGGGGAAATAAGAAATAACATCAGAGTGACAGTGGAAATATGGAAAGGAAATTGAATCAGCCCTTTTCATAAGACAGCTCATTGAGAAAGGCTGACTCAGTATCCATCTGCTAAACTACAACAGGCTCTTTGTATTCCCCTTTCTAGGGACAGAAAAGGGCCTGCAGCCTGAAATTGGGCCAGACAATGCAAGGAAGAGATTAAGTGAAGCTTGTTTCTAAATTTAGAGATGGTGGAAGAACAGGACTCCCAGGCAAGCTTTTCTGGAAAGACACTTCCCTGAATGTCTGCTTTCCTCCCAGAACCCTCCTGAAAAGCAGTCCTGGGTAGCACCTTGGCCAATTTCCGTTACTGCTCTGAGCCACAGCCTCATGCTCTATCCAATGGTGACAATAGTAACTACTACAGAGGATTACATTGGGGTTAGAGCAAAAATCTAAGTAGGATGTCGGCCACAGAGCAGGTGCTCAAAAATTAATAGCTCTTATCTGGAACTCATTTAGAAGGAACTCAAAAATCTTATTTAAATTTTGTTCCCTTTTTCCATCCCAGCCACTCAACAAGGTAAAAATGTAGCCTCATAATTTGGCAGCTAATTCTTTATCAAAATTAAAAATGAACATGTACATTTATCCAATAATTCATAATTTAGGGTTATTTCTCAGATATATATTTGCAAAAATATGAAAAGATAACTGTACAATGACATTAACTTCACTATTATTTGTAACTGGAGAAAACTGGAACCAATTTAAATGTCACTTAATACAGGTGGGGTTGAATACATTATGATTTACACAATGAAATACGATGTAGTCTCTAAACTAAGCAATGTAGGTCTATCTGAACTAATATTAAAATATGGTCAAAATATATGTATAATACGATTCCATTTATGTAAAACAGGGCATGTCTGTATTTTTTTTGGTATAACTATTTTATGGGAAGACAAAATATGTTTTTTAACTGTGTTACATTTAGGGATTACTATAAATATGTCAGAGGTTAAAGAGTAAAGAAACTTATGTTACACTTCATACTTTACTATCATATTTGAATTGTTTTTTCTCAATATTTATTAATTTATATTTTAAAATAGTAGTTAAAAGTGGCTAAAACTATCTCCTTAATCTAGACTGGGAAAATGAAGAGAATTTAGGATTGACAGAACCCTAATGTAAAAGTATTTTTCTTAACTGTATATTTCCCTTTTTTCTGAGTTTAACAAAACAAAGCAAAAAAGAAATATTTCAGATATACAGAAAAGTATAGAAAAAATAACAAAAGTCAGGTATAATCCCAGACCTCAAGTTTGTCACCTTAATAGTTGCCATCTTGGTTTCACATCCTTTTATTTATTTATAGCTAAATAAACGAATAAATGCAACATTACTGATAACTTAGAGGCTTTGCTTTTATCTTCTTCCCAAGCCATTTGCATTTCTCCTCTGGAATCACTATCTGGAAGTGTTTGCTTCCTTCTCACCCATGTTTCTTGCTATTTAATCTTCACAACTCTTTGGAGTTTACCTCTAAGGTAAGCCTTCACATGGCTAGTAAATGCTGGAACTTGAATTCAAACCCAGGGCAATCTGCCTAAGCAGTATATTCCACTAAGAAATGATTCTTTTTTTTTTGTAAGTGGATTTATTTTATCTCTATCTTACACATTCAACAAATATGTATCGGGCAATTTAGCAAAATGTTTAAGAATATGCATTTCTTTAACGGAATTTCCTTGGCTCAGATCCTGGTTCTTCCGCTAAATTGCAAGATTTGAAACTAGTTATTTAAACCTCTCGCTGCTTTAGCTTCCTTATCTGTAAAATAAAGCTAATAATAGAACCTACTTCAAAGGATTTTGATGACAATGGAATAAGTCAACATGTGTAAAGCTTTTATAACATGATCACAATGTAATTATTGTGGTGATGGTATTCCAAGCACCCGTTAGGTCTAAGGTCATCTTTGTTAACAGAAACCATTCTTTTCTTAATAAGGAATTCATTCATTAAACAAACTGTATATAATGATGTGTAAGATGGCCCTGTAAATTTATATTTTGATGTAATGCCTCTGCTCCAAACATTTAAAATGATAAAATATAAACAGAAAGGGGGCGGGGGGGAAACCAAGAAATATAGATAGATTGAAATGCAAGATCAGTATTTTTAATGCAAATAATGATTGGGGCTTAATTAGGAAATAGAAGGCTTTGCTTCTGGAGGCAAAGGGATTTCAATATCCTCCTTGTGATTCAGGGATTGGAGCCACACTCCGCTTAAAGCCCTGTATTAGGGATCCCTGTTCATGGAAGGACACTAAAAGGTAAATTTTGGCTTACCAAGATTAGAAAGCTCTAGACATAAAGAGGAGGGAAGTTGGAGTCATACCCTTATAATAAAAAATGGAAACAGGATGCTCATTGTGTGCAGCTGGACCTGTGATTTTCTAATTGATACCTCAGAAAGAGAGTTCTGAAAATTCCATAAGAACTGGATGGAGACCAGGGAGCAAGGGTGAGGCAACCCCCAAACCACTAGACAGGAATGAAAAAGCACAGAGGAAGAAAGAAATAAAAAGAAATCAAAACAAAATGTCTCCCATCAAAGTGAGTCTGCATACCCAAATTCCAAAGCACATGACAAAATCTAATGCTACAAAAGATAACCAAAAAATTCAAAAATTGGAACCTAAATTCATTCTAAATGGAAATGATTTTTTTCTGGAAAATATGAAAAAAAAACATTAAGTGATTAGCATGACTAATCACTAAATAATAATAAAGGAAGGACTTCTATTAAAGTAAACAAGAAGTACTAAGACAAAAATGAAAAAAATGAGAAGTGAATATGAGGAAAGATTGATTACATATCTTTGAGATGAAAAAACATATATATAATCAATAGACAGGGTAAACTCTTGAATGGATGTAATTAACTTAGAAACAATATCCTGAAGATTCCATACATATTCAGCACAGACAAAGAAATTAAAAAGTAATTATAAAATAGCAGTTAAGGGTCCTGAAAGATAGACTAATTTAAGACCAAATGTATTAATAGGGATAAAAGTTCATACAATGCATAATAATATAAGGAACAATTTACTAAGAACTTGTTTCTACTTAAAAATATAGCCTTAGACTATCAAAGGCAAAAACTAACAGAATGCCAGAGAAACTGATAACTCCACAATCAGAGTAGGAAAATTTGACCACTATTTATCAAAACTTGATGATAAGGCTCTATGATTTGAAAAATAGCATTAAAAATATCTAATAAAACAAATTCGGAGAATGGCTACCTCTGAGAAAGCAAGGAAGAGTCCTGGGATGATTTCAACTGAATTGGAAATATTTCATTACTTAAAAAATTGTGAAACAAATATAGCAATAAGTTAATATTTTAGTTTTTCAAAACTCTCCATTCTATGCAGAAACTTTCTGTTTGTCTTAAAAATGCTTATAAATATTTCTAATAAAACATATTTCATCCCTCATATCACAAAATTATTTTCACTTCTTCTTTCAAAACTAGATTTCTGGACAAAGTTTTCGTTTATTTAAAAATCCAGGAAAACTCACAAAAGAACTTTTGAATCACTTAGATCAATGATCCAAGAGAAAGTTAGTGAGAGAAATATATCCTAGAAAACCCAGAATAATTTTACCAGTGTTTTCCTAAGCAAGGTTAACTTATTATTAAGAATTCTGGGAGTGGAGATAAGGGGAAGGTTTTATTAAAAGGGCAATGACATTCAAGAGCCAGTTTACTCTTAGAAAATTAATTTAAATATTTAGGTATTCTATGTTGTTATCATCTAACATAAAGGCAGTATCATACTTACTTCTTAGAGATATCTACTGTCCTTAGAGAACTGTTCAAAGCAATAGATGACTTATTTTGTATGTCTTGGGCAGGTCTGAACAGATTTCACACCATCTACTATTATTACTAACTAATAGAGGCCAAGCTTTTCCCACCTTCACAACATCAAATCTTAAACAACCTGTGTCCTGCCATCAGTCACAGTCAGATGTAGACAGAGCACGATGAACATCATCTGTTCTCCCTGCTGTGGTCATCTGTCACTGCCTTGGGGAATGCCACAGAGCCAGAGGAGGAGCTGTAGGTAGTGTTGAAAATGAACCCAGGATGAGAACTTAGGAGATCTGTGTGCTTGCCTCAACTATGTTATAAAAATAATAGAATTTTAGACTGTTAGTGTTAAAGGAACCTCATAGATCATGTTGCCCAGTGCCATCAATTTAAAGATGAGATTCAAAGTGTAGAAGTGACTTGGCCAATGTCATTTCCAACAGATCATCAATTATGTACTGTGAGAGAGATGGATTGAAGTGAAAAGTGTATACAGATACAAATCCTGGGTTCAGATTCTAGGACAAAATACAAAGCCAAGTGACTGTGTCTGGGCCCAATTAATCTCTCAGTGTTCTTAATTTCCAGCTCCTTAATTGGGCATACTATGAGCCCCCTGCCTGCCCCTATGTTTGTTGTGAGAGCAGAACAAAATGGAGGCATTCCCACTTTTCTCTATTTTGCCTTCTGTCACTCTTCTCAACCTCTGTTTTGTTAATTTTGCATAAAAAAGAACTCTTGTCATCATTATGTCTTCTGAGATCCTCCTCAGAAGATCATGGAAAGCATTAAATCTAAATGTAGGTGATACTTTCTCCCCAAAGATAAAATGTCATACAACTATAAACGGTAATTGGAGGTTGATTCACGACATCGTTTGATAGATTGTTGCTTTTCCTGCACAATCAATGGATCAGAAGTGTGTGTGTGTTCATGAGAGAGGAAGTGAGGGCAGGCAGGGCAGGCAGGATGAATGAAGCACCCATGGAGAAGTGATACCAAGTTGGAAAACATTCTAACAAGCAGATGGTGATGGGAGTCTGGAGTGGGAAGAAAACTTCCCAATTTTATAATCTGGGCAAAAGCCATTTCTGGCCAAATTGTTCTTATAGATATGTATTAAAACAGAGTAAACAGATCTGGAAGTTCCAGACTACCACCTTCACCCAAATTCAACTCTACTTAACATCTCTAAATGTGGCTCAGGAATAACTTACTAGCATCCTTTCTAGGTCATAATAGTATCTGGTAGTTCTTGAAAGCAGAGCTGATGCAAACCTTTAAGGATGTTAAATACCCATCTCACTTACCACTAGTAGAACTGAGCTCCCAGTCAGCCTCATCCACCAACCCAGTTACCACTGGGCCTTGCCATAGGTCTGTATTTCTCAAACTGAGGATCCTCTTCTTGGCATCTAACTGGAGCCTTACAGTCACAGACTAAGTATTTCTTGAAGTGTTAATTTTAGTTGAAATTTTAGGGGAGAGAGACATTAAGTTATTTAACAAAATTTTTTTAAACATTTAAAACATTTTCATATAAAAATGACATACTCTAGAGTAAAATGCAAAATGTGCAAACTTTTTGAGGAAAAAAAAGATGCTTAAAAGAAATTCCCACAATCTCATAGATCCCTGAGGCTATCCCTTTGTGCTCTAAGGAGTATTTCTCCTGGAAAGTAGAGAGGCACTGTTCTGTGGTCCAGGGAAAGAGTAGGACTCAATCCTCCAGATTCATCCCTTTGTGCCCACACATTTCCTGATGCGTGAACTGGGTTACAGCTGTCAATGACTGGGACCAATAGCTGAGGATGGTGTCTCATCCACTGAGGATGCCAACCCACAGAGCCCAGCAACCCGTATGTGCAAGACTGGCCCTGTGCTTGGAGTATAATGCAGAGCCCTCCTAATCGTAGTCCTGCTGACTGGCACAGATGTGGGCTGGGGGTTCCTCTTCAGCAGCCCTCACAGTTACCCACATCATGGTAGCAACAGTCAACTTGACAGCAGGGAAGGCAGAATCAAGCCGAAAGTGACACTATGTCTCCAGGATGATTGTTGTTGCCATAATTATTTATTAAAATGATTCACATCTAGTGAAAGTGATGAAACACGAGAAAGGTAGAGATCTCTTTAATCACAATACTCTTGTTTTATCCCCATATATTGCATATTGAAAATTCTTATGAGAGTGTTGAACTCATTTTCTGTACAGAGCACACGTTCACACTCACACGTGTGAACACACATTCAAACATCCAACCGCTGAAAGACGTAAATATGTAAAACTCATATAAGAAAACACCTCATATATTTTTCTCAATTTGATGTATTTTTTATTTTTATGTCCAAGATTATTTCTTCTTTCTTTTTACAACTATAATTATTTTTTAAATGAATGTTCTGAATTCATGTTAATTGTCCAAACTTCTGGAACTATTGCATATTATATATAGTCCAGCAGGTTTTTGGTTAGTCCTACACAGTGTTTTTAAAAGTGCTTTCAAAGAAAAAGTGTATTTGTTTATCCTTACATCTTCATAAATTCTAAAATGACTCTATCACTCATCATTTCCTGCAATCCTACCCAATTCTCTTTTCAAATTGCAATTTCAGCTCATTGCCTGAGATTGAAGTGTTAATATATTTGAGTAGACACTTGTCACTGTCCTGAAAAAGAAGGTGCAAATGTAGTGGGCCAATATAGTAGCATTGCCAAAATGAACACCAGTACTCTAAACTCAGATAAAGTTCAATAATACCTTGTCTCTTCCTTCTCAATAGAGGTTAAGAATCTCTTTGTTCAGTAAATGACCACAATCCATATAACATGAACTTCAGAACAACTTGGAAAACACTTTGGCTCAAATATCATTCATTGTAGGTTACCATTGTGTACAGAACACAGTGCTAAGTGATACAGAGATAAAAGACAGTTCTTGCTCAGAGTTTTCCATCTTTTGTGGGAGATATAAATGAATAAAGTCAATACAGTGTGGTAAGTTCATGGCAGAGGCAAGCAAACGGTTCCTGTAGGCACATAACCATCTATCATGGATCAGTCCCCTGGGAAGCAGTCTCTGAGATGGGTATTTACGTGTGAGAAAACTGTGGGGAATATCCTTGGGATCAACACTTATGGGGAAGAACAGGGTAGGACTGAACAGGAGAGGCTGAACCCTGAAGCAGTCAGAACCAGGGTCTCGGATGATGCCTTCAGGCTTTGAGGAACTCTGAAGCATAGGTGACCCTTTAGAGTTGTCCCACCCTTGAGGCAAGGGGGCCAGGCCTTTACCCCAACTCTTTGCCATGTACTGGCACTTGATGGAAGTTTGACCCTGAGTGACATAGTGATGGTTTCACTGGGCTGAAGTAAAATCCCATGGAGGTAATCCACTGAGAACTGTCAGCCACAAACTCCCAGCAACTGGGGCAATGGGAGCCTCAGACCTGCTGGAGGATCTGGGTGACACACCAGGGGACCCATATCACATCGTGGCTGCTAACTGCTGCCCGTACAGGTATTTACCCTGCGCTGTCTTGCCACAAACCAGTTGTGAGAATCACAGGAGTGGCTCTGGATCCATTATGAGAACCTGAAAGAGAGCAGCTGTTTTCCATGAGAACCACCTATGGCCTTCCAGGGTCTGACATGTGGATAAATTTAGATGCAGCGAAAAACAGGAGAAGCCTTTTCACTGACCACCAAATTAGCTTATTTTTCAAAATTGCCATTCCCTTTGATTCCCAACCTATCCCTCACAACCAAATTTCTTTCATATCAGGGTGCCAGGATTTATACTTAATGATTGGAACATTTGGGTGAGAAAAGCACTTCCTCTCTTTACGTATGTATTCACCCATGTAATATAATGATCTTAAAATTGAGCCTGAATTAAGTATTAAGAACTAAATTTCTTAATACCATCTAACACTAAAAAATTGCCCAACCAGTCTTGTTTCCTCAATTTTTAGAAAAAGCTTCCTTGTTAGTTTTCTTCCTGGAAAAATCAAATAGTAAAATGTATTTTTAAAGCCCTGAAAATATTTTCTTTACATAAAAACTTAGCATTTTGAGGTTAAAAAAGGTTTAAAAATTTGCTGTTTAGACTCACAGAGCTAGAGTCTGGAAGATAGGTTTACAGGAGACAGAAAGGAAGTACAGGGTGGTGAGATGATGCTCATATAGGCAAAATTTATGATCAGGTGGAAGGGTTTCATTGTGCAATGGATCAGTATGACAGTGGTGCAGTGATATGATTGGATTTGGCGGTGCTGGTCTGTGAGGTAGAGTAGGGTGAGGGGGTTTGGTTGGACTATTCATAGAACTGGGGGGAGAGTTTGGGGAAGGAGCAGGTGAACTCAGGGGATTTGCAGGTCTGTGGTTAAAACTACAATGTTGGGAAGATTCTTCTTGCAAATATGCCAGGGGTGGTTTACTAGTGTAGGGTGTTGGATATGGAGGGGTGGTATATGGGACAGGGCACACCTGGGGCAGGCTTCTATGGAATATGTAAGTGTTCATCTTGTCATAGTGTATTATATTAGTGGGTGGAGACCCACACAATAAACGAGAAATCCAACTCCCATCCTGGAAAGTCCTGCTATAGACTCAATTAGAGGGACAAGAATCCATTGAGAACATAAGCGGTGCCCGATAAAAGAAAATAGATCAATATGTCAAGCCCTCAGTATTATTGCAGGTAACTATGAATCTTATTCTTCAAAAATTGAAACTAAGTGTTTACCATAGGTTCCAAGGGGAGGTGGGGGAAAGAATAGAATAGATGGAATGTAGGGCATTTTTAGGGTATTAGAATTGTTTAGAATGATCTTGCAATAAAGGATACAGGCCACTTGAAATTCCATCAAAACCTATGAAAGTATACGATCCAAAATGTAAACCATAATGTAAACCATTGACCATGGTTAATAGCAATGCTTCAATATCTGTACATCAATGTAACAAATGTACCATCTGCTTGTAAAATGTTATTAATAGGGGAGAGGGAAAAGGGGGGAGGACATTTGGATATATGAAATTCCCTATATTCTCTATGTGACTTTTCTGTATCTTAAAGCTTTTTTGAAGATAAAATGAAAAAAATAAGATACTGGCGGAATATATGGAAAAAATGTCACTGTGACACAAGTCAACAGATCTTACAGTGATGAAAGACACAATGTCTAAATTAAAAAAAAAAATTATTTCAAATTAAAAATTTTTTTTTTTTTGGTTATTTTAGAAATTATTTCATTTTCTTATTAATTTTATTTGGTTATTTTGTTGGCTTCATTTTTGGAGAAGTTTTGGATCACAGAAGGCTCACAACAGTGGCAGGGGAGGATCACTGGTGCAGGGTATCAATGATGGGGGGATGCATGCAAAGGGGTTCACATTGGGCATGCCTCTAAGGCATATGAATATATTCAAGTGTTCATGGGGCATTGTCTTGATGGGTGGAAATCCACATAATAACTGAAGAATATTGAATTCCCATCCTGGGGAGTTCTGCTAATTCTCTATAGGACAGCAAGAATCCCCCAAGTGCAAGGACAGTGCCTAGGGAAGGAAGATAGACCAATATACCAGGCCCTTGATATTGAGGATTGTACTTATGAACCTTTTCTTATGAAATTGAAACTAGCCTAGTTTTATATACTACCTAAGAGTAAGCTCCTGAAAGCCTCCTTGTTGCTCAAATGTAGCCTCTCTCTAAGCCAAACTCAGCATATAAACATACTACCTTTCTCCCCAGCATGGGACATGACTCCCAGGGATGATCCTCCCTGACACCGAGGAATTATTACCAAGTGCCAACTAGCAATGCATCTGGAAAAAGACCTTGACCAAAAGGGGGAAACAGTAAATACAAATGAGTTTTTATGACTAAGAGATTTCAAAGTAAGTCTGGAGGTCATTCCAGAGGTTACACTTATGCAAGTCTCAGCAGGATCTCATTGACTGTCACAGTAAACAGTGCCTCAAATAGCAGGGCTCCTGAGGGCTCTAGAGATATCCAGAAACTATAAGCAGAGCAGACAGCTCAGGAATTCATCAGTGGGCCTTACTTTGGAATTTATGCTCCCCAGTGGAACAGAGACTCATTTATAGGTTCTCTATGTGGCTCTTCTGTTCCTTTTATTTGAACTTATAATTAGTAAATATATATCCCAGAGACTTAAATCTTTGATCCATCCATGTGCCAGTTGAGCCCTGAATTTCAGCATAATTACAACATCTGCTCTCCAGTTCATTGGACTCACCCAGGACAACTAACAAGGAGATGATGATGGACAACTCCTATCCCAAGGAATAGGGAGTGTCTGCAACTGCAAGCAAGATAGTTCCATCCATCTGCTCCATGGAATCTAAACTTCCTCTCAGTTAGAAGCAGAGTGGGCATCACCATCCCAAAATCCTCAAGACTGGGGAATGAAAAATGGGCTAAAGTAGACTTTTTATTATTCTACTATAGACTTATTATTATTCTAGCAATGGAAAAACTCTTATTGATATAAAGGCAGTGGCCACCAGAGATTCTGAGGGATAGGAGAGGGAAGAATAGGTGTAATATGGGGACCTTTAGAGACATTAGAGTTGTCCTGCATGACATTGCAGTGGTGGATACAGGCCATTGTATATTTTGTCATAACCTGCAAAATTGTATGGGACAGAGTGTAAACTAATGTAAACTGTAATCCATGGTTAGTAGCAATGCTTCAATATGTGTTTATCAATTGTAACAAATGTACCACACTAATGAGGGATGCTGTTGATATGAGAAAGTGTGGGACAGGGAGGCAGTGGGGCATATGGGTATCCCTTAAATTTTTTATGTAACATTTATGTAATCTAAAGTTTCTTTAAAAATAAAAAAAATTAATTAAAATATGCTTTTTAATTTGGGAAGTTCAAAACTTTACAATAAATAAAACTTTAAACCTCACTGACATATATGCTCAGGTGTAAATTGACTGCCTGGTGCTGAGTGCTGGTATAAATGCAGACCTCATATAACACTTTTCACTGTACTCAACCTCATCCCAACTCCGAAATGAATCCTCTCCCTTTTCCCTTTCTTTCTTCCTTCCTTTTCCTTCCTTCCATTCTATCTTTCATCAATTAGAAGTTCTGCTTATCTGACTAAATCCTAACTGATGCAGAATTTGAAACTGAAAGTAGTTCTAAAGGATAATTGGTGACAAGAAGGTCTGGGGAAGAGGTATGTGGTTAGACCTCACTAAATGGACAGAAAGTGTGCATGTATTTGTTTCCAATGTAAATGCTCATCAAAGAGCAAGGAGGATCTTCTTATTGAAGTGGGTAATATATCTCATCCTGTGGACATCAGCTTGTCTACTTCCCATTTTTCCCAATGGACTCATTAAAAATCTGGCCATGATTGCAGGAAGAGGTTATGCCTGGACTCAGCAACATGGTCTCTACTCATCAAGGCCGATCTGGCTGTATTCATTGCAGAATATCCAGTCTTCCTGTAGAAAATACCAGCACTGAGTCTCTATTATAGAAGCATTCTCTCAGTGGTGGATCAGCCAGCCACCTGGTGCCAAGTTGATTATATAGGACCGCTTCCATTAGGGAAGTGGCAGCACTTTGTTCTCACTAAAATAGTTGCTCTGGATATGGATTTTCCTTCCCTTCCCATAATGGTTCTGCCAAAAAATCCCTGGATTTATGGAATACCTTATTTACTACCATAGTATTTCACACAGCATTGCTTCTGAACAAAGCACTCATTCTAAAGCCAGTGGAGTGTGGCAATGTGCCATGCTCATGAAATTCACTAGTCTTACCATGTTCCCCATCACTCTGAAGCAGCTGGCCTGATCTTATGGTGGGCTGGCTTTTGAAAACTCAGTAACACTTTAGCTGCAGTGGCAACACCTAGCCTGGTTGTATACTGTCATGCAAGATGTGTTATATGCTCTAAATTAGTGATCGAAATATGGTGTTATTTCTACCACAGGCAGGATTCATGGGTTTGACTATAAAGGAATGGCAGTGGAAGTGGGTCCTCTCACTATGACCCACTCGTGATATATTAACTAAATATTTGCTTTCCCTTCTGCTACTCTGAGCTTTGTAGTCTAGAATTTGTAGTACCCAAGTGAAGAAAGCTTTTACCAGAAGACACAGCAATGGTTCAATTAAACAAATTGGAAGTTGAGACTGCTCTCTGGATACTTTGGGCTCTTCATACCAGTAATTAGCAGGCAAAGAAGAGAGTTACTTGTACTGCCTGGGATAATTCATCCTGGTTATAAAGGGAAAGTTGGTTTGCTACCTCAGATTGGGGATAAGGAGGTCTCTTGTCTGGAATGCAAGTGGTTCCCATGTGCTGTCCCTTAGTACTCTCACACCCTATGATTATAACCAATGGAAAACTAAACAACCCAATACAGGTATGATTGCTAATGGCACAGACCCTTTGGGAGTAAAGATTTGGGTTACTCTACCGGGCAATGAACCACAGCCAACTAAGGTACTGCTAAACACAAAGGGAATTAAGAATGGGCAGAGAAAAAAGGTCAGGAAGAAATCAGCTAGAACAATGGGACCAATTGTAGAACCACGAGAAGTTTCTGCTGATCTTGACCAGACTTAGTTTTTCTCATCTGTGATCAGCTGGTGGTTTGGCCGGGACAATTCTGCTCTGCGCCATGTCATCTTTCATCCTCCAGCAGGCTGGTTCAACTTGTTTCTCATAGTGGTAGCAGGACTGCAAGCTAGCAAGAGATAGATTGGATAGGTTAGGGAACACATTATGATTTCAGCCAATATACCGACACAGCCCAGATTTAGAGTAGTTAGGAATTACCAAGATTCAAAACAAAGGGTGTAGATACCTCGAGGCCCTAATTGTGGCCCATTAATGCAATCTGTCTACATCCTAAGTCCTAATCTTTATACCTTATGGAATACATGCTAAGATACTGATAAAAGTGGCATCCTCATGGAAATTCTGAAATGTTTTTAAAACCTTAGCTCCCGATCCCCATGCTACACCTGCTCAGAACTTGTTTCATTTTCTTTCTTTTTTATTAAGAACTCATCCAAAATTTTCCAATATCATCTTTGCCACTCCAATTTTAATATGCATTGTTTATTTTATGGTATCTGTTCCTTGGCTGCATTTTCCTGATCCCTCTGGTGGTGATAAGTGGAAGAATGGGAAGATGTGAGGTACTCCATAGACTTCATTGGTCTCCTCAAAGCCACCCCAAATAAACACATTATCTAAATTAATTGTGTGCAGATACTATGCAAATGTAGCTTCAAAGACTAGTCCCCTAATCTTTATTCCATTTATCTAATTTGAACTGTAGGAACTTGCTGACTTTCAACCTCTTTTGACCTACAAAAATGGCAATTCATATAGTTCAACCTATAGATTACTGATTTTTCCCCTTTGATACAGTGTCCTCAAGATGTCTCTTGCATTTAACACCACCTGGAACCTCACATCTTTACATACTCCTTTCAAAGGCAGCTCCCCTCCTGCCTGGCTAACTTAGGGGATCACCTCAGACATTTAGAAGCCTGAAACATTTCCATTAACTGCAGGATCACAAATCAATAAAAGGAAGATACTAAGCAAAGAAGGCACTGAAGTCTCATTCTTTCTCCTGTGAAAATGCCAATGTCCCCTGGAGGTATACATTCATTTTATTCTTTTATTGGTATTTGAACTATAACAGGGAATGATAGTCTGCTATTTAAGGCAGTTTAACCTGAAAATCTTCTTGCTGAGTCATTTCTATGTGCTGGTTAACACCTTATGATCATCTTTACTAATTTTTAAAATGGCATTTATAATTATTATTTGCTTAGCATTTTGGGGGTGGAATAGGTGAATGGGGATATACGTGGAGGAAAATCTAAGGAATGGGGTGAGCATAGTGGAAATGGGGAGTTTTAACTTTCTCTTTATGTCCCCTTTATTTTACTATGTTCTTAAGTTAAGAAAGACTGAGATCTGAGATGTTATGCTTCAATGGATGGATATGAACCAAGAACCAATAGTATATTTTTATAGTTCACCATGATAAAAATAAACATTAAATCATAATATGTCACAGCTAGGGAGGAATCTTAATGGTCCAACTGGTCAACTACCTGATTCTATTGTAATCTCTTCCCAAACATCTTTTCTGAGGCACATGATTATTTCGCTTATTCTTGGTCCCTCCCAGGGAGCTCCCACAATGTGATATACTCCATTCCATTATGGACATTTCTGATGACTAAATTGTTTTCCTAACTGAGCCAAATTATGCTTCCTTGAAATTTTCATCCTTTCATCCTGTTTTTCCCATTTAGAAGGCTATTAAAAAAAATTGAATATGGGTTACATAGTACAAAGATTTAGGATTTGTAGTTTTGTATAAGTGCTGGAAATTGGAAAGCACTATATGTAAATATGTGCTGTTATTATTCCCTATGGAAAAAATTCAAGAATTTTAAATCAAGTATTATGTCAATGGCTTGAATAATTTATTCAAAAATGGCCTGACTTCTCCCTATAATTAAATTCTTAAATTAGAGAAATATTATGCAGATGCTAGTCATTTATACTTAATTGAGAATAATATCGTTAAATGCTTTTTCTACAGGTATAAGTGTTTTTTACCCTTTCAAATATAAATGAAGTGGTGAATATGTTTTATAAATATATCACTAATATTCAGTGAAATATTAACCTAATCTTTGTGTATTTTATATGATTTATCTCACAAAAATATGATTCACATATAATTTTCTATCAATATTTCTACAAATGGGACTAGTTATATCTATAACTAAATAATTCTTTAAACACTCCATTCTTTGTTGTAAATAGCCTATTAAACACTGCACATATCTTCTGGGCAACCCATAACTTTGCACTAGATTATGTGCTAATTAAGAAAATATTCAGATGAGGAAAGAATAAATTTGATATTATAGTTTTCTGGAAATTCATCTAAATCTTAGTAGCTATCATTCTTGGAGTTTTTTTTTTTTTTTTTTTTTTAACCCCATTTTACATCATTTATCCTAATAATCATGCTATCATTAGTCTGAGGTTACAGATTTGAAAACCGAGTGCTAAGACAGAAAGACTAAATGATTAGCCCAAGGCCACAAAACCAGTGACCTTTGATTCAGATCTGGTTGACCCTGTACCACCGTGGCTTAAGTCTTACTAGAAGTCAAAATCATCCACCTGACTTTGCCCTATGTTGTTCACATGTTGTTCAGAATATGGCAGCTTGCTGCATTGGAGCAACTAAGCAAGAGGTCAAGAGAGGGTTCCAGTAAGAAAGTGTTAGCACAACAGGAGTCACAGTCTTTTATAACCTATTCATATAAATCAGATACCCTCACATTTGCCTTATTCTGTCTGTGAGAAGAAAGTCACCAGGTCCAGCCCACGTTAAAGGGTGTGAGAGATTTACACAAGGGCATGAATACCAGGAAGCAGGGAACATTGGGGCCCACTTCAGAAACTGCCTACCCCACACCTGACAGGCCCTTCCATTCCTGCATACCTTCGCACATATTTTCTCCTCATACCAGTTCAAAGCTTTCTGCTTGAGGAGCTCTTACATGTACTTCCACCATGATCTCAGCTGGCGTTTCTGCAGTGAAGTCTTCCTCAAACAAAATTAGAATCCCCACAGCATTTCATTTATACTTTTGTATTCACTGTAGCTATTCAGCCGTTTGACTCTCCCATTAAACTGGGAGATCCTTGAGCTCAGGGGTTTTGCCACGTTCCTCCAGTGTTCTCAATGCCCAGCATATAGTAAGCACTCAATAAACGTTGTTTTGAATATTAATTATTTTCATAATTGCATAATGGTATTTATTTAATTGAGATGTGATGGTTGAACTTCATATATCCATAGTTTGTATACTGCACTAACAGTGTTTCCTCAACACTAATGTGCATGCAAATCCCTGGGGGCAGTGAGGAGGGCTGTTAAAATGCAGATTCTGATTTCCTAAGGTAGGCATGGAACTCATGATTCTGAATTTCTAACATGTTCTGAGGATGCCAATATTGCTTGTCGAAGGACCCTATTCTGAATAGCAAAACATAGAAAAATGAGGGGGCATAAAATGGAAAAGGAAGTTATAGGGAGAAATATTTGAATTTCATACAAGGGAACTTTTCAATAGAAAGATCTGTTCAAAAATAGGATGGTGTGTGTGTGTGTGAACTAATGACTTCATCATTATCCCTGGAGCCAATCAGATATGGGCTTGCAGTCCAATTGCTGGAACCAATGTAAAAGGGACTCAGGGAACAGAGTAAGTTGGGGTTTTTAAAGATGGGTCTGTAAGGTCCTTTGATTCTGATGAGGTCCCTAGGGACATCCATGATGGTAAGGAATAGCTGCAGCTAAGATACCTTCAATTTTATACATTTTACATGTTGAAATTCTGCATAAGATTTAATTTTTGAAAAACGTTCAGCTGCTTAGAAAATCCTTTCATTCACACACAACACATATACACACACAGCTGCAGAAGAGTTTCTCTGATTCTATGAGACTTGACCAGAGAACCATGGTCAAATGTTAAAGGAAGGGTTTCCCCATTATACAACATTTCAGTTTGATACATGGAGGTTATTCTCCAATCCCCAAACCCTTGATTAAACTGCAGTGAAAACTCATGATCTCCCAACAGTGACCAATTGCACAATAGTTCAAAATGGTCTGAGTAAACAAACTGACTCACAAGTCCATAGCCCACATGTTTATGTGCTTGGTTCATGGGAGAACCCCTCAGGCCTTCCTTCATTCCTAGGCTCATTTGTTCTTATTTTTATAGACAACTCTAAGAGACAACATGACATAATGGAGGGAACAAAAGGCAGGAGTCCAGAGACAGGGTTGAGACTCAGCTCTGCCAGGAATAACCCTTGTGACTTGGCCACATCCCTTGCCCTCTGTGGGCCTCAGTATCCTCTCAAGAGCATTGTTCTACATGAGGGGCTGGCATTTTTTTTTTTTTTTTTTTTTTTTGCACAAAGGATGAGACAATAAATATTTTAGTCTTTATGGGCCATACATTCTCTATGTAACTATTCAACTCTGCTTTAGACAATATGTAAACAAAAAATCATGGTTGTGTTCTAATCAAATTTTCTTTACAAAAATAGACACCCAGCTGATTTTGTCCCTTGGCATATGGTTTGCTGAGTCCTGTTCTAAGAGAGCACTATGTACCTACCCAACTCAGAAATTTGTAATTTAAAATTAGATAGGATCTGGTTAGTTTTCACTAAAATATTAATAGATTATAATGCTGTATTGTTATATTTGCTTTTTTACAGGGAACAGAATCTTAACTCAAAGGGGCACAATTCTATAGAAAAAGTTATTTCTGGCATCAGGGTCAGTTGGTAACAGAGATATTTTTGATCCAAGGGTCTTCAGAGGGCTCTGAAATTATAGCACATTGGCTGTTGCTCACCCTGTCTATATGTAAGGTTAATCTGGTTACTCAGAGGGAGTGATTAGCATTTGGGGACCCCTGCTGAAGCCTTTCTGGAACTGTTCACTTGCCAGGACAGCTAAGAAGCTGCAACTGGAACAATGAGCCCTGTTGTTAGAACTGTAAATAATGAACTGACTGCAGTAGTTCTGCTCCATAGGGCCCCATACCCACTGCTATTCAATTGTAAATATTCCCTTTCTGCTGATATACTGGAGGGCAGAGAGTTGTTGCTGTATATTATGCTAAATATTCCCTGGAATCCAACTGCAGGAAGAGAGGACAATGCAGGCAGCAAAACCAACCCATTAACTTGCTGTACATCTGTTTTTGTCTCCCCATAACTCAAGGTGCTGAGACAGCTCACACCTTCCCCTTGAGACACATGGATTTTTTTATGGGTAGGAAATGCATATATGTGTATATGAATGTATTACGCTTTGATACCTTCCTGGAGATGAAAAAGATCGACTTATGCTATTTATGTTTCCCTGCAGTGTTTTTCCTCTTACAGTTGGTCTTATTTTGCTTTAGCTGATGCAGATTCTTTCCCTTGAGAAGCTATTAAATAGCTGGGGACATATTTCAGAGATGTCCAAATTAACATTCATTTTATATCTGGTGCCTTGTGCTGTCACCAAGACCCTGGCTTGGGTTCCTGAAACAATTATTGCATTAACTCTTTTCCTGGATGTGATCCTTTTATTTACCAGCTTCCTAGAATGATCCCTGGCTCATTCCAGTGTCTAAACTTCCTTGTGGATTATATCTATCTGGTGTTTCCTGCCTTTTTGAACTTTGGGATTCTGAACTTTGAACTGATGGTTTTTCCTCTGGATTCTGCCTGCCTTCACATCCACTCTCTGAATTTGATCTCCAGGCTCCTACTTATGATGCTTAATAAACCTTGGAAAATTTTCCTTACTGGTCATCAGAACCAGACAGGTGTACAAAAAAGTAAACTTATAGAACTTCAGAGTTTAAAGTGGACTTAGAAGTCATTAATCATATTCCTTCTATTTTAAGATGAAGGCCAGGGGACCCAGTGATGTTGCCTAATTGACCTACATGATCCAGAAGCACCCAGATGTCAGCCTCCCTCACATGTCCTACCATCCTCCTCTCCAGGCACTCTGCTTCTAGTAAATTTTGGGAAAGTTCTTGCTTTTCTTCACATCCTCTTCTGCTTGGTTCTAGCCTTAGCTTTTGAAATGAGTAGCTATCAGAAATTCTGGAGTCTCTGAGGACTTTGTTAACACAGCGCTACCCACTCTTTAAGGTGCCATCAATTCAAGTATGTGTTTGTGGCAGACTCTCTTAAATGTTCAGGTAAGATACAAGTGATAATTTCTCAGCACAGCATGATATCACTTAAAAATGGAACATAACAGTGAACATCCATGCTGTTAAAAATCCTTTAGTCCTTCCTTCTGAAGCAGGCTACATAGGGAATCAATAGATAGATATGGAACCTGGCAAAAAGTCCACATGGACATCAAAACCCCCAAGATGGCTGCTGGAAGACCCTCTCAAGAAATCCTATTCAGAATGAGATTTCCTCCAGAAGCCAGGAGAAGCCTTGGATATTCTCCAGGGATCTTATCGTTGGGCCCTACTGGGGGATTGATGGGCGGAGTAATCAATCAAAACAGCAAACAGCTGGAACTCCTCCCATACCATTAGCAAAGGGGCAGAATAATTAATGGTTTAAAAAGGAAGCGCAAAGGCCTTTTGCTCTCTCTCTCTCTTGCCTTTTGACTGCTGTTCTTGCCTTCTTCTCCCTACTCTCACCATGTCCCCCCTGCATGAATCAACATGCAAGTTAAAACCTGGGCATTTATAATCTATAATGGGAAATTATAGTCTGCAAATCGGTCCTCTTTATCACTCTTTGGCCCCTTCCTCTCTCTGGGACTCAAGATCTGTTATTTTCTCCCATTTCTCTTCTCACCATTGCTTAATAAATTACTGGTCTAATCAACGTGGCATACTCTTGAAATTCATTTCCTGCAGTTTAGCCAAGGAGCTAGACAAAATCTGGTTATACTTCCTTAAAGAATTTTTCACTGACTTCTTTTTCAATTAGCATTCCCCTGCAGACATTTTTCTCAGTCTTTTCTACTCACCCCTTCTAGGGCTTCTCCCAATTGCCCTTAATTACCATTCACTCATGCAGAGAAGTTTAGCACTGACTTTGTATTACCATCACTGAAGAGTCTGGATTTTTGTTCCCATGATAGGAAGCCTATTTAGGTTCTTTAATAAGCCAGGTCATCTAATGTAGAGAGGAATGATTCCATTTCTGTATGAATGGCCTTGTGAGTTTAAGTGGCATTGTTTTCTCTATCACTCTCTCATATACCTAGATAGCAGGCAGAGCATTTAGACTAGACTCAAACTTCTTCCATTTTTAATTCAATGCTTTGAACATTTTAAATAAATACAGGCACTGGCTTTGGGGGACAGAAGAAAAAAATTTTTTTTCCCAGTTCTCTGGGAAGTGAAGACTATGTTAGATGGTATGTGCTTAAGCATTCTTATGTTTTCTTTTCCTTAACTGCTTCTCCAACTTTGAACAAAATCCAAGTTAGGCAGAGAGCCCATGATTCAGCTTAGCCCATCTTCACTTTCATTTGCCCCAAAATGTCCTCTCCTGAAGAGTTTCACTGTAGAGGGGACCAATTAGGAGGTTGGTTAGGAGTCTCAATTCTTGGATTCTAACCCTAGCTGTGCAAAAAATTTAATTGCATGACTTTGGTTAAATCATTTACCTGTTTGGAATACAGTTTTGTTGAGGAATACTTGGCTGCAAGAAACAGAAAAACAGAGCAACAGTAGTTTCATCAAATAGAAGGTTTCTGGGGAAAGGGTTTGTTTTCCCTCATATCCTCTTCTGACTTGGTTCCAGCCTTAGGCGTCTGAACATGGCAGCCCCTGCTATGGTTTCAGCAGCTCAGTAGTGTTAGGGTCAGCAAGTCTGCAATTCTCCTGCCATTGCTTTATGGTCTCAAAATGAAAATTGTAGCTCCAGGCACTAGGTTTGCTTTTAGGGCATGGAAGAAAAGGCAGCCTTCCATGTCAGTCCTTTCACCATCCCAGAAGCTGCCAGCAGACTTTCATTCATGTCCCAGCAGAGTCACATGACTACCCCAGCTGCCAGGGAGGCTGAGAAATTAAGTACTTTTTTGTTCCAATCTCTAGGGTGGAGGCGGGTTTAAGAAAGGGAACAGAATTATGTGTTGAGTTAACCAAACCTACTGTGTCTACAAAATCTTCCTTGCATGTAAAATGCAGAGATTGTACTAGAAATTATCTCTAAGACCTTTCCCAACTCCAGCTGCGTATGAAGCTCTGAAGAGAAAAAACATTTCACTATGGACCTTTACTTTTCAGTTTATAAGAATTCCAGGTTTCTATGCAAGTCATCCCCCAGAAATCCCCCTCCAATGTCCTGTATACAGGATAGGGGAGGAATTGGACAAAAAGCTGTGGAGACAAAGCTGATGCTGAATATCTCTGTGTCTCTCTAAACAATAATATATTTCTCAAATGCTAGCACAGTGTCATCCCAGAAGGAAGAAGAGGATGCCAGTATCCACAAAATAATGTTGCTTTTGATGATACAAGTATAGGAAAACTTCCTATCTATTCAGATGTAAATATTCAAGGCAACATACATACAGGAATTATATAATATGGTTTCAACTAAATTTATATTGGCAATTTTAAATTTTAGAAAGCGAAAAAAATCAAGAGTTAAAGCATTTTCATTTTAATATTACCTTTCAGTCTTAACTTACATGTATAATTTTACATGGTTACATTCTTACGTTCATATACTTTTGTGCCTTGACTTTTCCACTTAACAAGATTTGTTTTGCTGAAAATGGAGTAAGAGAAAACAGAAGTCAGGAATGACTGAAAGAAAGCATCATAGGATAGTGGAGAGAGAGAGAGAGGAGAATCCTGAAGTCCTGAAAAGACACATGGCGCCTTCATCAATTTGTCTAATTTTTTGTGTGGTTAGAAAGATGAGGATCTGTATTAGTCAGGGTTCTCTAGGGAAACAGAATCAACAGGAGATATCTGTTAATAATATGAGATTTTATAAGAGTCTCTCATGTGACCGTGGGGATGCACAAGTCCAGGTTTCACAGGCAGGCTGAAACCAGGGGCTCCAATGAAAGTCCAATGAAAGTCCAATGAAGGGTCCATGATGAGTTTCTGAGAGATGTTGGCTCTCCAAAGATGAGCTGGGAAATTCTCTCCTTTTTGAAATCACTTCCCCTTTTAAGGTATTCCACTGATTGGATAAAAGTGTCATCCATTGTTGATGGCTGTCTCCTTGATTGATGCAGATGTAATTAGCCATCCACTCAGTAAACTCACTGGTGATCAAAGTCCATAAATGTCCTTGTATTACAATTAGCCCAGTATTTGCTGGACCAAACACCTGGACAAAATTACCTGGCTGAGTGGACACATTAGCCTAACCATCACAGGATCTAAGAAAGCAAAATCTTCCCTTCAGAGACAACAATTGCTTTTTAAGAAGAAAACTGCTTCATACTGTTTCTTTAAAAGGACATGCTTGTTTATTGTATGCTTGAAGCACATCCCAAAGGGAAAAGTGTTCTTTGATAAGCAGTGGATCTTCCAATACCAGGATTACATGCATAAATGTCTCTGGGAGCCAGGCAGAGAACATAAATGTGTGATTCCTCAGTGAAAGACAATAGAGAATGACAGAGGCAGTAGTTAACTGGAAAATGCCTAGACCTTCCCCTTCAATCTTCATTTGTTTAATATTGTATGAATTCCTGGATGTTTGGGTTCTCTTCAGGAATACACGGGTACTTTGTGTATATAAACCGTCCTGCTTATCCTGTTTGCTATATATTAAATTGATAACTGTTTTTTTTTTTTTTTTTTTTCTCTCTGCTTCTGAATATAGAACTGTGGAAGATAGAGAAATGGTAAGTTTAATATTTGAGGAATCATTCATGCAGTTTTCAAGCATGTCTAGTTTTCCTCCCTTTTGAGTACATCATAGTCTTGAATATGTTACTTGCATGTCTCTTATGCCAAGATATTCTAGACCTGATATGTCAAGATATTCTAGACCTGAACCTAGAGTGGGGCATATGGAATCCCCTATATTTTTTGTGTAACATTTATGTAATCTAAGGTTTTTTTTTTTTTTTAAAGCGTATTAAAAAAAAATTTAAGATATTCACTATTTTAAAAACTGGGCATTATCTTACACAGAAAATTGCTGAAAATTGAGTGACTAAAGATCTTTAAAACTTTAAATAAAATTCCTTTCCTATTTGTCAATAAATGTGGCAGAAGTACCAAAAAAAAAAAAAAAGATATTCTAGACCCAAACCTAGATCAGCCATTTCTCCAGGAAGGTGTAGTTTCTTTTAGTAGGAAATATATTTGAAAATGACAGTCTGGATTTGCTATTGGTATTGGTCTGGTTATTTCTTCCTAAACTTTCAATGGATTGAACTAGAGTTAAAAAACAAACAAACAAACATATGTAATAACTTATGGATTCATACTTATATCTAATTTTAAATTCAGGACTACAAAAATTTAATTTAGCTTCTTTGTTTTTGTTGGGAAAGAATTCTCCATGTGTCTTTTCATATTTCTGAAATTCTTGTGAGAAGAGGTACTGAGCATGGATTACCTTGCTAAGGATATTTGAATAGCAAACAGCCTTGAAAAATAAAGATAATAGTGTCCTCTGGAGAGAAAAGAGAAGATTTGCTTACTGTTCAGTATATTAAATATCTCTCTTCAGGGCAAAGGGCAGGTTTGCTTGCAGCCTATTATAAAAGATCTGGGTTCCCTAAACTCTGGGTTCCTCAGCTATGATGCTAACTCATTTCATGTGCAACATCACCTTGGACCTGTGTCAATCTTGTGGGTTTTAGGGACCAAAAGGAAGTGAAGCAAACATGATGTTCATGCTGCTTGCTGTGCATAATAAAGTCATGAGTAATAAATTCCTTTGTCTCTGACCCAAAGTCTGTGTCTTTTATTAGCACCCTGAAACTGAGGGAAGCTCACCTGTTATCTTTCAAGTAGGATATTATCAGAGCCTTCACTGTTCTTGTAGCTATATCTGTATCTTTTTTCTTCCACAATGAGAATTTGATTCTCAAGGAGATGGTGTATAATTAGAATGTCCCATAATTACTCATTTGCTTCATCCCACCTTATACACACAACTGTCTCAGAATAACAGCATTAATAAGACCACCAGTAATTATACTAATTATGATTACTGAAAACAGTTACAGTTGTTTTGCATATCATATCCCTTGTCACTTTTTATTTTCTTGAGATGGTACTATACCTATATTGTCAGGTCATATAGGAATTACATACTATATTCTCTTCCTTTTAATATTCATTTAGTCATAACTTTACAAGCAAATATACATACATATATATATATATATAATGCTCCCCATCACTCCGCATGTTGGCATATCTCTAGTCATTTTGGTTTTCTGAAGCTTGTTCTCTGATAGGTTCTATAGGAAAGTCTCATGGGGACACTATTCCATGAAATATTGCATGTGGGTAACAGTTTGTGTCTTTTATAATTGAAGGTCAATTTTGTTTATGATAAAATCTTTGTCTCACATTTCCCCCTTGTATATTAAATATGTGACTCAATTTTCTTTTGGTATAAAACATCTCTTGAAAGATCTGATGATAATCCAATTTTCTTTCCCTTTTAAATCACATGACTTTTTTCTTAGATGATGAAAGGATATATTTTTTTTCTTTAAAATCCAGGAATTTTATTAGGATATGTCTTGATGATAGTCAATATTCTTAGCTATATTGTGTGTACTTTCAGTATTTTAAGTCTTTTTCCCCCAGGAAATTGTTTTTGAACTATAGATGTTAGTATTTGTTCTGTTCCTGGGCTTTTGATTTTCTCAGGAAACCCAATTATTTGTATGTTGGATCTTCATTGCTATCTGTAATAATTGTACATTTTCCTCAGATTATTTTTATGTCTTTATTTCTTTTCTATTTATTAACTTTTATTTCTTTTCACCATTTGTGTTTCTAAGGCATTTTTGTTGCGATCATTCTCTCATGTATTCCTTCTAGTTTAGTTAGGGAATATAGTCTTTCCTCCTATAATGTATATTTTCTTTTATTTTAACTCATTTTTAAGTTTTTCTAATTCTGTATTATGTTGTTCTTTATTGTCTTGTATTATTCTGTATGTATTTTATATGTTTTCCTAATTCTCATTCCTGTTGTTCTTTGTCTCGTATTATTTCAATATATATTTTAGCTAATTTTTAATAGTAAATTACAGTTTTAACTTATTTCCCCCTTTTATGAGCATGCTTTTATGGCATTCTTTCCTTGCCTGAAGGAATGCTATTCTATTCTTTTCTCTCTATCTCTTGTTCTCATATTAATTTTGTATGGAATTTGACCTCATGACTTTTCTGATACTATTTTTTGAATGAATTTTAGTTTTTTAATGAAAGTTTAGAAGTACATTCAAATCAGATAGCTTTCTTCGTGGAGCTTCTATTTCTGTTACTTTTGAGTAAATTTAAAAACATGACATGCATTCTGAGATTTTCTGGTTTTATTATCTTCTCTCAATTTTATTTGAACATTCTCATTCTTTGCTCTCATTGTCCCATTCTCCTCAATCGATTCTGCTCCCAGCAGTTTCTCCTTATGGTGGGGCAGGCAAGTTTCATGAGTTCATAGGGCCTGGAATTCTACAACCCCCTCAATTCTTGCCATGGGCCTCCAGTTCCAGTGGTTGTGTTTAAGTTTGCCACACTTTTAATGGAGAGTTGTTACCTAATTTGGAGTTCTGTTCTCAAGTCCAACACATAACCTGATGGTATCCTCTGCTTTCTCCCACACAGATGCCATTAACATACAGACCTTGTGTTATCAGTGGTTTGTCTCTACGTGTTTATGTTTTATGGTTCATGTGAAGACCCTATCATCTAGCTTTGTTGAAAATGTTGTACATGGGTTTTAGCTTTGCTGTCTAGTTTTTTCATCTATTTTTATGTGGAATTTCAAATAGATTTAGAAACTATATTGCCACTGTCACTGCCATCATCTCAGAATATCCCCATCTATTTTTTAGTCAAAAATTTATTTTATTTAATAACTAATATTTTTAAATGCAAGAAATATAAATGTGAACAAGATGCCATCCCCAATGTCAAGTAATCAAGTAACTGGGAAAATCCTGACAAAAAGTTTTGAATGTCTGTGACAATTTTCCCCTCTAATGTTTAAATTTAAATTCTTGTTGAAGTATAGTACACAAATAGAAAAGTGCACATATCATAAGTCTAAAGCTCAATGAATTATCACAAATTGAACATGCTCATGTAACCAATATCCACATTAAGAAATAGAATATTGTCAGTAATCCATCAAATTCCCTCTTGCCTTCTTCCTTTCAATACCTCCTGTATGGAAAACCACTATCCTGACTTATAACAGCATAGATTAGCTTTGCTCATTTTTGTTCTTTATATAAATGGAATCAAACAATATGTGCTTTTTGTGTTTCTCCTCTTTTGCTCAACATTATATTTGCTATGGTCATCATTATTGATGTGTATCATTATAGATTGCTTTTTATCATTTCTGTGCAGTGTACTCTGTGTGAACATACTACAATTTATTTATCCATACCTTTAATGATAATGATTTGGACATCCCAGATTGGACCTATTCTGAATAGTGCTACTATGAACATTCTAGTATGAGTATCTCGATAAACTTATGTACACATTTTTATAGGAAAGGAAATGATGAATCATAGATTAGGCATATATTCAACTTCAGTAGATACTTTCAAACCTGCCAGGTGGATTTTCATCATGCTGTGGGAAGCCATATAAGTGATCTGAGCAGGGAAAAGCTATGACCAAAACTCTTTTGGGAAAACTGTTTTGGGTGTTCTTTCCAAATTGGATTGAAAGAGGAAAAGAATAAAAGCAAGGAGGCAAGTGTGACTGCTAGAGAAGAGAATAAGTAATTGAAATGCATTAAATGGAATAAAGGGGAAGATATGGATATGAATCACTGTATATTGGTAGAATCTGCTAAACCTGGATGAGAGAGGAAAAATAATGACAGCTTGTATAGTAGTTTGAGTGGGGAGAGGATGGTGAATTCAGATAGGGTATACCAATTCAGAAAGACTTCAGGGTAAATTACTCTCTCTCCTCCTTATTTCCCATTCCTACAAGTCTGGAAATGATCCCATGGGCTTCACAGAGCCATGGGAATTGCCAAATAAAAGACCATACTTAAAAAAAAAAAAAAAAAAGACCATACTTATTTTACATTTAACTAGTATTGCAGTTATTTCACTAACCTAGGGTCCCAATAATATAAAACACCCATTGAGAAGAATATGCAATTACTGCCTTCTACTTCACACACTGTAACATTTTTATTTTATGTCACACACAAAAGTTCTTTAGAGGAGCTAATCTAGAATGACAGTGCCTGCGCTGCAGCTTTTCCCTCTGAGGCAAACAAGCAAACGCCCACTTCTTCATGCTTAGGCACTACCACATCTACCCAGTTCCCTGTGCTAAAAGCCAAAATCTCTAAATTTTAATGGCCTCATTGCTGTGCTTTCCCCAGCCCACCCTACTTTATTAATAGAAAGGAAAATATTCTTTGATAGTCTGAGGAATGTATTGACACCAGGAAATCCTCCATATCATGCAGAAGTCCCTTTTGGGGGCTATTTGTTCATATTTTCTACAATTTTCTTTAATCTCCTAGTACTGATGATATTTACATGTGAACAGGCTCTTTGCCTCTTATGGGCCCATCTGTTCCTGCTGTTAATTTTTTACCTGCAGCCCTAATTATAACTGACTCCAGGCAGAAATGTCTATGATGTCACTGTCAGAAGATTAGGGCTTCAGGTGGGAAATAAGGTGCTGGAGCAGATGGACATTGCCTGAGCAAAGACCCTAATGTTTTGTACATATTCTTTGCATAAGAATAAAAGACAAAGGGAATATTGAAAGCAGAAGCAAGGAAAATAACAAACTTCAATGTTCCTTTTCTGTTCCTTTCCTAACTTACCACATGGTACCAGCAGTGCAGATATAAGAGAGATTTATTAGAACCACACATTTATGGGACCTGGCTTACATAGGGTGCAACATATTGAAGTAGACACCATCTGGCTTATAGGTTAACCAGAGGCTCTATGGATCCCATGCAAACAGCATCCCAGGAATAGCCAAGGCAACATCTTAAAGACCACTCTTAGTAGGAAACTGTCACAAACATTTATATAGTCCAGATATTGCTCCATGCTGTAGGCATATGCATTATTGTTCCCACTTCAGCCCTACTCCCGGCCTGTGGTAAGCCAGAGGGCCACTGTCACAGGAGAAAAAGGAGGGTGGGGAGACCCTCTGGAGGGCATATGGGAGGTGGCACTTCAGCCAATCAACCCTCAAGGGAACCTCTCTGACAGCACTCCTGACAATATATATGCTGAAAATATTCAAAATTCTCTTATCAAAGATGAAACACATCCCTAATAAATATAGGGAAAATTTTTAAAAAGTTTAGTATGAAGTACAAACTAATAAACAATATAGGGGGAAGTTAAGAATTCTAAGCTAATCTCTAGTCAGTAAAATACCCAAAGCCTATTTAAATCCCTCCCCCAGTGCATTGTTTTTACAGTTTTTCCAACAAAATTTTTCTTCTTTGACTGTTCCGGTGACCACATCTGCTCATAAACCACTTCCTGGAAGGGTAGGTCAGGCAGGGCCAGAAGGACCAGCAAGGGGGTTTGTTTTAGTTTGAGTAAGGAATGACCTTTCCTTTCCAAGGATAAAGCTAGAAGCAGGGTCTTTTGCAAAGGAGGAGTGGGCCTTCCAAGCTGACTTCCAGACTCACAGAGGGTGGGCTATGTACAAAGAGCCTTATTGCCCCCTCCTACCCAGACATCCCATGAGTAAAACACTAAGGATCCCCTGTCAAAGAGGAGTTTCGTTTTCTCCCTATCCCAGGCGGGATTTGGTACTTACTTTGATGGCAGAGAGGGACAAGCAAAGATATTCAAACAGCTCAAAAGTCCTCACGGGAGGATCATTCCTAAACCATTAGAGGAGAAATAGCCAACTTCTCAGTGGATCTTTACAGGTGAAAGTGAATCAACACAGTCCAAGGATGCTTGTTTCCTCTATGTTTTGGTTTCCAAACCAAGATGGAGAAACCAATGCCCTGATATCCTGAAAGATGGCTCTCAGGTCCTCTCTTGTGTGGGATCAGCTGAGCATAGATGTCTCTTATTAAGAATAACCAAGGTCAGGATAAGGTCAGTATCAAGGGTGAAGAGTGATATCCTTTTGAGATACATGTTTAAAACCTGGGCACATGCTCATTACTTCAAACTTAGTATTTGGAGTCTAAATCCAAACTGTTGTAATGTTATCAAAATGTAACAGGCAGCTTTATATTTAAGGATTACTGGCTTCAACTACTTATGGAGGTAATCTCATGACCAGAGTTAAAACCTTTTGTTGTAAACTGGCATTTGTTTGGGTACCACCTATATCCCAAGTAGGAGTGTCCTATCTCAGGATTCTTTTACCAAGACAGGGCTGGAAATAATGTGGGTCTATAGGATAGGTACAGAGACCAGGCAGACAGATAGGTACAGAGGCCAGGCAGTCTTGAGCATAGTTCAGAAGACCATCTTTGGAACAGAGATGAAACAGACTGTTTTGCATGGTAGTTAATGCTACGCCTTAGTAAGAGTCCTTGGCTGGCAGATGGCTGACAAAATCCTGAATATATAGACCAGGATTATAGCCATGAAAAATAGGAAGAAGAAAGGCAATAAAAGCCAAGTGAGCTGGGTGGCTTCAATACCAAGTGTTTAAACTAAACTAGAGGCTAAAAATATGTTAGAATTCTAAGTCAGCAGGTGTATACAAACATGAGATTCATCTTCCACCACCATTCTTGGAAAAACTGGGTTTTATTGTGTGTGGGTTCTTCCACATCACTAGTGATAGATCATGATTATAATGTGATCTTCCTTCTCTCTTGCTCTTATACCCCCTGTAAGGTATAGCTAAAATTTTGAGCTGAATATTAGAAAGAGAGCTAGACCAGTTGAACTTAGGCAGGCCTAAGGCTTTCATTTTGCCAGGACTACCTCTCAGGAAATCAGTACATTGTTTTCACTGACTTGGTTTGGGAGTCTCAACTTAGAGGAAACGACTCTAATTTCTGTCAAATGAATTAGAACAGGGTTTGGCAAACTACAGCCCATAGGCTAAATCAAACTTTCTGCCTGTTACTGTAAATGAAGTTTTATTAGAATACAACCATGCCCCCGCTTTTTACTATTGTTTATGGCTGCTTTTATGCTACAACAGCAGAGTTGAGTAGCTCTTATTCCCCACAAAACCCAAAATATTTACTATCTGACCCTTTACAGAAAAAAAATTGCCAACCTAGAAAGAATATCTCCAATTTTTGTCATTATAGATTTGGTGAACTTTCCCATTAGATCCCAGCAGGGATCCAACAATCTCCAACCATCTGTGAATTTTTCTCTGCTGTATAATTGCGGGCAAAAGATATGAGTTCAAATCTTAGCTCCATCTATGGAGTTTACTATTTTTATGACCTACAACAAGTTTCTGAACTTCTCTCAACTTCCTATCCAGTGAAATGTTGACATGATTGCTTCCTATGATTGTTGTGAGGATTAAAGTGCCTGGCAAATCTTGGGCACGTTGCCTAAATGACCTCCTTATTCCCTCCTATGTTGTCCATCCACATCCCCTCACACCTTTCTCCCTACTCCTCCTGATTTGAAATGTTGGTGGATGCTGCATTCTGGTATGAATTTCCAATAAGGAAGCTGGAACAAATTAATTTGAAAGGGGATTTTCTCACCTTTTTTTCTATGGAGATCCTGGGGATTGAGACATACTGCTGATATCTCTCACAAATGATCCGCCCTAGTCATCTTGTGCTAGACACTGTCACGGTTTCTTTTCCAGGAGAACAAATCAATGTTGTTCTTATCCACATGGAAAAAAAAAAAAGATTTGTATTCCATCTAAGGAGGTTTCTGGATCCAGTCTTTCTGCCAAGTAAGAAAGAGAAGTCTCAATACTATTTAACAAAAGCCTTCTAACTAAATATTTTTGTGTCCTTTTGGGCAGGCACTTGAATTGCATTAAGAATGGAGAAAAAACTATATCTCCTGGATATATGCATAATGATGCCAACCTAATAATTCTCCCTCTGCAATCTAGAAATAGCCATAAGACTCTGCTCATTTTATCCATTTTGATGGCCTTTAAACCTATGATACAAATGCTTCAGATTTCTTTTTGCAGAGTAGTAGACAGTGGCCAACCATTGGTCTCCTGGCTAACTTTATCCTGATGTGCAATTGTACCAACTCACTGTGTGATCTACAACAATTTGCTAATTCTGAGTTTTGCCATCTGTTTTCTATTAGATTATCTTATTGGCTATTTATACCACTTTCAGACATTTGTGTATTGCCTAGGATAAATAAGTTCAAAAAATGTAACATGTGTAGGCAGTCCACAATTAATGAGTGAGTCTTATTTATTTTGTCCTTAAGTCAGTTGTTAGAAATTCAGAATTTATTTTCCCACAGAAAATATTGTAAAGTGTGGATAGGTTATTAATTTCAACTACCATATTTTATTTCTCTAGAGAATGAAGATGCATATTAAAATCTATTTAAGCCCCAGTTTTTTCCTTTATGTTATTTCTCTATAGAACCCATCTAAATTTCCCAGTTGCACATGTTATGAGTACACCTATCCCTAGCAGAATTCCCTCCTCCTTACACCTGAGCGGAGTGGGGAGTAAAGGTCATCTGCAGTCCCAGTGGCAGCAATGATGGAATGGGAAACAGGGAGATGAAGGTGTCCATGGCAACCACAGCTCATGGTTGATCCCCCAGCGTTCGGTAACTTTTATTTCATGGCGGAAGGAATGGGGATTCTGAGCATCTCCAGAGAGAGCTGAAAGAGAGAGAACTCCAGCAATCTTTTGTTGAGGTAAGATTAAAGGAAAGGAAGTATGTGTGTGAAATGAAGATTTGTAAATGGAGCATCATTAGTCCTCTCATGATGTCCATGTTCTGTTTCCTTTCTGCCGTTTTATCTTCAGCTGTTAACACAAGGCCAAGCTTTTAATGCATATTGAATTGTCCAGGGAGATGGTCCTGGGAAAAGTGAAAATAAGTCACTTTGGATAAGGTCTTGATAAAATATCCTGTTTGATTTTGTATTTCCCTATTTAGAGAGTTGCAAGCTTACTAATGTGCTTACTGATTTACATACTGTGGTATAAAAAAGAACAGTGGTGGAAACTGTTGATGGAATAGAAATATGATTAGAAGTTCACTGATAATAGACTAGAATAGAAACTTTACTACCCCTGCAATCTAGTGATTCAATATAGCCATCCAAGAAGTAGTAGAGAAGAGAGGACAAGGGCCCACATTTCAGAATCAAACAGTACTGGATTTGAACTATACTTCTATGTGATGTGGATGAATAACTGTTTTCCCAAAACCTCTATTTCTTTATATGTACAAATAAAAATAAGTTTGGAAAAATTTACCACCATGTTGGGTTGTGGTGAAAATACAATGACATAAAGAATGCACAGTGGCTAGTGCATAGAAAGTACTCAGTAAATGCTAGCTTATGATATTTATTGTTACTATTAATATTTCTCACTTTCAGAAAATACTACGTAGAGATAAAATGAAAGCCTTCCTACAGACCCTCGTGCTCAGTAGGGATGCAGACTAAAATATGCACCTTGTCCAGGAATCAATTTCAAAGTCTTCCACCCTACCCGAGATCCCTTGAATGCTGATCACAGTCTTTTCAGCTAATCGGAGAGAGGCAGAGAGAGGCATGGAAAGTGATAATCATGTGTCCCCCTATGGGTTTCTGTCACCCACCGTGAGTTCGGCAGCCATTGTGCTTCTGAGTCAGGCTGGTGTATTATTAGCTTCAGCTGCTGTTTCTCCAGCTGAGTGTCCATTAGGTTGCATTGCAGAATACCAAGCTGTCTTCACCTGACACAAAAGTAGTGAAGTAGTCTATTAAAAACTATTCCAGGAACCCAAGGCTTCCAATAGTCTGGACTCTCAGTGGCCTCACTGCTTGGAAGACAATGTTCCAAAAGTTTCCAAGGTCTCCTTTGTTATCTGCCTCTGTCAGTCATACTTGCAGCTTGTCTCTCTGAACTAACTAGCCCCAGAGCCAAACCTTTGACAAACATTTTGGTTTTGATATTATTATCTGTTTCCTCAGCAGAAAGAAGTCAAAGCTGGGTGTCTTTGATTTTGAGAGATTATACTCTCATTCATCTTGGAAATTCATATACTGGTTATCTTTCTCCCCTGCCTTCAAGTCATGGTTTCAAAGTCAGTATGTCATTACCTCACCTGTCACCGACACCACAATCTTTTTGCTAACTCTACAGTGTATGATGTTATGATAGGAAACTGCTTTGTGCTTGCTTCTGATTTTCTCTCTCTACATGTCTCCATTTCCTTTTCAATAATCCACGTTTCATATGCTTTTTTTTTTAATTTTTTTATTATGGGTAAAAATCAAAATTCTCACAATACATACAAACATTTGCAAAATGATATATAAATATATATGCATATATGTGTATTTGCTTACAAAAATGTTATTTATATATATATATATACATATATTTCAAGAGGTGCTTAGATTACCCAAAATATTACACGGAACCCACTGGAATTCCCATGTTGCCCACCTCCCACACCTCCCACCACATCCCACACAAACATCTCCCACAGTGTGGCCCACCACTCTCAATGAACCCACACATCCCGGAGCCCTGCCACCAACCACAGACCACAGTTCACACTGTAGACCACACTCTCTCCCACTCAGTTCCGAGTGGTGTGTGCTGATTTAAAATGGCCTACATCCGTTGCCACAACGATACTCAGGACAACCTCCAACTCCCAAAGAAGCCCCTTTATTTCAACTGCTCATCCCCTCCCTACCCCAAAAGTGTCAAGTGGCCACTGGCTCCACCTCATTGTTATAATTTCTTGCATTGCTAGAATCACCATATGTGAACAAGAGAATACCATCAAGTCCACTATAGTCCATAGTTCTTCCCCCAATCCTGAGGGGACTGGGATGGTGATGTCCACTCCAACCCCAAGTGAGAGAAGGCTTATATCCCATGGATATGGTGGGTGGGATGACCCTGCCTGCAGATGCAGGCCCTCTCCATTCCCTGGGATGGCCATTGCCCATCGTTGTCTCCTCACCAGATGACTTGGATGAGTCCATTGAGCTGTAGGGTAGGAGTTGCAGCTCCACCTAGATTTCATGCACACCTGGCACATAGGTAGGCGGGAGGCTCCAGTCTCTGGAAGTATACCTAAAAACTCCAGCATCACATATAGGTTTGAATAGAAGGGACTGGTGAACCATGTGCAGGGAGGACTTATTTGAGTCTAATTCTGTCACTCTCAGGAGCACAGATTCCAAAATAGAACCCACTGATAAGGCATCAGTCTCTGGGGCTATCCCCCCTTATATAGGACCAGGGTGTGTCCGGAGCATATGTTTTTGTGTCTCTCCTACCATCTTAGCCACCTCTCCCCCGCCAACACCCACCCTGGGAAATAGTATATAAATGCAAGTCTAGGACATTGGAGCTGATTTGACACTTTCAGGCATCTTTCTTTCCTAGAGTACTTCATTTCCATACAGCACAATCCTGGGCTGGATACTGTTATGGATTGAATCATATTTAAGTCATGACCCCTGATCCCATGGCTGTGAATCCACTTGTAAATATGCTCTTTGAAATTGCTATTAGTTAAAGTGAGGCCAAAGTGAATCAGGGTGGGCCTTAATCCAATATGACTGGAGTCCTTATAAGCAGTGGAGCTTTGGACACAGAGAAGTCGACAGGAGAAAGACGGCCATGTGATGAAGGCAGAGACTGAGTGATAGGCTGTCTGCAAGCCGCCGCCAGGTTACGGACGCTGGAGAAAGCATGGCCCGGCCGCCACCTTGTTTATGGACTTCTCGCTTCTAAAACTGAGAGACAGTAAGTCCCTCTTGTATAAACCAATCACTCTGTGGTATTTATTTCAGTGGCACTGACAAACTAAGACAGACAAGGTGTGGATTTTTAATGTTTCCAAGAGCTCCTATGATTCTTAAATCATCAGTGTGGTTGGGAGTTGCCCTTCTTCCTTCTTTCTGTCTAACAGTCATCAGAAAGAATTGATTGGACAAAGAGCAGCTAATAAACAAACATTTACTGAAAGTGTTGTGGTTGCTGGGAGTCAGCTGGACTGAGAGTAAACCCGAGTAAAAAGAAAAGAGACAACAGAATAGGGGGTACAGCCCAGAGTGAAATAGAGGAGAAATGTTAAAAGCAAACATGGATACCCCAAAGTACCAGGGACAGTTCTGAGCTTCTTATACAAAGAAACAGTCTCCTCCTGCAGTAACCATTTGAGGAGGTACATACATAAGAGTACTGGAACACAGCTATGGAGAGTGCAGGCTTTGGAGGCCGATCACTGCCTTCAAACCCTGGCTCCTCTACTAACTGTGACACCAGTAAAGAAAGCCACACGTTTCTCTGTGCTTTAGATGCCTCATTTACAAAGGAAAGCTAATAATGCCTACTTCATATGGTTCTCCTAAGAAATAAATGCATTCATATATATAAACTATGTAGAAGAGATTCCAGTATATAATAAGCATTGATTAAAAAAGAGCTATCATTATTATAACTCTTTGTGCATTAGTAATCATTTTTATTCCTGCAGAGCCTGGCCATGGCTTCTGTACATTCCCGCCAGAGGCAGTGCAGCCTGGCTGTGCACAGTTATACCCCTGTGTCTAGGTGGGAATAGCTGCACCCCTGCAGTCACTGTTCACTGCCCTCCTGGTGACTTCAGGGAACTAGACACCCTTTCTGTGCTGTCCTTTTGCATCAGGTGACACCAATAGCCTCTATTGCATTCTATTCTGTGGCAGAGTTTGGCATATGTTTTAAGAACATTTCAACCTTTTGCATGTTATTACCATAAACTGTTAAATCCCTTCTGCTACTGGAAGCAAATTGGGAGCTAATTAAATGTAATTTTTCTGGAAAAAACCTGCTTGGGTTTTTCAGAGTGGGACAGACTCTATTTTATAATTCCTTTCTGAGAATTCCTTCCTCCCCATTTAGAACTCTTTCATTACTTATTAGCTCAAGAAAAATATGCAGAACACACAGTGAAATAAATGGCATTTTCTTATTAGAAGCCTTACCATCTTGATGCTCATCAGGCAATATCTTCAGAGGAAGTAAAGGATGGAGCCCATGTGTGAATTCTTGTGGCTCCTGAAATCATTACCAAACTGCTCAGCCATTGCTTGATATCTGATTGTTCATGTGTTAAGATATCTGTATTAGTCAGCCAAAGGGGTGCTGATGCAAAATACCAGAAATTTGTTGGTCTTTATAAAGGGTATTTATTTGGGGTAGAAGCTTACAGTTACCAGGCCATAAAGTATAAGTTTCTTCCTTCACCAAAGTCTGTTGCCATGTGTTGGAGCATGACAGCTACCGATGTTTTCCAGGGTTCAGGCTTCTTGGGGTCCTCTCTTCCCGGGGCTCTGCAGAGTTCCTTTCTTCCTGGGGCTCTGTATCACTCCAGACTCAGCTCCTCTGTTTCCTCCACAAGGTCAGCTGTAGACTGTGAGGCTCTCTAGGCTTTGCCTCTCTCCACAGGGCCAGCCGTGAACTGTTAGGAGAACTGCTTGTCTCTATTTTGGGGCCTTCTCTCCTTCCTCACAACCCGTTTCCTCTGTGTGCTTGCTTCCTCAGACTCCAGCACTAAAACTCAGCTTCAGAACTCCAACTCAAAACTCCAACTCTGTCCTTTGCCATGCCTTTTATCTTTGAGACCCCACCCACCAAGGAGCGGGACCCAATGCCCTACTGACGTGGCCCAATCAAAGCCCTAATCATAACTTAAACATGCCCAGAGGGACAGACCAGTTTACAAGCATAATCCTTTATCTATTTTTGGAATTCATAACTATATCAACCTGCCAAACTGCTATAATATCTAATTTTTATTGTAAACCCTGTGAGATTGTGACCATGCTGTGTACATTCTCCCTTATCATGTTTGGCCACTATTGGACTCATCCTCCATCTGACAACCACAATCCCCTCTCCTGAAGGTACCTCAAAGAATTGCTATTGTTCTGAAGACCCATGTACTTGGCCTGGCTCTACCAGGACTTTCAATTGCTGCCTCTTCTGTCTCCTCACACATACCTCTTTGAGCTAAAGTTATCCATATGAGCTTCCTTTCAATATCTTGAAAGTCCTGGGAGCCATTCTACCACAGGGCTTTTGCACACACTATTCCCAATGTCTCAGTGTTCTCCCTGTATCATCATTTCTTTCACTACCACCTCTCCACACCTAGTTAATGGCTACTCATCCTTCAGATCCTTCCTTGACCACTGCCCCCAGCCTAAGCCATGGTTCTTTCATATAAGCAATCATTAAAGTTTCTTCTTTTCGCTGAAGGGACTTCTAAGTATTTGTAATTAAACTTTTATTAACGTAATTATTGGATTAATTCTATTCTTCCTAAGCTGTAAACTCCATGAGAACAGGAACTGTTTCTGCTCAGCATTGCATTTTCATCATCAAACACAGTATTTAGTGCACAGGAGGCTGCAAAAGATACTTCTGAGTTTATTAATGCTCTATAAGCATTTGTTTTTCCATGATTAAGGGCTTGGTTGATATTAGATTAGCAGAATAAATAAAATCTACTGGAAGAAGGAGTGAGCATGTGGTTGCATGGTGTATAAGTAGGACCAGGCTGAAAATACACTGTGGATGACTGTTTGGGAGGCAGTAGGCAGGCATAAAAAGGAATTGGAGTCAGACTAGAAGCCATTACCAGGTAGGCCATTCTGGTCCAGGGGTCATTTGAGCAGTAATGCCAAGACAAGCTGGTGGGAACCAGGATAATAAACTGGGAATACTATGTGGAGTATTCAGGGGTTGAATAGAGAAGAAATCTTGATAGTAGGCAGGAGACCTAGATCCTGTTTGATGTTCTCATCTACTTATTCAAAAAATATTTATTGCAAAAATTCTATTTTCCAGGCACCATGCTAAGCACTGGAGAACTATAGACAAATAATGAAGTCCTTTCTCTAGAATTCAGGGAGAGATAAAAAGAATTATCATGCATTGTGGAAAATCCTGTGGTAGACATGTTCTAGGAAGGCAGAGATTGTATTCTAACATAGCCTGTGGGCTTTCTAGAAGGCTCCTTGTAGGAGAGGACACTTGTGCTGATTTTTTGTGAGATATTTGAGGAACTAGAAATCTTTTAAGGATGACCAGATTGTAGAGTACAAAACAGAGGGGGTGGTGGTTTGTAAGCAGTGAGACTACAGTAAAAGACACGAGCTTATTTGGGGTGCAATTTGAGAAGCCAGTGGAGAGTAATAAACAGACATAACCATGATCTGATCTGCATTTAGAAAGTGGCTATGCCATTAGAGTGGGTTACATCAGGGATATCATTTAGGAGAATGTGAGTTTATGAAAGTAACATGTGGTCATGTTGGGACCTAGGGCAGTGGCATTTGGAATTCAGGGAGTTGATAGACTTTAGATATATTGAAGAGATTGTATCAATAGGATTTGGCCATGATAAATGTGGGTAGTAAAGGAGGAGGTTTTTGACTTGTGCACTTTGCTTGATGATGGTGACACTTACCAGGAGAGGAAATGTAAGAAAGAAAACAGAGTTTGTTGTTTGAAGGTGAGTAAATATATTTTTAAATATGTTGAGATTAACAAGAGTGCTTGCTGTCCTAAATATCCATTTTTCTCCCTTTTCTTAAAAAATAAAAGCCCATTTTTCAGCTGGGTACTTCCAAACCTCGCTTACATGGGTGTAACTATGTAATTAAGTTCTGGCCAGTGAGATGTGAGCATAGCTATTGGGTACCCCTTTCATCAGGGGTTCTTTTCTCTGTTCCTCACTTCCTCAGTCCTGCTGTTGGAAATGTGGACGTGTTGACTGGGTCTCTAATAGCCATCTTAGTGCATGCATTAACTAGCCTTTCTGAAAGTGTTACTGCAACTGCCCTGAATGCAGCAATAAGACCCGTGCTTTTAGATTCAATGATTCAGTGACTAGACCCTGCCACTCCGTTCCATACCCCCTCACCACACCCCATATCTGAGTCCTCCAACTGCTTTTCCTCATCCAAGACATCCAATCTGATTTCTACTGACAGGGCTCAAGTTCCAGTTAGGACAGTCATTTTGCAACAAAATGTCTTGGACATTGTCATTTTCTTCCCTCATTAAATGCATTATAGAGTCTCGTGGGGAAAAAATAGAGAGTTTGGAATTTTATACTTTTTGGATTCCCTTCAACTGCTTTCCTCACCTCATCATTCAATGCCTGCAGACTAGCTTCTAACTTCCTTGGATCCATGAGAGGGAGTGGATGGGGACAGTTCTACCAGTTAATGACTCATCACCTAGAGCCCTTGAGCTGTGATTCCCAAAATTTGGTGGGTTCCAGATTCCCACATATCCTTGAGAGGTACAGGAGACTTGAATCCACAGGCTCTGCTGAGGTGGTTGTGATATGACAAAGACAAAGTAAGTAAAGACTTACTCATATCAATACAACTGTTCTGTAAGGATATGAATACTTTGTCATTGATAGAATTGAAAGGCATTTAAAAACACTTCTGAATGAAGAGTGGGTCTTATATTATGTTTCTGGTTTTTTCTCTTTCTCTATTAATGGAAGGAGCATAGCATACTAACTTTAGACCCCAAGCTAAATCTGAGATGTGGATGCTTAATATCTGTGTAACCTTAAGAAAATTACTTAACTTCCCTAAAAATAAGGGCTAAATCCTTTCACTACAAGGATGTTTTAAAGTGTAAAGGGGAAAATGTATGTAAATTTCTTCACTTAGTCCTTGGTACATAGTAAGAACCTAGTAAATGATAATTATTGTTGTTCTAAAAGTCAAACTACTGTCATATTAGGATGCAAAATTTTTGATGTTAAAAAGTTCATACTAAGGAGAAGCCCATTGATCTCTAGAACTTTCTCTACACCATGCCATCAGTCTTTATGTATCCTTTGTTTAATACACTCAGAATGAAACTAATGTGTTTAGCTCATCTTTGCTAATGACTTAATTTGTTTCTCCTCCCAATAGCCTTTGCCATGTAACAGGGAGACATTCAGTGCCTTTATAAAAACAAGTGACTAATGTAACCTGGCAGGGCCAGGGAACCAGAGGCCTCTGGGCAGGGGTCACCTTTTCCAGTGATTTCTAAATCATATTGTGCAGGAGGCCATTTAACTTGCCCGTGGATGAACCTGGCATTGCTCTATAGACAAATAAATATGTACAAAATCAATGCCAGCTCTTGTTGTTTTCAAGTTTTAGTGTCCCCACATACAGTAGGTCCAAACACAGAGTAGGCACACTATAAATGTTTGAGGAATGCACAAATCAAAGAGCAAATGAGATAAGGGGAGGGGAAATAAGAAGCTCATCTCAAGAGATCAAGAAAATATCTGAGAAAAGATAACATGAGCTCAAAGATGAAGCATGTAGCTTATTTAACATGATTTCCTTTCATTTCTCTCATTTTATCACTGTCCTGCTCTTATTTAATGCCATTTTTTCTTAGTCTATGACAAAGAACACAGTAACTCCAACTGCCACAGCAGTCCAGAATGAAAAATGTCAGTTATCAATTAACATTGCTAATTAGAATACTGCCTACTAGTCTCCTGATGAAAACTTGATCGTAACGCTAAAATTACAGTGGTAACAAAAAGAATTGAAAAGAATTCCAGGTATATAAGTTAGAAAAGTTACCATATATCATTTACTTCAAAGATATATATAACCATTTTATAACCCAGACTATCAAATTCATACATACATACACATACACACAAACCATTCGGAAAATCTGAAAATTTGACAACCTGGAAAATCCTCAAACAAAAAATTCCACATATACTTTTCAGGGGGGTCATACTTTCTCTGAATCTCATTTATCAACCTCTTAGAGGACCACAGATGTCAGTTTAGGAACTTCTGATGGAATACAACCCCATTATTGCTAGAAAAATGTATTAAGACCCAGAGAAATTAAGTTCCAAGGCCAAGGTCATGCAGAACCTGAAAAGTTCTAGACAAGAACTCTGGGTCCAAGACTTCCCTTCTATTATCCCAAGTTCTTGATAAATTCTAATGATGTTTAATATCTTATTAAGCTAAAAGCAACCTGTATTCCAGGTAGAATTCTGTAAGGGAAAATCATATAGTCATCCTCTTACTCATTCAGAGATTATACAAAATCAATACACACCTCTATTGTTTTCAAGTTATACTCCAATCTTTGAAGAGTCCTGGATTTCTTCAATTCAAAGCATGCATTAAAATTTATTTTAGGCCTCACTTACCCTGAGGTGGAGTTCTAGCTCTCCTCTCCATCACTGTTAGAAGAGGTTATTCTCTTTGCAAAGAACTCCAGAGAGGAAGATGTCTGAAGGCTCTGTAGATGCACCCGTTTAAGGGGCTAACAGCTTTAGGAGTTAAGAATTTATTGCTACCTTCTTGGAGGTATGTTTTCCATCAAGATGTCTGGCAATGATTATGCTATGTGTTTTACACTTAACGTTGCTCTTCTCAAGTCATCTTGGATGTTTAAAATTTAGAACAAGTTTGTTTTGTTTTTGTTTTTAATGTTTCCTGAGTTATGACTCAGAAAGATTATATATCATTTTTCTTTTTATCAAAGGGCAAATTGTGGAATCCCTTCTCAGTTCCTAGAACTTTAAAAAAATTTTAGTTACTACTTATTCTGGTGTTTACTTACCTTTTATTATTGTTTTTGTAACACCTGAAAAATGTGACATGCATGAAAGTTTTGCAAATGTCTCATGATTTGTGCTGCTTTGTTGCAATACATTGCAAGATGTAACTTTTGTTCTTTAACTTCATATGGTAATTTTGATGTGAGTAAATGAGTTTGTTTATTCTATTGAACAGGCATATTTCTCTTCTCTATGAGCATTGCAGATTTATTTGATTTCTTGCTATGTAGAGATTTTTTATTTGCTTTTTCATCATCAGGAAGTATTTATTCTATGTGCCTAATATGTGCAATGCCCTTTGTTACACAAAGGACAAATCCTTTTTTCCGCAACTATGAATATACAGCATTTAGTGCAGATTAGCTTTCAGATAGTAAAAGCATGAATGTGCAAAAAACCTCTGGTGGAGTAAATGGTTCTTGCGGTAATAATTATGAGTCAACACAGGGAAAACTGCCTAAGTTCTGCTGGATCAAGACAAAATTCTTAGCTTCCCAGAAGCCACTATTTAACTGCAGGAAGATCCATCCATACTTGCCCACTACACCCATGCATACATGCACACGTGCACGGAAACCTACACACACCATGGTTCTTAGCTTGTCAACTTCATTGCATAAAAAAACATGTTACCTTAGAGGACAGATTATGTTTGAAGGAAAGCCAACCATTAGAAATAACAGGAATTGGGATTCATGTAAAAATAAGGTTCTAATGAGCCTGCACTATGGGGAAAATGAACAAGAATGTCTAGTTTGTAGTGTGCTTACTATGTACAAGGTAGGAGTGAATTTAGATTTTGTAGGGCCAAAAGCTTATACAATTTGAAAGGTTCTATTTAAGAAAAAGAAGACAAAATTACAAGCAGAAATATGTACAACAGTAATATTTACTTAGATTGAGAAAGCAAATTGCAACAAATTGCAAACACATAGAAGCTGAAGTTTCACAAAGATTAAAAATGCAGAAAAATAACAAAAAATTATTAACTTGCAGATAAACCTTTATAATCTTTTCATAAGCTATTTTTAGGCTGAATACTTTTCCAGCACTTGGTCACTTGAAAGTGATTTTACAATACAATTTTCTATAGAGAGAATAGAAAGATAATTGTCTTTCCTCAACATTTTCCCTCTAAAATATTTTTCTCATTGATAGTTTGTGTTTACTGTTTTTAATCTTCACTCATTTGTTATATTGTGTTAGAATTTAGGATTGTTTGCAAAAGCTTGGGAAAACTTCTATTATGTTTTTTTTTGGAATAAGCTATTGCTGATATACTCACTGTTTGTGGTAGAGCTACAGATTTGTACAACCACAGGAATTATGATAAACTCTAAATTCTTATCAAAAAGAAAAAAATTGTCTAGAGTGTTTAAAATTATATACACTTTGCATTTTCTAGAACATTTCTGATAGGAGAGAACTTCTGTTTTGAGTAGGTGTCCATGAGATTTGACTATTCCAGGCACATTTTTTTCACATCTGATGACTGGAATTTTCCAGAAAATAATTTGGCCTTATCCATTTCAAACTTTGTTTCTCCTCCATTACCCCTGTCCATGTGATGATGTGAGCCATAAAATATCATGACCACTGACTCTACCCTTCAATTTCATGATCCCAATTGAGTTGGCATTATGGATGGAAGGAATCTTTTTGGAAGCCATTCCCAGACCATGACAGGTAGCAAATACTTAATTACACATGCAAATTACTATGAATTGCATTAATTAATACTACAAACTCGAACTAAATATATCCCCAGCACGGCTCCTCTTAAAGGTTTCAAAGTACAGATTCTCTGTCATGAGGGGAAACCTGATACAAAGGAGAGAAGTTGGAGTGAAAGAGTGCTCTTAACTGAGATATGATTAAACCCGCTTATTTTTTGCAAATTGTACCAAAATATGGTCGTGTGAACACACTACTGGGGCCCTGAAGTTTAAGCCTCATCAGCTCCAAGAGGTCAGGAACTTCCGATGTACTAAATCCAAATCATTAACCTGTCAGTGTCTCAGGGATCAGACTTTAATTCCCTATCCCTCATTCATTCTCTCATTTGGTCATCACTCAACCAGCCTTCTGGCACTAGATAGAATCTAAAATCCTACACTTGGTTTCCAATCAATTTTTTCTCCACTCCCTAGAACTCTAGAGTCATGTATCTTTTAAAAAAATTTTTACTGACATTTATCATTCGTACATGAACCTCCATAAACAATAAGTATATAGTATAAGTTGTGAACTTACAAAACAAACATGCATATCATCATACATTACCCCACCACCAACACCTTGCATTGTTGTGAAAAAATTGTTGCAAACTGTGAAAGAGCATCGTCCAAACGTTACTACAAAATATCTTACTTTTGGTGTGTTTCCCCCTCAAACCCCTAGTTAATAACACCCTGTGTTAGTATTATATACTTGTCATACTTGATCAGAGAATGTTCTCATGTTTGTTCATCTTTCACTACAGTATTCATTGTGTTACACAGTCTCATTCTTTGTACAATCCATTTGAAGTATAAACTCAGTGGCTCTCATATTCATCACCTCAGTCAATTTTAGAATGTTTTCATTACTCCAAAAGGAAAAATCCCATACTGCCTTATAACCCCCTATTGTTGTCCCTTAGAATTGATATATCTTTTTTGCCATTGCTGCAAAAAATATTACAATATTACCGTTAGCTATAGTCCATAAGTTTCATTAGTTGTAATTTTCCTATGTATCATCATATACTTAACACTTTGTAAAGAAAAAACATTCTTATACTATTAACCACAATCCTCATCCACCACCAAAATCACTGTTATACAGTTCCTACATTATTCTCTAGCTTCTTTTCAATTGAAATATTACATCCACTGTCTACCCCTTTCAGCCATAATCACATTTATAAATCAGCAGTGTTAATTATACGCACTATAATGTATTACCATCAATTCTATTCGTTTTCACACATTTATGATAAACCTTATTAAAAATTCTACATACATTAAGCATCAGCTCCAATTCTTAACCCACACTTAAATTCCTAGTAACCTGTACTCTAGAGTTTACATCCATGAGTTTACTCATTGTTTTAGTTCATAATAGTGAGACCATACAATATTTGTTCTTTTGTGCCTGATATTTCACTCAACAAAGTGTCCTCAAGTTTCATCCATGTTTTCATAAGCATCCCGATTAATTTTCTTCTTACAACTGAATAGTATTCCATTGCATGTATATGCCACATTTAGTTTATCCACTCATTGGTTGATGGACACTTGGGTTATTTTCATATTTTAGCAATTGTGAATAATGCTGCTATGAAAAATGGTGTGCAAATGTCAGTTCACGTCTTTGATATCAGTTCTTCTGAATATATTCCTAGTAATGTGATTACTGGAACATATGGCAGCTCTATATTTAGTTTCTCGAGGAACCACCAAACTGTCTTCAATGAAGGCTGGACCATTCTACATTCCCACCAACAGGGAAGGAGTGTTCCTATTTCTCCACTTCCTCTACAGCACTTATAGTTTTCTGTTTTCGTAATAATGGCCATTCTATAAGGTGTGAAATGATATCTCAATGTAGTTTTGATCTGCGTTTCCCTAATAACTAATGATGTTGAACATTGTTTTCATGTGCTTTTTGGTCATTCGTATTTCCTCTTTGGAGAAATGTCTATTCAAGTCTTTGACCCATTTTTTAATTGGGTTGCTTGTCTTTTTTATCATTGAGTTGTATGATCTGTTTATAAAATGGATACCAAACCTTATCAGATATGTGGTTTCCAAATATTTTCTCTCATTGAGTAGGCTTTCCTTTCACTTTCTTGACAAAGTCCTTTGAAGCACAAAGGTATTTAAGTTTGAGGTGGTCCTATTTATCTATTTTTTCTTTCATGGCTTGTGCTTTGGGTGTAAAGTTTAAGAAACCACTGCCTACTACAAGATCTTGAAGATGTTTCCCTACATTTTCTTCTAGGAGTTTAATGGTTGTAGCTTTTACCCATTAGATCCATTTTGAGTTGAGTTTTGTATAAGGTGTGAAAATAGGGGTCCTCCCTCTTTCTCACAGCACCGTTTGTTGAATAGACCATTCTGGCCCAGCTGGGTGGGCTTGACAGCTTGTCAAAAGCTACTTTGCCATAAATTTGAGGAACTATTTATGAACACTCATTTCTATTCCATTGGTCAACACATCTATCTTTATGCCAGTACCATGCTGTTTTTACCACTGTAGCTAAGTAATATGCTTTAAAGTCAGGAAGTGAGAGTCCTCCAACTTTGTTCTTCTTTTTGAAGATATTTTTGACTATTTGGGACCTATTACTCTTCCAAATAAATTTGATAATTGGCCTTTTCCAATTTTCCAAAAAAGGCTCTTAGAAGTTTTATTGGGATTGCATTGATCTGTAGATAAATTTGCATAGAATTGACATCTTAATGGTATTTAGCCTTCTAATCCATGAAAATGGAATGTCCTTCCATTTACTTAGGAATTGTTTGGTTTCTTTTAACAATGTTTTGTAGTTTTTTGAATACAAGTCCTTTAAGTCCTTTGTTGAGTTTATTCCTAAATATTTGATTCTTTTAGTTTCTATTGTAAATGTGATTTTTTTTCCTGACTTCCTCCTCAGATTGTGCATTGGTAGTATATATACATGCTACTAATTTTTTGTGTATAATCTTGTATCCTGCCACTTTGCTGGACTCGTCTATTAGTTCTAGTAGCTTTGTTGTGGAAATTTCAGGATTTTCTAGATATAGGATCATGTCATCAGCAAACAGTGAAAGTTTTACTTCTTCCTTTCCTCTTTGGATGTCTTTTATTTCTCTTTCTTGCCTAATTGCTCTAGCTAGAACTTCTAGCACAATATTGAATAAAAGTGGTGATAGTGGGCATCCATGTCTTGTTCCAATCTCAGTGTGAAAGTTTTCAGTCTTTCTCCATTGAATATTATGTAAGCTTTGTGGGTTTTTCATACATGCACTTTATCATGGTAAGAAAGTTTCCTTCTATTCCTATTTTTCAGAGTGTTTTCATCAGGAAAGGTGTTGGATTTTGTCAAATGCCTTTTCTATGCTGATTTAGATGATCATGTGATTTTTCTTCCTTAATTTAGTAATGTGATATATTACATTGATTGGTTTTCTTATGTTGAACCACCCTTGCATACCTGGGATAATTCTTTTAATATGCTGTCGGATTCGATTAGCAAGTATTTTTTTTAGGATTTTTGCATTTATATTCATTAGAGAATTTGGTCTATAATTTTCTTTCCTTTTGTTATCTTTATCTGACTTTGGTATTGGGATGATATTGGCTTCATAGAATGAGTTTGGTAGCATTCCCTTCTGTTCAATTTTTTGGAAGAGTTTCATCAAGATTTGTATTAATTCTTCTTTGAATGATTGGTAGAATTCACCTGTGAAGCCATCTGGTCCTGGGCTTTTCATATTTGGGTGGTTTTTTATGACTATTTCAATCTCCTTGCCTGTGATTGGTTTCTTGAGGTCTTCTATTTCTTCTAGGATCCGTATAAGATGTACATGTGTTTCTAGGAACTTGTACATTTCTTCTGCTTGTCTTGTTTGTTGGCACATAGTTGTTCATTGTATTGTCTTATGATCTCTTTTATTTCTGTGGGGTAAGTAGTAATGTCCCTCTTTCATTTCTGATTTTATTTATTTGCATCTTCTCTCTTTTTTTCTTTTTCAGTCTAATGAAGGGTTTGTCAATTTTGTTGATCTTTTCAAAGAACCAATTTTTATTTTGTTGAGTCTATTTTTTTGTTGTTGTTCTCAATTTCATTTATTTCTTCTCTAATCTTTTTTATTTCTTTCCTTCAGCTTACTTTGGGATTAGTTTGCTCTTCTTTTTCTAGTTCCTGCAGGTGTTCAGTTAGATCTTTGATTTTTAGCTCTTTCTTTTCTTTTAATGTAAACATTGAGGGCTATAAATTTTCCTATCAATACTACCTTGACTGCATCTTGTAGGTTTTGATATGCTGTGTTCTTGTTTTCATTCATCTTGAGATATTTACTGATTTCTCTTGTGATTTCTTCTTTGACCCACTGATTGTTTAAGAGTGTGTTGTTTAACTTCCATATATTTGTGAGTTCTCCCTTTCTCCACCTGATGTTGATTTCCAGCTTCATTCCTTGATGATCAGAGATAGTGCTTTATATAATTTCAATCTTTTTAAATTTATTGAGACTTGTTTTGTGACTCAACAATGGTCTGTCCTGGAGAAAAATATATGAGCACTTAAGAAGAATGTATATGCTGCTGTTTGGTCTGCAGTGTTCTATATATGTCTGTGAGGTCTAGCTCATTTATCATATTATTCAAGTTCTCTGTTTCCTTATTGATCCTTTTTCCATTTGTTCTATCCAGAGATGAGAGTGTTGTATTGAAGACTCCAACTGTTGTTGTAGAGACATCTGTTTCTCTCTTCAGTTTTGCAAGTGTGTGCCTCATGTATTTTGGGGCATTTTAGTTAAGTGCATAAATATTTATTATTGTTATTTCTTTTTGGTGAATTGTTCCTTTTATTAATATATAATGTCCTTTTTCATCTCTTATAGAAGTTTTGAATTTAAAGTCATTTTGTCCAATGTTACTATCACTAATCCAGCTCTTTTTTTAAATTACAGTTTCCATGGAATATCTTTTTCCAACCATTTACTTTCGGTCTATTTGTGTCTTTGCATGTAAAGCAAGTCCTTGTAGACAGCATATAGATGCTGATTTTTTTTTTTAAATCCATTCTGCCAGTCTGTATCTTTTGCTTGGGGAGTTCAGTCCATTAACATTTAATGTTATTACTTTAAAGGTATTACTTACTATTTCCCTTGAATCTTTTGACTTTCCATTGACCTATATTATTTATCTGTCTTTTTACCCTTTTTGTTACCCTTAATAATAATCTTCATTTCTTCAGGAACTGAATCTTCAGGAACTAGAAAATGAAGACAAGCCTCTCTCTCCTGTCTTTTTCTTTCAGGTTACAGCTCCTCCTTTTGTATCTCTTGTAAATCCAGTCTCTTGGTGACATACTCTTTTAGTTTTTGTTTCTCTGTGAAGACTTTAAACTCACCCTCAGTTTTGAAGGGTGGTTTTGCTGGATAAAGAATTCTTGGCTGGCAGTTTTTCTCTTTCTGAACCTTTAATATATCATATCACTTCCTTCTCTCCTCCATGGTTTCTGATGAGAAATCAATACCTGGTCTTATTGAGCATCCCTTGTCTGTGATGAATTATTTCTCTCTTGCTGCTTTCAGAATTCTCTCTATCTCTGGCATTTGACATTCTGAATAGTAGGTGTCTTGGAGTAGGTCTGGTTGGATTTATTCTGCTTGGGGTGTGTTTGTCCTCCTTGGATATTGATATTTATGTCTTCCATAAGAGTTGGGAAATTTTTGGTCCTCATAATTTTTTCTGTCCCCTTTCCATTCTCTTCTCCTTCTGGGACACCTATAACACATATATTTGTGCGTTTCACATTGTCAATCAATTTCCTGAGGCTCCATTCCATTTTTTCCATTCTTTTCTCTTTCTGTTCTCCTGTCTTTTCAACTTCAGATGTTCTGTCTTCCAACTCACTTATTCTGTCCTCAACCAATTCAAATCTGCTATTATATGCCTTCAATGTATTTTAATCTCTTCCATTATGTCTTTCCCATAAGATCTGTTACTTTTCCTTGCAAACATTCAAATTCTTATTTGTGTTCATCCAATGTCTTCTTAATATCTTTAATCTTTTTAGCAATCGCATTGACTTTATTAAGGAGATTTGTTTAGATATCTGTGATTTGTTGTCTCAAATCTTGCATTTTATCTGAGGTTTAACATTCTTTTGGCTGGGCCATATCTTCCTGTTTCTTAGTATGGCTTATAATTTTTTGCTGGTGTCTTGGCATCTGATTTTTTATGTGTTTATTCTGTGCTCAGTTTCTCTCTTTAGCTTATGGCTTTCTTATTGGTTGGCTTTTGCTGAAGCTTTTTCTGTTCTTCCTCCATGAATATTAGTCTCTTCTGATTGTTTTTATTTGCCTCTGTATATTTTTAATACTCCTTTTGTCTTCTCTTGCTGCTATTTTCTGGAGGGCTAATTTTGGTAGAATTGTCCCCCCTGGAGACAACGTTCCCAGCTCTATTTCCCAGTCAAATCAGGCTCAGAAGACCTATGAAGGGAGTATAGATTGATTCCAAAGTGCTCTGGAGAAGAAACCCTAAAGGCTTCCAGTCTTCTCTTTGATGTCTCCCCTAATCTAGGCTTTCCTAATGTACCCAGCAAGTAGCAGTCTTTTTCCAGTTGTTCTCTGCTGCCCTCAGGTTATTCTGTGCCTTTAATTCTCAGCTGACTTAGCTCCTGGTGGGGATGTAGTTGAGGTTGAGGTTGCCAGCCTACCCAGGATGAAACTGTTGCACAGCCCCTGATATCTGAGTTCTCTGATCCACTGCCACTCTCTTTTCTTCCCCGCTCCCCCCCACCCCCCCACTCCAGGTGGGTGAAGTGACTCTGCCTGCACTGTATTGAGAGAGAGTGATGAAACAGCTCCTGGTTCCTCTCCTTCCTGGGATATCTTGGTGATGAGAGTATAGCAGCTGCTCAAGGTGAGTGAGGTGAATCTGCCCACACTGCCTGCAGAGAGAGTGCATGCTTCCTCTCCTTCCAGGGTTCATTGGATCCTAGTGTGCAGCAGCCCTCTTAAGGTGGATGGAGTGAATCTGCCAGTCCTGCCTGCAAGAAAGTGCACGCTTCCTCTCTGCCCAGGGGTGCCTAGTGTGCAGCAGCCCTTTGAGGTGGGTGGGGTGAATCTGCCCTTACTGGCTATGAGTGTGTATTTCCCCTCATTCCAGAGACCTGTGGGGCTCAGTGTGAATCTGCCTGCTCTGCACACAGAAGTGTTCAAACTGCACCCAATTTCTACTCCTGCTTGGTGTGGGGGCCTAAGCAGTGGCTTTCCAAACGGGGAGCACTAGATCTGATCCCTACAGCCCCAGGGACCAGTGTGTTTTTCAATTATCCCTGCTTCCTCTCCTGCTGGGGGGGTGGGTGGAGACAGCACAAATGCTGCTGGCTTCTTGGTGGCTTGGGCAGGTTTAAACCTCAGTTGTGCTCAAGTTTGGAATCCAGGTAGCCCAATTTGCCAATCAACAGCTGTAGTTGGTGTCAGGCCACTGTCCTTCCCCTGCTTTTGGGAAAGAGAGCTTCTGCTTCCAGCTGGCGGGTGGATCAGAAGGCAGCCTACCTCAGCAGTGGGTGTTGGGCAACTGCCTCTGCAAAGTGGAGGAATCTACTCATCAATCTTCACCACAAATGGTTAGTCTCCTCTTCTTGTTCTTCCCTGGATAATGCACTGTATTCTTCTGGTCTCCAGAGTGCCCCAAACAATTGATCCTGATAGATCCTGGCAGATTATTAGTTGCCCTGTGGGACAAGCTGATTATTAGAGCTTTCTACTCTGTCACTATCTTAGGTCTTCTCCATATATCTTAAGTCATGTCTTAAGTGTCTTCTCAATATCTTCACATGGATGTCTAAGACAAGTCTCAAACTCCATAACACTAAAACTGAACTCCAGATCTTGTTCCCTAATCCTTTGCCAGCCACAGGCAATTTGTCACAGTTAGTGACAAATTTACTTTTTCAGTTGTTCATGCCAAAATATTGGGGTCATCCCGTATATTAGGGAATCCTATCTTTTAACTTTCAAAATATATCAAAACTTGATCACTTATTACCCAGTCTATTGTCTCTACCTGAACCTAACCACCATCACCTTTCCCATCTTATAGCAGAAGTCTCCTATAAGGCCTCTTGGCTTCTACCTGCTCACCTATAGTTGTTCTTAACAAGAAGACTTTAAATTAAGTCATGGCATGTCACTCCTTGGTTCAAAACCCTTTTCACCAAGAGAAGTGAAAGGCTTTAAAATGGATTAGAAGACTCTACGTGATCTGGCCCCACATTGCCTACCTGATCTCTCCTCTCCCGGGGCCTTCTCTCCTTCTTCACAACCAAGCTCCTCTGTGTGCTTACTTCCCTGGGCTCTGGTATTAAAACTCAGCATCAGAACTCCAACTCTGTCCTTTGCCATGCCTTTTATCTTTGAGACCCCACCAACCAAGGGGCAGGGACTCAACGTCCTACTGATGTGGCTCAATCAAAGCCCTAATCATAATTTAATCACACCCAGAGGAACATACCAGTTTAATCCAGTATCTGTTTTTGGAATTCATAAATAATTTCAAACTGCTACACCCAGTATGAACTAATTAATGCCTTTGAGTGTACATAGGGGAGAGGCAGCCAACTGAGTGAAGGAGCTACTATGGCCCTGGGGACTGGTTGTGAGCCTCTCCTGCATGATCACACTAGGTTGCTAACCTCTGAGTTAAACACCAATCTCACAGATAAGTGTTCTTATATTAAAATTCCTTTTAAAAATATTCCACTTATACATATGGTGTATAGTTATAATGTTCCTCAATGCAAAGAGTGGTATTCTCTCCCTTTGTTGAGTAAAATAATAAAAGTCATATTATATACTCTATTTAGTCCATTTGCATGGCCCAATTACCTTCATCAGAAGAAGTATGATACACTGGATTATCATTCTGTGCTAATGAGAGACATGAAAATCATAACAATGTTCCCAAAACCATTATTATAACAACACACTGCTTTGGAGGTCAAGGTGTTTGGCATAATGCAAGAATCACCTGAACTCAGGTCGAAAAACTATTAATACTACTGAGGGAAGTCAGAATAAGTGGAGGGATGGATTGTACAATCTGGGAATTGGGAGCTATTGTTGTAACATGACTCCCATATGTTTATTTGAGAAGAAAATTAAAATCTATAAAGATCATAAAGAGACTAATCTCTGGGCTGTCCATGTGCCAGCTGGGCCCTGAAATTCAACAGAGTTGCAATACCTACTCTCCAGTTCATCGGACTCACCCAGGACAACTAACAAGGAGATGATGATGGACAACGACCATCCCAAGGAACCGAGAGAGTCTACAACTGCAAACAAGAGAGTCCCATCCATCTGCCCAATGGAATCAAAGCCTCCTCACAATGAAAGGTGGAGTGGGCAGCACCATCCCAGAATCCTCAGGATTGGTGAGTGAACCATGCACTAGCATGGACTTACTGGTATTCTACTATGGACTTGTTGTGATTCTAGCAATGGAAAAAACTATACCATTCAGGTGGAGGCAGTGGCCACTGGAGGTTCTGAGGGCAGGGAAAGGGAAATACAGGTAGAATGTGGGGGCATTTTGGGGACTTGGGAATTTTCCTGAAGGGCATTGATATGACAGATACAGGCCATTGCATGTCTTGCCATAACCTGCAGAATTGTGCGGGAGAGAGTGTAAATTACAATGTGAACTATAATCCATGCTTAGTGGCAATGCTTTAAAATGTTTTCATCAATTGTAACAAATGTGCCACACTAATGAAGGATGTTGTTAATGTGGGAAAATGTGGGAGGTGTGGGAAGTGGGGCATCTGGGAATCCCCTAATTTTTATGTAATCTAAACACCTTTCTAAAAAATAAAAATTAAAAATATATTAAAATCAAAGATTCTTTGCTATGCTGTTATCATTTCTGAGCTTAAAAGTAGGTGAGCATAGATTAATGGGAAAGAGATCAATTTTGCAGGTATGAAATAAGGTTGGGATGAGCCATTTTTGAGTCTACTATTCTGATTATCCATCTACCACTACATATACATGTACACATACACATTCAAGAGTGCATCCCTGGACTCTTGCAAAAGCCTTTATCTAGATGTGGTCCCCTTGCCTCCAGATTTCCTTCCTACAGGCCGCTATCGTAATGTACCTAAAATTACCTTTCAGAAACCCACACCAGAGCATGCTGCTTCTATACTTAAAATCCATCCATGCCCCCCTGTAGCTACACTATAAAGCCCATACTCTCCCATGTTTTAATCAAAGTCATTCAATCTGGGCAGACTCACTCTTCCCTGTTATTCTTGTTCTGCCCTCATGTCGCCTCTGTGGCATTCTACTCCTTAATCTCAATGCCATTCCCCAGATACTCCATGCAATGCCACATCCTTGGATTTTTGCTACTGTTGAAACTTCCTTTCTTCTCTAATTCTGTATTACCAAATTATACACACATTTTGAGAATCAACTCAATTTTCACCATTTCTGGGATGCCTTCCTGGGCTAACCTCACCACACCCTCACCACTCACCCTGCCAATACACAATCACACACATTCATGTATTGCAGAAATAATAATTTTCTCTTCTGTGCTTCCACAATATTTGTTCCTACAGGCAGTAAACATTTATTATATGGGAACAGTTAGAGGTTTGTGTGTCTCTCTCCTTAGTAACTGCTGAAGTCTTTGAGTGAAGACTCCAGAATCTCTTCATTTTTGTGTGTCCTTTCGTGTGCTTACTCCCTAATCTACCTAACCTGCAGCAAACATTAATCCATTTTGCTCCAACGTATTGCATCAAGTGGAATCAGATCACTGTATTAACCCCGTGGGATGTGGTTGCTGACATTGTGGAATGCACTGAGGGATGTCCATTTTCTCTGTCTCTCCTGACCTGATGGCATCTTGAGCCCTGTGTTCTGATCTATATACCACCACTTCCCAAGGGACAGTAAGAAGCTAAATCATTTAGAAAGGTTTCAGAAACCTGGGGACAGAAAGTCAGTCTGATCCTAGAAAAGAGAAGACTCAGATGGTTTGAAGGAGTTGGATGTCAGGTTGAGATTGGAGAAGTCAAGGTGAAGATAGGGATGTAATATATGCATGTTATATAGAGAAATAGTTAAATTGATTCTGCATTACTAGAAGTCTATAGGATACCACAAGAAAGGAAGAGTCATGTAGTTTTTATTTCATTGTAAGTAATAACTTCTAACCATAACAATTGTTATACATAAAACTAATAGGTTTTCTCACAAAATTCAGACTGTTCCATCACCTCATGCCTAAAAGATGAGCCTTTAATGACCGGCCAGGCATGTTGTAGAAGGATTCCTGTAGGGTGAGCTTGGATGGCATGAAGATCTTAGAGATCTGACATGCGTGTGTGTGTGTGTGTGTGTGTGTGTGGTCTTATCCAGAGAAGGGATTTTTAGTTCCTTTGGAGTTTTGTTTGGTCTTGCTTTGTTTTGTTCCTTTGTTGCTGTTGTTGGGGTTCTTGTTTGCTTGTTTATGGTTTTTGTTTGATTTTTTGTTTGTTTGTTTGTTTTCCCTTGCAGAGTAGTGCAGGAAGTCTGCAGAGTTCTGGGATTTGGAGAATGCTGCATCAGGGAAAGTGGTCCTGCTTGTATTTGGGTGATTTTCCTCTGTTCTGCCATAATTTGGAGAGTCTCCAAGAACTTAATAATTCCCCCTTAGTGTTAATAGAGGTGAGTTAAGTTTCTCTGTGTTTAGAATATTCATAATGCAGATTATAAAAGTTGACTTGGACAGCAAATTTGAGTGGACAGTTCTCCAGAATCCATCCACCCATCCATCCACCCATCCATCCACCCATCCATCCATCCATCCATCCATCCATCCATCCATCCATCCACTCCCTCCCTCTCTCGGTTCAACAAACACTGGCAAACACTGTGGTAGGCATCAGGGCTGCCATGGTGACACAGCAGACAGGAGCCTGCCCTGGGGGCTGAATGAGCGTGCCTGGAGCCACTGTGCCGAAGGGAAGTGTTTTTGCTATTCACAGCCTTGCTGGGGCTGCTAAAGTAATTCTTAAGCTCTAAAAGAGTTTGTACTTTATTCACTTTTGTTTCTCCTACCTTGCCTTTATCAAGTCTCATTAGAATGGTAAAGAATGTTTTGCACATGGAAGTGAAGAAAGAAGGAAGGAGGGAAGTAGGGTGGAAAGAAGGAGGCGCCTTGGTTTTCACCTAAAGCTTCTGACCCCCACTGTAGAAAAAAATCACTGTCTTCTTCACAGAATCTCTTCAAAGGGATGTTACTGATAGCTCTGAAACACGGGCACCAAAACCAGTAGTAGTAAGGAAAAAAAGGAAGTAAAAGCCAAACAAAATTAACGAAAATCCCAGGCAAACAGTTTCAGCAAGGTTAGAGCCTTAGAGGAGAAATTCCCTGATGACAGAATTCCTCAACTTCTCTTTCACACAGGTCTTTTTCTTCAATGAATTAGAAAACACAGCCTTTGGGGATTGGCATGCCTAGCAGGCTTTGGGGAGTAGGTGGAGGGAAGGAGAATACTTTCCACAAGATCATAATTTTTCTTCTTTCCCCTTTTTTTTTCATTCTTGTGGCCCTCTGGAAAAGCCACTGCTCCTGATTAATGCAATGTGGTGATTGTGGGGTGAAATTCCACTTGTGCCATGGAAATCCCTCCACAGTTTGCATAATTGAAGGAGCAGGGATGGAAAGGAAGATTAAAGGACACCTGCAGTATCGAGACGACTGCAACAACAAAACCTGTAAGTCTCTCTCAACAAGTGCAGAGGGGTAGCAAAGGTGGGACTGATTAGGAAGGATTAGAGCCAGGCAGGAAACCTGGTACTTGGCCCACCTCATTGGGAACTGAAGCACCAGGCTTTCAGCGGAAAGCTCACCCCTCAGGCTTATGCATCCACTCAATGTGCCCCAAAGACACTAGCGACCTTGCCCTTGGGTATCTTTATGTTAACTAAGAACAGTGGAAGGGGAATATTTTTAAAATTGGAGACTATTTTCCACAATCTTTATTATCCTGTCCTGTTTTATCATCTCAATATTCAAAAGAGTGGGCTTAAAGGAAGCTTAGCGTAAAGAAAATACAGCCAAGTTGCTGAGTGTTGTTGAAGTTTAATTCCCTAACATTTTTATCCCCCCCCCTTTCTATTTACTGTCTGTTTTCAAAGCCCTGGAGGAAAGGGATGGTCTAAACCCACTCACTGGCGGCCATTCCAAAGGCTTCATCTTGTATCATGACTAAGAGAAAACTAGGAGTGAGTTCTTAGAAAAATGTTCTGGGAGATAGTACTAGAATTGAGGTTGAGAAATGCAAGGAACAGAAATGACGGCCCTGTGATTAGAGCAAGAAGAACACTCCACCCGCCCATGTTGGGGTGCTAATTCCTGTGGCCCTGCCCCACCCCCATGCCAGGGCATGCTAATGGTCTGGGCGCAAGCCGTCGCCCTGTGTGCCTCCCGGTGTAGCAGTTTTGATGTTTCCTTCCCCAGCTTCCATGAGTTTCCTCCTGTGCTCCAAGGGTGACAGGATTTGTTGCTTTCCCCCCAGTGTTTAAGGTATTTTTTCTGTGGTGGAGAAGTGTCCAGGCTGGGCTCCATGCCTGGCTCCTTCTCTCTCCCTGGGACTGCTGTACCAGGGTGCCTTCTCCCATCTCCTCCACAGCACCCAGTCTTTCTTATGAGCACCATGTGAGTTACCTGGAGGAAGCCTGCAAGTGGGTGCAAATTCCCCCTGTGTGTGCAGCTGGGCTTTTATCTTCTCACACTAGCCTACATTCAGTGCTTAGCAATTTGTTGAAAGTTTTAGCTGAATTCTTCCTCCCGCAGTGCATGATGTCCAGAGCATCTGCTCCGAGTAAGCATGTATTTGCATTCTGCCTTTAGAGAGTCCTGTCTTCCTTATAATGGGTTCGTTGGTTCCTCTGCAACCTCTGTCCTCTGATAGGATCAAGACAATTGTCGATTTGCAGATTGTATGGTGTATTTCTCTTCATAGATGGGAGCTTTACTCTTTATGGCTTTCTACATCCTTTGTGGGAGTCAATAGTCATCTGATGTGTTATAGAACATAATTTCAAGGTTTATATTTTAAAGGGATGCTTTCAAATTGTAGCTCATCCAGAGGAGAGTGATTTAGGTTGTCCTGTGCCTTGGAAGCATGGTGAAGGAACTAGAAACTAAACTTAAGATGGAAGGTATTAGGGAGTATCTCTCTTCAAATATTCTCAGGGCAGCCGTTTGGGAGAAATATTAATTTTAGCCTGTGCTATTTCAGAGACCAGAACTAAAGAGTAGAGAGTACAGAAAAGCAGATTTCTGCTCAGTAGAGGGGGAAAAACTTCCTATTAAATATAGCGATTGAAAGCTGGGTGGAGTGTTTTTTGAAGTCATGACCTTGCCCTCAGACACTGGAAATGGTAGCGTTGAGCCTGCATGAAAATTTTTCAGGATACTTTTAAAGATGATTTTAACCTTCAGGTAGGAGATTGGAATAGATGACCTCTGGCATACTTCTTTTAATTCTATATTTTAAGCCTACTCTTAACCCTAGGGTAAACAACCACTGACTTTGAAATCCTTGTTTGTGTGGTTAAATGCAGCTGTGGCTTTTTAAGACAAAGGGCATAACCCATAGGCTCATGCCCTTAGCTATCCAAAATGAATATCACAAATTATGGATCTTTAATGTTATGAGTGATTTCTACTTGTTTTGGGAATTTTTATCAAAATTCTCAAAAGTATATGTTAAAATTGGAGACAAAGTAATGACTATCCCAGCAAGAGCAGCACAGACATTGTAAGAGTAACTTTCATGATTTTTAGGGCCCAAATAAAGAGATCACCAAAGGTAAATATCATTTGATTTTGAGTAGAGAAAAAGGAAGTGAGTGCACATCAGCGCTGATGTATTTATTAGCAGACGTAGGCCATGTGGAAATGCATACTTAATGGCTTTATCACATGTGATGTAAAATACAGGTGGAACATAGGGTAATTTAAAGAAGAAGTGAAGTGTATTTTAGCCCACAATCCCAAAATAAATCACTGGTTCCCACCAAACCAATCAAAGTCTGGAAGCTCCAGTGGGGAAAAGGAGGCCATTTGGAGAGCAACCCCCAGGGAGCAGATCACCAGGTGGGGGCAGAGTGGGGTAGGGGTACATCTTTGGATTTCTAAGCAGCTATGTTGTAGACCAACTCATGACTTCCCTGTAAATAATGAAGTTGATTTTCTGATATCTCTGGGTCTTCTGTGTAGAAGAGTCAGAGGCATAATGAGCTTCTGTGATACACATCTAGTCTTTGCCTTAGATGCATTCTATATTGCAAGATGAAATAATAAAGTACCCTGTCTTTAACATATCATAAAGAGGACACTTTGAGCCCGTTCAATACCTGCACAAAGGAATCCGGGCACAACTGTGAAGTAAGCAACATTTAACTCCAGCCCATTCTCATTTCCTACTCTGCACCCTCTCTTTCCACTTCTGTGAGTCTTTCTGTTGCCCCTCTCTCCACTGTAACACCCTTTCCTTGGCAAAGGGCCAACCCTAAGTTCTCCTGTGGTTCTTGACTATTCACTGCTTAACATTTGGGAATAGTATCTGGCTTAGAAACAAAGATCGATTTGGTAGATATATTGGAGCTGAGAGAAGGGTAAGTGACAAGTGTTCTAGTGCAAAAGATTCTACTTCTAAGGATAAGATTGATTCTGCTTAAAACCATGGGCTTAAAAAATCTCTTGTTTACACTTTGTTACATGTTTGTTATACTTTCTTTTTAAAGCATAAAAATCAGCAGTGTGGTTAGGTAATGTATATACTGATGTATAGACTATTCAGGCCTCTTGGGTCCCCTGCTGCTCTTTTTGTTTCCTGCATTTTGACCATTTCTCTGCTTGCTTTCCCTACTTCCTCTAGAAGGATCCCCAGAGAGTCTCCAGAATGAAGCTAGGGAAAGAAATTGAAATTTATCTAGCCTGCTAATTTTAGATCCTCTGATTAGAGTTTTGATAGGGAAAGAATTTGAAACTACAAAGCAAAATGAGGTTATTGTCATATAAGTAACTTACTGATAGATTGTTTTCATGTCCACAAATTCCTTGAAAATCAGCGTTGATCCTAATACTTATATTTTTAAGAAGGGATAATATTTTTAAGTTATTTCAACCTAGTTTAGGATTTTAGTTTTGTCTATGTTATTATTATTTCATTTAACAAACATTTGTCGAATACCTAATATGTACCAGGTACTTCATTAAGTTCTGGGGCACATAGAAGAAGGATAAACTCAGTACCTGTCCTCATTTAGGCTCCACTGTGCTAGGTTGTGTGGGGATTTAGAGATGACATAAGACATAGTTTCTACCTTCAAGGAAGAATATATTCATAAAGGAATGTAAGGGAACATTGGCCAAGGGCTGGCAATTGTATACCATCCCAGAAGGAGATTGAGATAAACCTTATAAGAAGATGTATTAGTCAGGGATCTCTAGGGAAACAGAATCAACAGGAGATATCTGTCAATATATTGAGATTTTATAAGAAACTCTCATGTGACCATGGGGGTGCACAATTCCAGGTTCCACAGACAGGCTGCAAACCAGGGGCTCTGATGAAAGTCCAATGAAGGTCCTTGATGAGTTTCTGGGAGCCATTGGCTGTCCAAAGAGGAGCTGGGAAATTCTCTCTGAATGCTGAAATCACTTCCCCTTTTAAGGCATTCAACTGATTGGATAAAGCATCACTCATTGTAGAGGGCGATCTCCCTGGCTGATGCAGATTAATCAGCCATCTATGCAGTAAACTCACTGGTGACTAAAGCCCATGAATGTCCTTGTATTACAATTAGTCTAGTGCTTGCTTGACCAAACAACTGGGCATAATTATTGGCCCACTTGACACATTAGCGTAACCATTATAGTTTACCCTTTGTCAACTCGGCAACCATACACATTACCTTGAACCATACTTAGTCTCTAAGTAAAAACAATAACAGGCATGTTTATATAAATATTTCTGCCTAACAATGTTCAACTCTCCTGCATATAACCAGAAACACATTAATTCCCTACAGAATAGGGTGCAAGTCCTTGGGTAATATTCACAGTTAAACTTGACATCCTTAAGTATTATCAAATGAAACTAATACAACTTATCCTATGATAAAGGAAAAGACTGGGGAAGAAAACTAAGAAATTCATTTTGTGTACATATACAATCATACTTATAATGAAACAAGTAAGAAAGATTCATGACTATTACAGTCCTTGTTTCTATAACTGGTTATGTGGATGAAGTTCATATTTATCACTACCTTCCTCCACTACCCATTCCATGTTCCCATTACCCTCAGCAAACACTTTAGCTGGCCATGGTTCTTTGCCTGGTGGGGTGACCCAAACTTTCATTCCTGAAGATTCTGGGCCATTGTTAGTCCTGCTTGGATTGGGTTGTTGCAATTTTCCATTGATTTTAATCACAGGCCATGGCAGTACTAGGAGATGCCCTAGAGGATCTCCTGTATTACAGGCAAACTCTTCTTTACCCTCATTATGTAGATGCATTCCTATTTCCCCTTGATAGTCAGGATTAATTACCCCAGCCAGTACAGTAATTCCCTTCTTTGCCTGTTGATTCAGAGGAAAGAGGAGACCAAAGTGGCCAGGTGGCAATCTTAATTTCCAGTTCAATGAAATCATTGTTGTGTTCTCTGGTGGCAGCACTCCTCCTTTAGGGACTAAGACCTATAGACCAGCAGAGCTTAGGTTTGCAGGGACAGGAAGCAAAAATTTTCCTAGTGGGTTACTAGGGCTAATAGTGAGTGATGCCGCTCCCATTTCCACCCCTTGATTCCTGAACCCATGAATCCTGGTTATGGGAGAAACAGCACCATAGAGAGGATGCTGATTTAGGGCATACACAGCCCCCTGGAGAACATTACCTCAGCTCTGCAAGGTATTGCCACCTAGTTGATGCTGTAATGGAGTCTTCAGAAGGCCATTCCACTGTTCTATTAATCCAGCTGCTTCAGTATGATGGGGAACATGGTAAGACCAGTGAATTCCCTGGGCATGTGTCCATTCCCACACATCATTTGCTGTGAAATGGGTTATTTGATCAGAAGCAATACTGCGTGGAATGCCATGGCAACAGATAAGATGTTCAGTAAGTCCACGGATGGAAGTTTTGGAAGAAGCATTGTGTGCAGGAAATGCAAACTCATATGCAGAGTATGTGTCTATTCCAGTTAAAACAAATCACTGCCCCTTCCATGGTTGAAGTGGTCCAATGTACTCAACCTGCCACCAGTAGCAGGCGGATCACCTCGGGGAATGGTGCCATATTTGGGGCTGACTATGGGTCTCTGCTGCTGGCAGATTGGGCATTCAGCAGTGGCTGTAGCCAAATCAGCCTTGGTGAGTGGAGGTCCATGTTGCTGAGCCCATGCATAACCTCCATCCCTACCTCCATGGCCACTTTGTTCATGAATCCATTGTGCAAGGAGAGGAGTGACTGGGGAAAGAGGCTGAGTATTAGCCACAGAGTGGGTCATCTTATCCAATTGATTATTAAACTCTCCCTCTGCTGAAGTCACCCTCTGGTGAGCATTCACATGAGACACAAATATGCTCAGTTTTTTGCCCATTCAGAAAGGTCTATCTACATACCTTTTCCCCAGACCTCTTTGTAACCAATTTTCCAATCATATTCCTTCCACCCAATCAGTTCCAGCCACCCAAACCATTGGCAACAGCCCATGAATCAGTGTACAAATGCACCTCTGGCTATTTCTTCTTCCAAGCAAAATGAACAACCAGGTGCACTGCTCAAAGTTCTGCCCCCTGGGAGGATTTGCCCTCACCACTATCCTTCAGGGATGTCCCAGAAAAGGGCTGCAGTGCTGCAGCTGTCCACTTTCAGGTGGGTACCTGCATAGCATGCAGAACCATCTGTAAACCAGGCCCGAGTTTTCTCTTCCTCAGTCAACTGATGGTAAGGGACTCCCCAAGAGGCCAAAACTATGGGCTGGGAAAGAGAAGGTAATATGTCAGGAGTGGTGACCATGGACATTTGGGCTACTTCCTCATGTAACTTACTTGTGCCTTCAGGACCTGCTCGAGCCCTATCTCGTATATACCCCTTCCACTTTATTATGGAGTGCTGCTGTGCATGCCCAACTTTATGGTTTGGTGGGTCAGACAATACCCAGCTAATGATAGGCATCTCAAGTTTCATGGTAACTTGATGGCCCATGATTGAGCATTCATTTTCTACTAAGGCCCAGTAGCAGGCCAAAAGCCATTTCTCAAAAGGAGAGTAGTTATCTGCAGAGTATGGCAGGGCTTTGCTCCAAAATCCTAAGGAGCTGTGTTGTGATTCTCCTATAGGGGCCTGCCAAAGGCTCCAGACAGAATCTCTATTTGCCACTGAAACTTTCAGCACCATTGGGTCTGCTGGATCATATGGTCCAAGTGATAGTGCAGCTTTCACAGCAGCCTGAACCTGTTGCAGAGCCTCCCCTTGCTCTGGTTCCCAACAAAAACTCACAGCTTTTCTGGTCACTCAGTAAATGGGCCAGAGGAGCTCACCCAAATGAAGAATGTGTTGTCTCCAAAATCTGAAGAGACCAACTTAGCGTTGTGCCTCTTTTTTTGGTCATAGGAGGGGCCAGATACAACAGCTTATCCTTTACTTTAGGAGGGATATCTCCATATGCCCCACATCACTGGACACCTAGAAATTTCACTGAGGTGGAAGGCCCCTGTATTTTTATTGGATTTATCTCCCATCCTCTCTCATGCAAATGCCTTACCAATAAGTCTAGAGTCTTTGCTACTTCTTGCTCACTAGGCCCTATCAACATGATATCATCAATATAATGGACCAATGTGATATCTTATGGGAGGGAGAGATGATCAAGGTCCCTGCAGACAATATTATGACATGGGGCTGAAGAATTGATATACCCCTAAGACATGACAGTAAAGGTATACTGCTGGCCTTGCCAGCTGAAAGCAAACTGTTTCTGGTGGTCCTTACTAATGGCAATTGTGAAAAAAGCATTTGCCAGATCAACAGCTGCATACCAGGTACCAGGGGATTTGTTGATTTGCTCAAGCAATGATACCACATCTGGGACAGCAGCTGCAATTGCAGTCACCACCTGGTTAAGTTTACGATAATCTGCTGTTATCCTCTAAGATCTATCTGTTTTCTGCACAGGCCAAATACGAAAGCTGAACGGGAATGTGGTGGGAATCACCACCCTTGCATCCTTCAAATACTTGATGGTAGTAGCTCTAGTCTCTGCAATCCCTCCAGGAATCTGGTTTTGCTGTTGATTTACTATTTTGCTAGGCAAAGGCAGTTCTAGTGGCTTCCAGTTGGCCTTTCCTAGCATAATGGCTCCACTCCACAAGTCAGGGATCCAATGTGGGGATTCTGCCAGTTACTGAGTATTTCTGTTCCAATTATGCTTTCTGGAATTGGAGAAATAACCCCAGAATGGGTCCAGGACCCACTGGGCCCCCTGTGAGATGGACCTGAGCTAAAACTCCATCAATCACCTGACCTCCATAAGCCCCTACTCTGACTGGTGGAAAGGGATCTGGCCTTCTCCTCATTCAAGGAGCTCTTGGTCTGTAAACTGTCTCAAGTCTGGGAATTTATTAAGGGGTCGTGATTCTCTGTGTCTGTAATTTTACTTAAGGTTTTGTTCACTTGATCTAGAACTCTTCTGCTTATACAGATCCAGAAGAAATTTAGTAGACTGTCCATCTATTTCACTTCCAGGTACCCCATGATCTATTAGCCAATGCTTTAACTCTATGTAACTCAGACTATTTTGAGTGCTGCCTTGAATCTGCCTTTCATTGCAGTAGCCACGCCCACCTTGTCTTTGGTGATTAACTGCAGATACTTGACCTTTACGGGGCCCCAGATCCAATCATCCCCATAATGTTCAAGAATTCTGATTCCATTACAGCCCTCCCTACAGTAATATCTGGTCTATAGAGAAGAGCGACCACAGAGCTCTTCAGGGAAAGTAGAGTTAGTCTTACAAACTTATTCCTCACAGTTCTGGTTAAAGGTGTGACCTCTGGGCATTCCCAGGGTGGGTGGGCAGTTCTCAAATGGTAAATCCATTCAAGCATTCCAATCTCTCTTATCCTTTGAATCCCCTCTTCTACTGTATACCAGGGCAAATTGGGCATCTCAACCTCAGACATGCTAGGCGATCTTTTGGTCCATGTTTCATTCAGCCACCGAAACAAACTGTTAAAGCCCTTTCTAACCCCTCAAGCTACAGCATTGAATCCAGAATTCCTGCCCAGGGAGCCCATATCAATAAATTCAGTATGATTCAACTTTATATTCCATCCACCATTATCCCAAACTCTTAGTATCCATTCCCACACATATTCCCCTGATTTCTGTATATAAGTTGGAAAACTCATGCAGTTCTTCCAACGTATAGCATACTTCCTCATGGGTCATACTTTGTATTTCACCTTGGGGGGCTTGTTGTGATTTTAGTCTAGTATAGGGTCTCAAGGAGTCTTCTAGGTCCCACTCCTTTCCAATCAATGCCTTCACTTTAACCGCAGAAACCCTGTGGGATTGAGATTTTAGTTTCTTTTGTAACTCTGCTACTCATAAAATAAGAGTCTGAGTTTGATTCTCAGATATCTCAAGCCTGTAGCTGCAGGAGACAAGATTTTCTTTCAGAGCATACATAGAAACTTCCACATCATTCATGAGGCATTTAAGTTTCAGATTTGAAGCTTTTAGCTCATCTCTTTCTTTTGTAACTGTATTGAGAGTATCTAGGAGGAACCAGCTAACATCATTATACTTTTTGATTCCACAAAATTCTGTTAAGGTGTTGAAAACACTCTCACCCAGATCCTTGCTACTTATATGCATGGAATTAGGGGAATCCAGTGATGATATTTTGTGTATCTCCATCGCTAACTCACGCCATGGAATGTAAGTGACCTCTTCATTATTGGAAAGGGAATCATTAGTACCCTTGGGTCCAGTTAGAGTAGGGAGCCAATTGCAAAACTCCCAAAACCACTTCAGACATTCCATGTTTGAGATTCTGTTCCTCAAGAACCACTCCTGGTACCAAGCTGTATTAGTCAGGGTTCTCTAGGGAAACAGAATCAATAGGAGATATCTGTCAATAGTATGAGATTTTATGAGCCTCTCATGTGACCATGGAGGTGCACAAATCCAGATTCCGCAGGCAGGCTGCAAACCAGGGGCTCCGATGAAAGTTCAGTGAAGGTCCTTGATGAGTTTCTGGGAGCCATTGGCTGTCCAAAGAGGAGCTGGGAAATTCTCTCTGAATGCTGAAATCACTTCCCCTTTTAAGGCATTCAACTCATTGGATAAAGCATCACTCATTGCTGATGGCAAATTCCCAGACTGATGCAAATGTAATCAGCTGTCTATGCAATAAACTCACCAATGACTAATGCCCATAAATGTCCTTGTATTACTTTAGCCCAGTGCTTACTTGACCAAAAACTGGGCACAATTACCTGACCGAGTTGACACATTAGCCTAACAATCACAGAAGGGAAAATGTAGGCAGGAGGAGAAAGGAGGTGCAAGTTATTTTGGTTCAGTTGATAGGCAATGAATATGACAGCCTATTTCCACTAGATGCTATGAATATATATATAAAGGGAGGAAAGTAAACAAGTATCACACACCTGTTATGTGATTAGTGCAAATCCAAGATCTACATGGAATACATGTGTGAATTAAAGTATAGTCATTTTCATCAAGGGCTTACAGCTTTGTTCAGGCATAAAGAAAATGTACACAAAATGATTAGAAAACAATTACATAATACCAAGTGATTAGCTCCTAAAGAGTGTGGCCTAATTCTCATCTGTGAATGAATTAATGAAAGAGGAAGGCTAAAACCTGGAGAAACCATGGATTTTTTTCATAGAATGTTGGAAATTTAAAAGGACTTTAAGAGAAGGTGGTGAAGGATAGAGAAAGAACATTTTGTGTAAGGGTAACAATATCTAAGAATTGCCAGTGAAAAGCAGTGTAAAACGATGATAGGCATTAGGCTAAAGACAGCCTGTGGATGGCTTTGGAAGCCAGAAAGAGATCTGATGCCACTGGACACACAGAAAGTTTGAAATTATTAGTAGGTGAAATTATTAGGGAGAAATTTTAGGATAAATCCCACCTATAAGTAGGGCCATTGGAGGAACCGACAGACTTATGAGGTTGAATCCTCAATGACCCCTGAGTTACAGGAATTATAAGGGTATAGTCACAGGAAGAAGAGAATTGTGGTCTAAGGAGAGCTGTACAAGTTCTCTGGTGTCATGATCACTATTTTATCCAGTGCCATACCTGTCACTAACCATATGAGATCGTTGTTGTCTTATAGCACTAAGATCAATTCTCCTCCTCATTGCAAATTCCATTTAATAGACCCCTTTGCTGACTGAATTCTAAGTAGGTTCAGCCAATGCCAGACACAGGCACAGAACTAGCAGGAGGGGAGAAGCTGGGGAATATCTCCCTCTCAACTCTGTTTCAGGGAAGTAAGTTGGGCATTTCCAGCAGTGTTACTGTCTCCTTTGGGCTCCCAGCTCCTATTAGGAAACAACACTGTGGTTCTACTTCTCCTTAGATGGCCCTGGCCCCTGAGTTCTGGAAATACTACCTTGTACATATGTCCCTCCAGCCCTTGGGGTGATAGCAGAAGCCTCTCATGGCATATCTCTGGGTTAATTAATCATCCCCTGTTTGGCTTCTTGCCTTTTTGATCTCCTGTGTAATCAGTCTCATTTATGAAATTTCTGTTGTTTAAAATACATAGATATAGATTCTGTGCTCCTGAGAGTGACAGAATTAGACTCAAATAAGTCCTCCCTGCACATGGTTCACCAGTCCCTTCTATTCAAACCTACATGTGATGCTGGAGTTTCTTAGGTATACTTCCAGAGACTGGAGCCTCCCGCCTACCTATGTGCCAGGTGTGCATGAAAGCTAGGTGGAGCTGCAACTCCTACCCTACAGCTCAATGGACTCATCCAAGTCACCTGGTGAGGAGACAACGATGGGAAATGGCCATCCCAGGGAATGGAGAGGGCCTGCATCTGCAGGCAGGATCATCCCACCCACCATATCCATGGGATATAAGCCCTCTCTCACTTGGAGTTGGAGTGGACATCATCATCCCAGTCGCCTCTGGATTGGGGGAAGAACTATGGACTAGAGTGGACTTGATGGTATTCTCTTGCTCACATATGGTGATTCTTGCAATGCAAGAAATTATAACAATGAGGTGGAGCCAGTGGCCACTTGACAGTTTTTGGGTAGGGAGGGGATGAGCAGTTGAAATACAGGGGCTTCTTTGGGAGTTAGAGGTTGTCCTGAGTACCGTTGTGGCAACGGATGTAGGCCATTTTAAATCAGCACACACCACTCAGAACTGAGTGGGAGAGAGTGTGGTCTACAGTGTGAACTGTGGTCTATGGTTGGTGGCAAGGCTCCAGGATGTGTAAGTTCATTGAGGTTGGTGGGCCACACTATGGGAGATGTTTGTGTTGGATGTGGTGGGAGGTGTGGGAGGTGGGCAACATGGGAATCCCAGTGGGTTCTGTGTAATATTTTAGGTAATCTAAGCACCTCTTAAAATATATGTATATATAAAAAAAATAATAATAATTAAAAAAAAAAATACATAGATACATTCCTATATTCTGACTGGACCCTGTCTGATATACTGTATAACCTTGGGTAAATCATTTAAAAATCTTTCTGGCCTAATATTCATGTCTTTAAATTGAAGGCATGAACTAGTTGATTTGTAAATGCCTTTATAAGTAACAAATAAATTCAGAATTTCAAATATATAAGACACTATATTCTATGAGTTCATCATTTTGTAATTTCATATCAAAATTTTCCCTCTACTGTGTGGCACCCTTTTGAATATTTGCTAAATTTGAAATTTGAAATAACTTAACCAATAATCATAGAACCTGAAAATAGCAGGGATTGACCCAACATATAAGGTCAGCATTTTAAAGGATTAAGACTGATAATCTACTTAGAGATGCATAGAGAATAGAGGCTGGAGTAGAAAGATTTCTCATGGGAAAAAAAAAATGCCAATAACTATAAATGCATTTAGCCCCAGAGACTGAGCAAAAAAAGGTCAACATGCTCAGAAAAGAGTAGCATCCTTTTTCCCAGCCCTTACTAACACCTGCTGTGTCACATCCCTCAAATGAATTTCCATCTCCTTAGTGACCAAGGCCACCCTGTTGACATGTAAGTATCTACTTCAATCACATGACAGGCAATTTAGGATTCTTGTAATTATCTAAGGATTAGCAGTAGAGTAGGCCTTGTGAGTTCCCAATTGAATGTTCAATTTTAGAGCCATAATTAGAAAGATTTCCAGTAATTTGTGGTAGTTGTATTTAGGAAAAGGAATAGAGGTGATTTTTATTACTTTATTCCTTTTCTTAGGTCTTATAACCCATATTTGGCAGGGGTATGAGATAATATCTAACGGTGTGTACCTTGAAAAAGGTGACACAAATGCACAGAATGTTGGTGGTAGCCTGTCCTGCTATATATTCGCCCTCCCTGGGAATTACCAGTCATCACTACCCTTCATACTATACTACAGAACTCATCAATCATGAGTTGGTGAGAGTAAGTTTTTCCAAAAAATTAATACATATGTTTTCTAGTTTACAATTCAGTTATGAAATAGTTGAGGATTGGATTAATGCTACATCATTATAAACACAATATCTTAAACGTTTAGTTGTATTTAGTACTGTGGTGTGCCTTGTACCGATATTTACAAAGGCACAGCTTTTGCTTTCCTTGCTTTAAGATCAAAGACAGACACCCTGGCTCCCATATGCAAAACAAATTTGTATAGAATCCTCTAATTGTATTGAGTGGTACTAAAAAGCATGGTACTAAATGATATTAAAACAAACATATGTGGATGCATATTTATAAACAGTCTATTCTCATTATTCATGGCAGTTATATTCTATGAAGTCACTTCAGACACTGAATTACCAAATACTGAACCATTGCTCCCAGGGAAAATACAGGGTTAGGTTCTATGAGCACATAATCACAACATTTAGTCAACTGATCAATACATAACCTTGTTTTATGTGTGATTCTGTTTAAACACACCTTATTTAATATACATTGTTGATTCCTTAACACTGAACTCATGTGAAAAAGCACTATATCTTGTGCCTGAAAGTAGCTCATCTAACATATGTATTTTCTCTATAAGGCACATCACAGCTTTCTTTGACTTAGGAACACTAAACAGTACTATAACTCTATGCTTGGGGACTATATTAAACAAGGACATCATCAAAAAAGGGTTAAAACATGAAAAGAATGGTTTTGTAGAATGCATGTTAGGTGAATCAAATTTTTCACAACTCTGCACATGTCTGCAAATAACCACAAAAGTACTAGGAGTATTGATTCTGGAGTTACAAATAAATTTTAGCCAGCAGGTGAATTTGCAAATGTGAAATTTCATGAATAATGAAGACGAACTTTCCATAGAAATATATCATATTTCATTTATTGTAAATTATCATACAAATGACCATCAACAGAGAATGTCAATTCAACAAAAAGTTTATCTCATTTAATACATTTATAGATCAACTCTGATGTGACCAAAATTCTAGGCTCTTGGGAAGTACAAGGAAAACAAAAGATCACTCTAGTTGGTCTAGAATCATCTCCTGACATATTAAGGTAATGAAAATGCTTTACAACTTGGCTGCTAGATTTTGATGAGTCATGCATTTTTATTTTAATACAAATGATGGAAATTTGAGCTGAATGGGTCATGTTATCTAGCATAAAATGGAGCACAATTTACTATGAGTGAAAGACATGGGATAATGTGAAGCCACAGCCCAAGAAAGAATTTATATTTACTCGAATATGTGATTATTTGCCTCTTCATTATTTAAAATTGCATGTTCAGGGAATGGAATTTTTGACATAAATAGCCAGCCTGTGATAAAGGATGACCAATGAAGAGTATGATAACTGAAGAAGATTTTATATTTTACTTTATTTCTTTTTTCCAAATCTTGAGTTTCAAAATTCCTGTTCACCTCCCAATCCTTTCATGTTTTCCTAAAGTCTAGAATTTCACCAACCTAAAATGTCTGTGAACCACTGTCCTAGAATAGTTTTAGGTCTCTTTCAGCTCTTTTTGTTTTATTTTATTTTATTTCATTTATTTTACTTTATATGTATCAAATATAGGTGAAGAATTCCACTTCTATTCAGGATGCAAAGTGACATAAAAGAATATTACATTCTAACAAAGAGAAAAATGCTGCATAATCTACAAAATCATAACTTTTCATGAACCCTTCAGATTGTTGAGGTTGCAAGGTATAAATTTCAAAGAGTAGCATTCCTTTTTTTTTTTTTTCCTTTCATGTTTTTTTTTTTTTTTATTATTATGGGTAAAAATCAAAATTCTCACAATACTTACAAGGAGAGACCCACTACTTCTGGATAAATGATAGGAACAAAAATCTTCTCCCTCAGGGGGATAACAGGAGAATCTTTTGAGACAGAATCCTACATTATTACAAAGTAGAGGCTTCTCTACACATAGGGAGAGGGACAGAAATCACTCTCCAGCCACAGATATGCCAGAGCTACTGGGTAGAGTTTGTGTGCCATTGATGCAGGGGCATGGAGAATAAGAAAGCTGAGAAGTTTACACTCCATGGGGCCCAGGAACAGAGAACCCCTCTAAAACTGAGGCTTCATCATGAGAACTCCCTCTATCCCCACAATGAACCTAGCATGGAGTAGCTATCAACATAATTATAAAACTGAGGGTGGGGTAAGGACATGGAAAGAGACCATCATTGTGGCACAGACTTTTAAGGACTGCTGAAAGCTGAGGGTGGAAGAGGAACACACATAAAACCCTCTGACAGTCCAGCTCTCGTATTAAGCTAAAGTCCATTGTAGGAGGAATTTGAAAACTGTGGTAAATTGAAAGTAAAGATAGTTGCAACAAAATCTAAATTTTACTCAACTACTGACTTGATTAACTCAGTCTCCTAAACTGATGGCCTGAAAGAAAGTAGGTTTGCTTATTTCCAGAAGAAATGATATTTACCCCAGTCTTTACTGAATTCTTTTACAAATGAGGTCAAGCATTCTCTCAAAATTGAGACACACATAACAGGAAGAAAAAAAAAAAAAAAGATCCCTTATCAAGAAATAAGGCAATAAGAAGTACCAGACTCAGAGATGAGTCAGGAGTTGGAACTATCAGAGAGGGACATTAATATTACTATGATTAATATGTGAAATAATCTAATGGAAATACAGTGGAAAACCAAATGTACAGATAAGATAGTTCAGAGAAGAAAGAGTAAAATGGGAATGCTAGAATAAGTGTTTGGTATTGAAGATGTAGAATTCTTTGACCATCTTACTAGCAGACTGGACAGAAAAAAACAATCAGTATACTTGAATACAGGACAACATTAATTATCCAAAATGTAACCAAAAGGAAAGGAAAAAAAAACAACAAAAAAAGAAAAAAGCTCCTGAATCAAATAATCTAACCTATGTGTAACTAGAGTCTAAAAGGGAAAGAAAGCATTAAATGGACAGAAGTATTAAAAGATATAAAGGTTGAGAATTTTCCAAATTTAATAAACCAGAAATGGTAACAATGTGTTGTGTGGTTTATACCCAAGTAAAATACAGAATTTCAATAGCATAATAAATAAAAGTATATTGTTCGGCTATTTTAGTATACCTGAAGTGATATAATATTAATTGAAGGTAGCCTGCGATGAGTTAAAAATGCATATTACAAACCTTAGAACAAGCATTAAAAAGTATGATGGCAACAGTGGAATCATCAAAATACTCAAGCCAAAAGGAGGCAGAAAAAGTACAAAAGGGGGGTGAGAAAGTACTAATAGAACAAAGAGAAAACAACTAGCATGGTCATAGAATCAAACCCAAACATCAATAATTACATTAACTGTCAATACTCCAAATAAAAGGCAAAGAGTGTTACTCTATGCTGTCAACTCTATGCTGTTGACCAAAAAAACCCCACTAAATATAAAAACATACTTAAAGGTAAAAGGATAGAAAAAATATATCTTGCAAACACTAAACAATGAAAGAGGGAGTGTCTTTATTAACATCTAAGGAGGCTTCAGAAAAAGGAATATCACTAGAGAGAAAGAGGAACAGTATACAATGATAAAAAGTATTAATATATGAAGACAATATTTCTAAATATGTGTTAGTGCAATAAAATGCTTCAAAATACTTCAAAATACTTAAGGAAAAAACTGAGAGGAGAAATAGACAAATCCACAAATATAGTTAGAGACTGCATCTCTCTCACTTGCTGCTGGAACAAAGGGTAAATCAGGACACAGAAGACCTGAACAGCATTATCAAACAACTTGTCTTAATTGACATTTATATGACACTCCACACAACAATAGCAAAATATACATTTATTTTCAAATATAAATGGAAAATCACAAAAATGAACCATATTCTGGGCCATAACACAAATCTCATCATTTTACATTAAAAAAAACCAACAAAATCATGCAAAATATGTTACATGACTACAAGGAAATTAAAGTAGAGAAAATAACAGAAAGATATTTGGAAATTCTCCAAATATTTGGCAAATAAGCTTCACACTTCTACCTAATCCATGAGTCAAAATAGAAATAAAAATATTATGGATTAAATTTTTAAAATATCCATGTTGTGGGATAATGCTAAAGCAATGCTTAAAGGAAAAATGTATACTTATTTAGAAGTCCAGAAAAATAAAAATTTGATAACCTAAGGCATTGCCTTAAGAAAGTAGAAAAAGTAGGGCAAATTAAATTCAAAGCAATTAGAAAAAAATAATATAATCAGAAATCACAGTAAATTTAAACAGTATAAGAATTTTTAAAATCAATGAAACTGAAATCTAGTTCTTTGACAAGATTGATAAAACTGATGAACCTTTAGCCAGACTGATCAAGATAAAAAGAGATAAGATACAAATTATCAATATCTGGAATGAAAGAGGAGACATCATTGCAGATTCCACAGAAAATAAGTGGACTATAAGGAAATATAGTATATAACTTTATGTCAATAAAAAGCATAATGTAGATGAAATGGTTAAATAACTTGAAAGACACAAATTACCAAAGTTCACTCAAGAGGAAAATGGTTATCTGAGTCACATTATATCTATTATAGAAATTGAAATGTACTTAAAATCCTTCCACAAAGAAAACTCCAGACCCAGATGTCTTCACTGGCAAAATCTACCAAACATTTCAGGGATAAATAATACCAATTCTACACAACTCTTACAGAAAACAGAGAGAAGGGTACATTTCCTGACCTTACATTTGACCAGCATTACACTGGTAGCAAACCAATCAAAGATATTACAAGTAAAGAAATCCACAGACTAAAATCTCCCATGAGCCTCATTGCAAAAATCCTTTACAAAATATTATCAAATAAAATCCAGAAATTTATAAAAAGTATAGTACACTTTGGTTACATGGTGTTTATACCAAGAATGCAAAGTTGGTTCAACCTCTGAAAAATCAATGAATTTCACTTGTATCATTAAACTTAAAAAGCAAAAATATATATAATCATCTCAATAGATGCATAAATATTGACAAAATTCAACACCAACTTCATGATAAAAACCCTCAGCAACCTATCAATAGAAACTCCCTCATTCTATGAAGGTACATCCTAAAATACACCTACTGCTAACATGATACTAAATAGTATGAGACTAAATGCTTGCCTTTTAAGATTAGGAACAAGGGAAGTGTTTCTTCTCTTACTGCTTCTATTCAACATTTTTTGTTTGGTCTAGCCAGTGCAAAAAGGCAAGAAAAATAAAAGGCATGTAGAACAATTGGAGCCCTCAAACAATGCTGGCAGAAAGCCAAAATGATACAGCCACTTTCAAATTTAGTCATATGTTTACCATGTGACCCCACAATCCTACTCTTAGGTATTTGTTCAAGAGAAATGAAAAAATTATGTGCATACAAACCTGTACATGAATGTCTATAGCAGCTTCACCTATAATTGCCCCAAACCAGAAGCAATGCACAATCAGTTATGAATGGATAAAAAGAAAAAATGTGTTTCACCCTTAAAATGGAGTGCTACTCAGCTATGAAAAGAAAGTAAACTACTTATAGTTTCAATATCATAGATGAATCTCAAAATCTGTAGGCTGAGTGAAAGAAGCCAGAGACAAAAGGTAACATACTTTAGAATTCCATTTATATGATTGTTTGGGAAAACAAATTCATACAGACATAATAGGACACCCCCCTTGGTCTGGCAATAGGGGAAAGAGAGTTCTATAAAGAAGCAGGAGGGAACTTTTTTGGGTGATGAAATGTTCACCTAGATTTTGGTAGAGGTTACAAGACTGTAGGTATTTGTGAAAAATCATTTTACTCTAAACCTTAAATGCATGAATTTTATGGTATGTAAATTATTTCTCAATAAACCTGACTTAAAATAAAAGATCATAGACAATTTTTATGCAAATGGTCAGCAAAGAAAAAATATTGCTGCAACTGAAAAAAGAGTAAGTCGTTCCATATCTAGTCCGGGTAAGAGTCAATAAATATCTATTGAATTGGATTTGCCAACCTGGAGAACAAAGACAATAGTGTTTGGGAGACCCTGCTCAAGTTCATTTCAATGATGAAATCAGCCTTAATAATCTGAGGGTTGTATTAGTCAGTCAAAGGGGTGCTGACACAAAATACCAGAAATCGGTTGGTTTTTATAAAAGGTATTTATTTGAGGTAGAAGCTTACAGTTACTGGGCCATAAAGCATAAGATCCTTCCCTCACCAGAGTCCGTTGCTACGTGTTGGAGCAAGACAGCTGCCAAAGTTTGCCAGAGTTCAGGCTTCTTGGGATCCTCTTTTCCCAGGGCTGCGTTTCTCTCCGGGCTCAGCTCCTCTGTTTCCTCCACAAGGTCGGCTGTAGACTATGAGGCTCTCTAGGCTTTGCCTCTCTCCACAAGCAGCTGTGAACTCTCAGGTGATAGCTCATCTCTATCCCTGGGCTTTCTCTCCTTCCTCACCAGAACTCCAACATCAAAACTGCTCCAACTCTGTCCTTTGCCATGTCTTTTATCTTTGAGACCCCACCCACCAAGGGGTGGGGCTCAACGCCATACTGACATGGCCCAGTCAACGCCCTAATCATAACTTAATCATGCCCAGATTAACAGACCAGTCTACAAGCATAATCCAATATCTATTTTTGGAATTCATAACTATAACAAACTGCCAAACTGCTACAAGGGCTAAACAATTTTTGAAAGGGGAAAAATTCTTCTGGGGGATTATGGTTAACAGAGATGGTTGGACATACTGTGCTTACCCTTACCTTTACTTTCTCTCTCAAAACCTTACTAAAATGACAGTAAGTGTTGGTTTTTAAAGGCAGAAACCCACCAAGACCAAGAAAAGTATAGTGGACAATAGCAACAAACTGTAAAAATTGGAAAATAGATGATGAATCATAACAAAGTAGACACAAGAGTGAAGAAACCTTAGTTAATGGGGCAGAAACCCTAGAAGCTGAACCAGGAAAAAGTGGCACAGGTACCTCTGACAGTGATAATTATAGAGGACTGACAATTATTAGACATGGATGAGATACTGAGAAATATACTGCATACATACTGATGGGGAGACTCCTGAACCCTTGTTTTTCTCAGCTTCCAGAATGCTGGCAATCAGAGTTTTACCCTTTGGTGGAGGGAAATGCCCCTTTTGCTAGGAACACCAGTGATCTTGGGTTTGGATTTACTCTCAGATTCACAAGATGCAATTGGCTGCACAAATCACCATGTTTACTGAGCTTTAAGAAAGTATATGGGAAAATAGCACAATAGCTATTGTTGGATAGGGTCAGTTTCATGACTCTTGGGCATGGCTTCAAAATTTCCCAGCCACTGTGCACTTGGGAAATGGATGATCACAAATGGTAAAACTGGGTAAGATCAGACCATCTCAGTATGGGAAAACCATCAGTTTTGGGGTCTTTTCAGCTTTTATGTCTTATTAATCAGTAGCACTCATTTTCTGGTACAGTTGTATCTCATCATTACTTATTTCTTGATATACTGTCTCAACAGTGAGGTATGTGTGCTTTGTTTGATACACAGATATATCGACTGAATTCTCACTTATCTTGAATACAGTATACTGATAAATTCCTTGAGTTAGTGTGACAATGTGGGACTCAACCGAAGGTCAAATCCTCAAGCATCCTGAGGCTAGATAAAAGATCATAAACAAATGTTGGGAGACAGTTCTTCAAAGGTCTCCTGTGTTTCTGCATGTTTTATGGGCAGACACTAGCTGCACTTTGGAATGAACTACCATTTCAAGGATGTCTGTATCATTAACAGCCTTAGCCTTTGAAGACATACATAAGGTCTCCCTAAGGTGCAAGGAGCAGGTATGATTACCGTCCATTGTAACAGTGGTAATGTCTGCTTTCAGGGGAATTGGGAGCCATGCTTACTGCCTTTATAAAAGATTCTGAATTCCTAAGCTCAGCATCCCTTTCTTATAATTCCAGCCACTCTGTGTGCAGGAATCATCTGCTCTGACCTTCAACAATCCTCAGAACCTCCACCTGTTCATTCTTGATGCCTTGGGATCCATGTGCTATGGTCCTTTCATCATTGTCCACTAGTGATAGTACAAGATCATGAAGCCAAATATTCATTCAGCTCCTATTCTGCACGTATTATCTGTTCTTGGCCTCCTTCTGTTGAGATCTTAGGACTCACATTAAATTTTAAACAAATTCCCTCACTCTCTTCAAGCCCGTTGTTGTAACACATCTGGCTCCTTCTCAAAGACCCTACTTACCCTTCAGTATTCTGCAAATATATACTTCATGTCCTCATATCATACATCCTATAAGACCTGGGGATGGTCATGGGACTTTTTTAGACACTTTCTAGACTATTATTTTTCTCTAGCTATACGACAATTCCTCATCTGTAATTTGTGCTACCCAGCTTTACCATTGATTATCTGACACAGCCCTGGATACTTCAAAGTTTATCCCAGTGAGAACTTTGATTTGGTCAGTCTTGCCTCCATCCTAATCCTAGGCAACATCTGTGGAAACCTCCACACATGTAAACCCATCCAACAGCCTGCCCTCAAAGGCCCTATAACCATTTGAGAGCCTACATCCATGCCACGTCCATGGCTTCACCCTAGATTTCTTACCCCTGGAGAAATGAAATAGTCTTGGGATTATCTGGAAATGTACTATATCAGTGTCCAGCTACAAAGTTCTATGAGATTTTCCCTCTTTTATTTCTAATTCAATTTTCATCCACATTGTTGAGACCTTCTTTCATCGTCTTCAGTTCATGATAATCTCCTGGCTTTACCTCCTCTTCCAGTCTAACCTCATAGTGCCTCTCTAACAATATGTGGATAGTATTTTCAATATCCTCAGAGCTGTCAGGCAGAAGAGATTCTTCCCTCCTTTTGCCTTAGGTTATGCTACCATTATAGCCATGGTACATGTAACAGCTTTTATGTGTTTCACTTGCCTCCTCTTTAGGAATGTAAGCACCACCAGGGCTAGGGTTTTGTCTAATTTGCTTTACTTTATCAATTCTATTTTTTATTAGAGAAGTTATGGGTTTACAGAAAAATCATGCACAAAATACAGGCTTCCCATATACCACCCTATAATTAACAACTTGCATTGGTGTGGTACATTTGTTACAATGGAAGAACATTTTTCTAACTGTACTATTAACTATAGTCTATGGCTTAATTTAGAGTTCACTGTGTTGTGCAGTTTCATGGATTTTCTTTAAATTTTATTCTATTACCGTATATACAACCTAGCATTCCCCACTTTAACTGCATTCTGATATATTTATTTCAGTGCAGTTAATTATATCCACAATGTTATACTACCATCACCACCATCCATTACAAAACATTTCCATTATCCAGAATAGAAAACCTGTACAATTTAAGCCTTATCTTCCTATTTCCTAACCCAACCCATCCCCTGGTAACCTATAGTCTATATTCTAACTCTGAGTTTGCTTTTTCTAATTATTTCATATCAGTGAAATCATACAAAATCTATCCTTTTGAGTCTGGCTTACTTCATTCAACATGAGAACTTCCAACTTTTTCCATGTTGTTGCATGTATCAGAACTTCATTCTTTTTATAGATGAATAATATTCCATTGTATCTATATACAACATTTTGTTTATTCATTCATTTCCATTTCATGTAGGTTATTTAATTTATAGCATACAGTTGTTCATAGTATACTCTTATACTTCTTTTTCATTTCTGATTTTAGTTGTGTCATCTTTTTTTCCTCATCTGTCTAGCTAAAGGTTTGATAATTTTATTGATCTTTTCAAAGAACCAGCTTTTTTATCTGCTTTATTGTTTTTGTTGTTATTCTCAATTTCATATATCTCTACTCTAATCTTTTTTATTTCCTTCCCTCTCTTTGCTTTGGGTTTAGTTTGCTTTTCTTTTTTTCAGTTTTTCCAGTTTTGAGGTTATGTTCTCTCTTTTTTAATGCAGGTATTAATTTCCCTCTCAGTACTTCTTTTACTGCATCCCATAAGCTCTGGTATATTGTATTTTCATTTTCATTTGCCTCAAGATATTTCCTAACTTCCCTTGTGATTTCCTATTTAACCCATTGGTTACTTAAGCATACATTGTTAAATTCCACATATTGTGAATTTTCCATTTCTCCCTTGGTCTGAGAAGATACATTGTATCATTTCAATATTTTTAAATTTATTGAGGCTTGTTTTGTAGCATAGAATGCGCTCTATCCTGGAGAATGATCCATGTGTACTTGAGAAGAATCTGTATTCTGGTGGTAGTATGTGAAGTTTCTGTTTATGTGCTAGTTCTAGTTGGTTTTGAGTATCGTTCAAGTCTTGTATTTCCTAACCGATCTTCTGTCTTCATGTTCTATCCATAATTGAAATCGGTGTTTTAAAGTCACCTAGTATTAATGTAGAACTCTCAATTTCCCCCTTCAAATCTGTCAGTATTTGCTTCATATATTTTGGGGCTCTGTTTTATGTGCATATTTATTTATAATTGTTACATATTCTTGTTCAATTGACCCCTTTATTAGTATACCATGACCATCTGTCTCTCGTAACTGATTTTGACTTAATATCTATTTTATCTGATGTTAGTTTAGCCACCCCAGCTCTCTTTTGTTTATTGCTTGCATGGTGTGACAGTTTGAGATTTTTTTATGAATCCAAAAAAGAGAAAGATTATATTTGTAAACTGATCTGTTCCTCTGGATGTGGCACCCTTTGATCATATTAAATTCCGTGAGGGGCCTCTGATTAAGTTCACTTGTTAAAATCAATTTAGGGCTTCTGATTGTACTATGTCAGTAGGCATAATTCAGGTTGAGTCCCCAGCCCCTTGGTGGGCTGATATAAATGGACATTCACTCAAGAAGACACACGAGAAGAGAGAGAGCTCTGTCATTTTTTATTCTGGGGCCCCAGGGAGAGATGAGCCAGTCACTTGATAGTTTGCAGCTGATCTTGGGAAAAGAGCCCAGATTTATATAAGAAGGCTTGAGAGACAAGCCCTATGCCAGCTTGCAGCTGAGATTGGGAAGCAGCTGGACCCACTGAGCCTCAACAGGAAAAGGCCGAAACCCAGCAGAGATAGCCTGCCATCTTACTTCAACACGTGGCAACTGACTTTGGTGAGTCTTAAGTTGGACTCTTTAAGATCTTGTAACTGTTACCTTTTACCCAAAATAAATATCCTTTATAAAAGCCAACAGATTTCTGGTACTTTGCATTAGCACCCCTTTGGCAGACTAATACACATGGTATACTTTTTTTTTTCATCCTTTCATTTATAACCTACTTGTGTCTTTGAATGTAAGGTGAGTTTTTTGCAGACAGAATATAGTTGGGCCATACTTTTTTATCCAACTGCCAATTTCAGCCTTTTGATGGGAGATTTAATCCTTTTATTTTAAGGCCACTCCTGGTAATGGGAACATTCTTCTGCCATTTTGCTATTTAGTCTTTGTCAGTCTTATATGTTTTCTGTCCCTCTATTCTTCTGTTAAGACCTATTTTTATTTTTATTTGATTTTTTGTATTGAACTATATTGAGTGCCTCCTGATTTCTATTTGGATATATTTTCATATATTTATCTTGTGGTTACTATGCTAAATATATAACAATCATATTTAGTTTGATACCAACTTGACTTCAATAGCATACACAAACACTTTTCCCATACCCATCTGTTTCCCCACATTTTTGTACTTGTTACCACTTAAATCTTTTTACATTGTATGCCCCAAACTATATATTTATCATTACTTTTTATTCATTTGCATTTTAGCACCTGTAGTAAGCAAGAAGTGGAGTTATATACCAAAAAAATATAACACAATAGTACTGGCATTTATAATTACCCAAATGGTTACTTTTAACAGAGGTCTTTATTATTATTATTTTTTTTTTTGATATTTTTTTTTAATTTTTTTTTTATTATGGGTAAAAATCAAAATTCTCACAATACATACAAACATTTGCAAAATGATATATAAATATATATGCATATATGTGTATTTGCTTACAAAAATGTTATTTATATATATATATATATATACATATATTTTAAGAGGTGCTTAGATTACCCAAAATATTACACGGAACCCACTGGTCTTTATTATTTTATGCTGCTTTGAACCACTGTCTCTTGCCCTTTCCTTTCAGTCTGAAGAACTCACTTTAGCATTGCTTATTTTATAGATCTAGAGGTGATGAACTACCACAGCCTTTGTTTATATGGGAATGCCTTGATCTCGCCCTCATTTTTAGAGAGAGTCTCACCGGATATAAAATTCTTGGTTGGTAGTTGTTTTCTTTCAGCACTTTGTCTATTTTAACTGCCTCCTTGCCTCCTTGATTTCTTTTGAGAAATCAGCACTTATTCTTATTGTGACTCCCTTGTACATAATATGTTTCTTTGCCTTGCAGCTTTCAGAACACTCTCCTTTTCCTTTGAATTCAACAGATTGATCAATATATGATGAGGTGTGCCTTTCTTCATTTTTATCCTGTTTCATATTCTTGGGGCTTCTTGGATGTTCATATTTATACCGTTTGCTAAGTTTGGGAAATTTTCTGGCATTATTTCTTTGAATCTTCCTTCTGCCCACTTCTCTTTCTTTTCCTTCTGGGACCCCAATAATGTGTATGTTGGTATGCTTGATGGTATCCCAGAGGTGTCTAAGGCTATTTTCACTTTTTATAATTCTTTTTCCTTTATCTTCCTCAGCCTGACTCATTTCTATTGTCTTGTCTTTGAGTTCACTGTTTCTTTCTGTTGCCAGCTCCAATCTGCTCTTGAAACTCTATTGGTAATTTTTCAGTTATTGTGGCCTTCAACTCTAGTAGTTCTCTTTGGTACCTTTAAAATTTTTCTTTCTCTTTACTAAATTCTCATGTTGCTCCTTCATGTTTTCCTGGTATCCTTTCATCCTTTCCTTCATTTCCTTGAGATTTTTAAAAATTATTATTATTATTTTTTAAGTCTTTCTTTGGTATGTGCACAGTCTAGTCTTCTCTGTTGGTATTTTCTTGGTTTTTACACTCTTTCTTTGGATACGCCATCATTTCTTGTTTCCTTATTTGTCTTATACTCTTGTTACACAACGGACATTTTAATATTTTAAAGTGTTAAGTCTGGTATGTATTCCATGAGACATCTGTTTCTTGGATTTCTAACTAGCTGGTGATATAGCAGATATTTGCTTGAGTGCCAGTGTCCTATCAGGAAAGTCTGCCCAAGGTGAAAGCAAAATACAAGGTCCTCCATTTCTTTTCTGAGCCTGTGTCTTTTCCTGAGCTTGTGTTTGTTAGTTGCTTTGGTGTTCCCCTGTGAACAGGAGTTTGAATGCCCCTCTATGTCCCAGGAATAGACCTTCTTCCTCTTCTGGGTGAAAAGCAGGTAATCCTTTGCCCCAGGCGTTCTGCTTCAATAGTTTTTACACTGCTTTCATTGTCTTCTCAAGCTGCTTTCACCTAGAGGGCACACAGAGAGAAGTTTGCGGAATCAGTCTTTCCTAGCTGGAATAAGGCCAGAGATCCAGTGGGGACAAACCAGATTCAAACTGCCATGGGGAGGGAATCAGGAGGGCTCTCCGAAGCTGGCTTTCTTGACCTGCCCAGTAATTGCAACCCTTAGACTTGTCCCCCACGGCTCTGAGGAAGTGTAGCCATTCAAGTCTCAGCTGTCTCTTCAGCTGCCTTTGCCAGATTCAGCTTGGAACAATGGCTGCCCTCAGAACCCTATCCCTGGCGATCTGAAGTGACTAATCAAAAGCCGTGTTCAGCGATCCACTGTGCCTACCCCTGATCTTGGGTAAGAGGATTTTTCAGTCCCTTTCTGTCACCAACAAGCTAGCCAGGGATTGTATTGCAAGGTGGCTTGCCATGAGAGTGGGGGAAGAGCAATTTACCAGTCTTTAACTTAATTTAACAGTCTCCTCCTCCCATCCTTCCCTGGATGCTGCATAGTGTTTTACTAGACACTGGAGTTTCAAAATAGTTTCAGACAGTTCCTACCTGTTTAAAAGCTCTTCGGGTGTAGAGAGTTAATCCTGGAGCTTCCTACTCTACTGTCATCCCACAATCCTCTGAATGGGATCAATATGATTCAAAGAGCTTTTCCTTAGGCAATTGGGAGAGTTATAAGGAGAAAGTGACCAGCTCTGAATTCTATAGGTCAATCACAAGTGTGTGGTTGTATCTACTTGGCTTGTTCCTAGAGAAAATAGAAGCAGTTCATTGAAGTGAGTGACGTAACCTATTCTGTCAACTACAGAGTGCAGATTAGAAACCTCACACTAGTTGGAAATTTATTGTCTTGAGCCTAGAGCCTTACCACTGAACCAGAAATTTTTTTCTTTTTCCCAATAGCATCATATTCCTGATTATTCCTGGAAAAAAAGTAAATATAAAAATAAATAAGCAAATAAATAAATGGACCAAAATACTTTGTTCAAATAGTATATAAGTCCTCCTCAATTTTCCCCCCTAAACATACATTCTTTACCAGTGGATCAAGAATTATAGTAGTAGGAGAAAAAGAATTGGATTTGAAATCAGAAGTTTTATCTCTTTCACTTTATAGTATGTAATTTGGGGCAAGTTTCTTAATTTCTCCCAGTCTCAGTTTCCTAAATTGTAAATAAGGCAAAGCTTTTTACATGGACCATGAAGGTCAAAAGATGGACCACATAAGAAGAGTGATTTGCAAACTGAAAAAAGTTTTATACTCTTTTTACACTTAGCATTGGGTTACATTTTGTAAGAATGAAAAACAATGTATCACCACAACATACCTGAATTACTTTGATATTACAGGAGACTAAGGAATATTGACCTCTGAAGTCACCCCTGTTCTGCTTATATTTGAATATATGTGTAAGAATTCAAATGAGGATTTCAAAACAAATACTCAAGGACTTAAAAGTTTGTTTTTTATTTGGGGATTTGAACATTTTTTTCTATTTCATGCTGCAAAATTTGCTGTTATGTCTTCCTTGTATTTGAACTTGTCTTTTTACTCTCTTTCCTTTTTTATTCTACTTAATGTATAATTATTTTGAAAATAAAGACATTGTAACAAAATGTCAATGTATTGTTAACACTTTCTTACATTCTGTCCCTATGTGTACATGTCTAAAGCTGTAAAAATTAAAGATTCAAATATTTCAAGTCAACATTAGCTGAGCTATGATACATTTTAAAGACAGCACTCTGAGGAGGTATTTATAATTGTGGGATGAAGTGGCCAGCAAGTGCTAGTTGGGCCAACGATGAATCATGCTGGATCTGGAAGGCTGACTAGGAATCATTGTGATGCAGGCAATGAGTCTTGATCTCAGTTTCAGTTCTTAGTGAAATGAGAGTGTTGAGCCACATGATTGTGCTGGTCATTTTCAACATTAGGAAGTCTATAGAGAAATAGCCTGGGAGGAAAGAATGGAAAAGAAGGTCTTTTCCAGAAAGTGAAACAATATAAGAAAAAATTTGAAGATGGGTTGATGATATTACACTTTTCATAACAGGGCATATCTTGGTAAATTAATGTGTTCTGTCGAAGCGCTGTATTATATATTTTTTATAACATCATGTACACGTCTATTTGATGGACTAATATGCAATTACCCCTCCTTCTTTATTAAGAAAACCTTTATTTTGCTCAGGGTAGCTATTTTCCCATTTAAAACATCCTTTCCTCTGACTCCCTCAAGACCAGAGGTAGCCAAATGTCCTGGTGTCACTAATGTGTTATAAGTAGAAATTGCTAAATGAAGCTTCCCAGCAAATGGTTTGAAGGGACAGACTCAGCTGACATACTCTTTCATCCTTTTCCCCTGTGACCTTTGTCCTTCCCCCTTTTTTTATAAAGAAACAATGAATCAGTGCCTGGAGGTGAGGCAGCCACCTTGACACCATGAGGATAAAAGACAACAGCAAGGACTGAAGTGCAAGCCCAGAAGGCACTTGGGTTAGAGGTGACACACTTATATATCCCACCAGCCCAGACAGCTTATGTCTATATGACACAAATAAACACTGACATTTTAAGCCAATGTAGTAGGGCTTTCTGTTGCTTGCAACAGGTCACAATACTAACCAAAACATGTAGTTTATATTATTTAATGGTATTAATCTTCAGCCTCAAAGACTTTTCAAATCATTAAAATTGAATTTCAATGATGTTAAACAGATGACAAAGGTCACATAGCTGGTGAAGAGATAGAACTGGAATTTTAACTTTCAAGTACAGCTCATTGCCTCCATGATACAGTTGGAAGGTAAAGAGATAAGGAGGCATGACTAGAAAGCACAGAAGAGAAATCTCTGTCCTTTTCCCAATGCTCTAGAGAATTGGGGCAATAGAGGAACTAAAGTATACCACTCTCTTCTCTGATCCCTTTCTTTGCCTGAAAAGAATGGCAGAAGAAGGCATCCCAGTTCTTATGGCTGAGGGCAAGGGAAGCAGTGTTGTCACCTGGCCCCGAAAACAGATATGAAAAGGCACTTGTACTTCCTCTCTCCTCCCCTCATCTTCTACGGAAAGGGGAGGGGAATGGAAGGACAACCTGTCTTTAAATAGACCAAAATAAACTCAATTGAGTGCCTAGGCAAATATTAGTAAGGCTGAGGTTTTTAATTTTGCTAACAAATCCTAGAAAAAGTAATCTAACTTGGAGGGAGAATACACACAGAAATTGCAAGAGGATGAAATTTATCACTTTGGCAATTTGTTCTACACCAAAACACAGAATAAATAAGATGGCATTATAGTAAGTATCTGTGATCAACATATAAACCTACAACTGAGAGATATTCTATGTGGCCATCAGTGTGATCCCTGGCACATACCCTCTTGTATATTTGATATCTGAAATAACAGAGAAGTAAATATAATATTAGTTATGCACTGATTCAGTAGGATACTTGGAAAGAGACCCCAGATCTTCTAAAATTAAGGCTCTCTGCTTCTTCATTTGGTCACTACTCTGGTTCTAATGTTTAAAGAGGATTGAAGATCGCCACAGGAAACATAGAAGGGTACTAACATTTACATGTGTCCAGATAATATTTTGATATATGAACCCAAATTGTTTCACTCTCTTTCCCTTCCCTTCATTCAAGCAGGTTTCATTGATACAGAGTGGAGATGTGGTAGGAAGGATAGCAGGAAGACTTGCTGGTTTTAATTCCAAAAGTCTAAGTCATGAAGCGGTAGAACATTTCTTCATATAGACAAAATATCTTAGCAAAAGATGAGAGAAGGATTTCCATGGAAATATGGGCAGTCATCTGGGATGTGAGGGTGTGGAGTGGGGGAAGCAGTGAAGTCTGTGGATCATAGTGCAATAAAACATTGCATTCTGATTCCTGGGTAGAATCAGAGATGGAAGCTCTAAGTTCTGTATGGTCTTCTAAACAGAGAGGCTTAGCAAAGATCCCAGCAGAGATCTGAGTTAGGACATGTTACACAAACTGGGACACTGGAGTCTCAGTAGCAGTTTCTATGGACTGGTGATAAGGAAGCTTATTGACATCATTACCTTCTAGGAAATCCTGACAATGTATGAATGCTGAAAATATAGTAAAACCTGCTAAGGGAGAACTCTTGTAGAGATGGAAATTGTGGACTATCATCTTGGCAGGCTCGAAGGTCAAAATAGAAAATTTTAAATTGTCTTAGAGAAAAATAGAGTTATATGACTGGAAAATTTGAGTTGCAGGCTAAGTCTATGTATTTACATTGTTTGAGACAATTCAATTATTGGTTCAAAAGGATGTAGGCACAAAGCTATTGATTGAATCACTATTTGTAAAATTCAAAGACTGAAAATAATCCAAATGTTCATAAATAGGTGACTGGTTGAATTGACTGGGGCATCTCCTCCAATGAGTACTATATGTCTGCTTTAAAAAAAATCATGCTCTATTACTATAGTGTGATCTTCAGAATATACTATGGAATGGAAAATGAAGGGGAAGAAAAATGCAAATATGCTGTCATTTACCTAAGAAAGAGGGACACACACACAATATATATATAATACCCATATGAGAGAGATGAGCAAGATGGAGAAAGAGAGAGAGAAAGAGAGAGAGAGGGAGGGGGAGAGGGAGGGGGGAGAGGGAATGGGAGAGCGAGAGCGAGCGCACCATGGAAGCAAGAAGTCAGAAGAATGCAGAATAGAAGGGAACGACCAGCACACACCATCATGTCCATTGCCACGTGGAAGAGGAACCAAGGATCACTGGCAAGTCTTTGGGAAGAAAGCAATGCCTTGATGGTGCCTTGATTTGGTCATTCTCATAACCTCAAACTGTAAGCTAATAAATTCCCATTGTTTAAAGCCAAACCATTTCATGGTTTTTGCTTTGAGCAGACTAGAAAATTGGAAATACGGGGGACAAAGGAATATGTTAAATGATATTAAGGGGTTACAATCACAAAACCCAAACTGTGAAAAATTCTACAGGTTAAATGATCTGATTTCTTCAACAATAAATTATAAGAAAAGGAAAAAAAAGAAAGAGAACCTATAGAATGAAGGAAAATGAAGGGATAAATATAACAAATATTTATAGACTTTATTTGGATGCTGATTAGAAAAAATTGAAAAAGAAAGTAATGAGTCTATTGGGAGAAATTTTACAATAGATAGTTGGTTCTGTTATGTAAGTAAATATTGCTATCTTTTTTGGTGAGCGATTGTATTTGAGGTTATGCTTACAAATGCAATAGTTCTTATATTTTAGAGCTATATACTGAAATACTTATGACAAAGTGACATAATGGCAGGCATTGGCTTCAAAATAATTTGGAGTAGAGGGCCTGGTTAGGGTTTTAATAAAACATAATTGTCCATACATTGATATTACTGAAGCTGGGTTATGGGGACATGGAGATTTATTGCTAATTTATTCTCTTCTATTTCTGTAGATTTGAATTTTACATCATAAATTGTTGGCAAATTTAATTATGATCATAAAAGTTTCCATTCCTTAACTTTATACTTCCTTTTCTCATCCATATTCTGCCCTCTGTCTATTCACCCCTAGCACACTCACACACATACAAGGCAACATACCAAATGCATCTGAAAGAGGACAATATCTGGTGATGAATTTGGGCTCCTTTAAAAGGGATGTTCTACAGGGATAGCAGAGTTTACTTAATTCATTTTTATTAAAATATTCCTTACACATATTTAAAAACAAAAATATAAGCTCCTAAAGTGATAGGTTTTAGCTTTATAACAGTAAAATTAAAACAAATTGAACAAATGCAAAAAATATTACAATTCATGAGCATTAAAATTAATAAATTTAAAAGACGTTTTGGGGGATATGGAACAAATTTTTTTTAAAACACCAGTGTAGATAGTACTAACAGCTACAACCCAGTTTCTTCTGGTTTTAAATTGTCTAGTTAACTCCATACTGACAAGATGTTTTGTTCTTCATACATCTGTAGAAGTTATATTAGTTCAACACATGGTGAAATAATTTGGCCTTCACTTAGCAGAAGTGAATAATTTATGTATTAAATCTGATTCTGTTTCTCCTCCTTAGTCTGTGATTATTAATGTGGTCCTACCTGGTGCCTACCTGATGGTAAAGCCAAATGCAAATTAGGACAATTAAATTGCAGGTCAAAATTTCACTTTAAATTGTCTAGGCAGATGATCCAGAATATTCCTGTTCACACATGCATGCACAATGAAAATAAAGATTTACAAAATAAATTCATATACATTCATGAACCCTTATGGATGTGCTTGATGAAGGCCACATCGGACAGATCCCAGGTAGAGATTCACTGGTGTGGGATTCACAACAGAGAGTGCTGATAATGTCATGGAAGGAAGAAAAGGAAGAAAGGGGCATAAGAACATATTTGCTTTTTCATACATGCTCCTTCAATACAATCCCCATAGCCTACCCAAGCTTGACTTTGCCATAAATAGTAAAGGCTTACTAAATATGGAGGAAATTAATGGATAGGTACATGGATGAGTGCCCTAGGACTTCAGATGAAACATTGTGAGTAATGAAGGTAGACAGGCTTTTAAGTAGAGTGACTGCATATACCCACAGTCATGGTGTGATTATTAGTAGAAATCCCTTTGACTATTACAGGGTCCTGCTTTGGATGGTAAGTGTGATAGAACTGTATGTACCCCAGAAAATCATGTTCTGAAAGTTAATCCATTCCTGTGAATATAAATCTACTGTTAGTAAGTTTTCATAAGGTTGCTTCAGTTAAGGCATGACCCAGGGTAGGTCTTAATCCTCTTCTGGAGTCCTTTATAAACAGGATGGGGGGAGAGAGAGAGAGAGAGAAAGAGAGAGAGAGAGCGCCATAGAAGCAAGAAGCTGAAAACTAGGAGACCCAGAAGAGAAGGGAGAGAACAGCAGACACCGCCATGTATCAGAGGAGTCCAGGGTTGCTGGCAGCTTTTCTCCAGGAAGAAAGCATCACCTGAAGATGCCTTGATTTGTACATTTTTTCTCCACCTAAAACCTGTAAGCTTGTAAGGGAATAAATTCCATTGCTAAACCCACGAATTTCATGGTATCTGCTTGGAGCAGCTTAGCAAACTAAAAGAATAAGTAATATGGTCACTGTTTGTATAAGTAAAGACACACACACATATACACGAAGTGCTCTTGGGTTTCTCTTTTTTAAAATGTAAGTGGGGCAGACAGAGCTGCAGGACTCAGGTCCTCCCTTAGAAAGGACGTGCTGTCCATCTGTAAAGAAGGTCGTGCAGTGGTAAACTGTAACTGTCAGAATCTTGCAGGGTTAGTTTCACCTCTGAAAGGCCCTCAGCCAATGACTGAGCAGGCTGGTGGTACAAGGGCCTACCTATTACCACCCAGCCCAGGATTTCTCTATCCTGAGCTGCAGAGCTCCCCACTGGGCTGCGCAGTGACTTGGTCAGGTGTGTGTTATGATCTGACAACTCCTCGGCTTCCTGTCCGTTTCCTTCACAGGAAGTCTTCTGTACTCCGCCCTCTGCCTCACAGCATGTTTATCAGAAAACCCAACCCTGCAATCAATCTAACACTTCCTTTTAAAAGCGGAATTCCTTTAGGGGCTGAGAATTTAGCCCCAGCAAACTGTTTTAGAGAAATCCAGTTTGAATGAGAAGTCAAGTTATTAACCGTTGCACTGCTTGATGTCCCCACGGAACATGTTCCATGTGCATGTAGCCACAGAGCAGCACGAGGGGGCATGGAAGAGGGAGGCCCTTCTCCCTAGTAGGAAGTGGAAACTCTGCAGAGAGAAAACTACCCTTGAAAGCCAGGTTGCTCACGGGCAGACGTGGACATGATCTTTTTCTCTTTTTCCTCTCTGCTTTGCTGCAAGGGAAAAAGGAAAGAAAGGCTTGAGCAAGGAATTTATCAGGGCAAATATAACCTTTGGTTTGATGCACAGTAAGCTGACAGTTAAAGGTGTATCATGCTAGATAAATGTCAAAAGCCAAATAAAAGCCTTGATAATAAGCTGCCTCAGAGGCTAAAATCCAGAACCCTGAAGCATGAAAGAGGGATTAATCTTTAAAAACAAATTTTAACTCCAACTGAAACTGCCCATCGTGGCTTAGAAGGTTGTGATCTACACAAGCTCGGGTGGGGGTGGGGGAGGAGGTGATGTGGAGAGAACAGAGGGAAGAGGGGACTAACCCAACGTGGAAAGGGTCCCTAATTGTACCAAGACTTGTGTGTTTATTTAAATCTTACTCTAAAAATTAGTATTGCTGAGCCAAATCCAAAAGATGTGAGCTTCAGTTTTCATCATGTGTAGCCATGAGAATTTGGAGCACTTATTTAACATCTCAGGCCTCAATTTCGACATCTGCCAAACAGGGATAGTGTTACTTGCTTCACAGAGTTGTTGCAGAGGTTAGAAATAACATAACAGACTTAGTGAAGCTCACACAGCTAGTGCACAGCAGAGCCAAGATTGCAACCCAGGGGTGCATGATTCTCCACCAAGTCCGTGCTTGGTCTCATATGTTGAAATAAAAACTTTTTGTTTTGGTGGATGAACTAATATATGAAAGGAGCAAGCTATCAAAAAAGAGCCTTGCTGTTAATCATTACATAAAGTAAACAGTTCTGCAGACATGTGAACAATTGGCTTGTTTATCAAGTTTAGATATTTTTACATACTCGATTTTCTTAAAACGGGGCACATCTCTACTGATTATGTCACTGGTTTTAATAGATTATGTCCTGGACCTGCCTGCCTCAGAGGAATCATAAATTTTATTTCAAAGCATCTAATCCATAGATGCCAGCAAAGCACGACTGAAATCAATAGCTTATCCCACGACAGAGTAGCTTGCTGTGGATCCTAAATATACAGGAGTTAGAGTCTACTCTTATCTTTGCACCAAAATGACTCAATACATTTGTGACCTCTTCGAACAATTCTCCCACTGCAACAAGAAGTCCTGAGTTCCATAGTAATTTGTTCTTACTTCTATTTTAATATTTATTAAAATTCTCTGCAGTTACTGAATTTATGTTTTGATCACCCCCATAACAACATGGGTTTGGCAAGAGTCGGCCTGTGCTTTATTCAGCTTTGTACTCCTGGGAACATGGTGACTAGCACATCAAAGATGTTTAATAAACATTTGATGATGGAATGAATGCATTATCAGGTCAATGAGGAAATAAGCAAGGTAAAATATGCCCTTCTAATTCACTGGCTATTGTAGCTGGGATTGATTTGATAGCACATTTTCTTCCAAACTCCAAAAGCAGTGTGTATCTGCCTATCACACAACTCTAGAATAATTTAACATTCCCTTTCCTCTCAAACACATAAGGCAATAAAACAGTCATCTTGTAGGTATTCAACAAATCTCTTTGCAATATCATCCTGCCCTCTTTAAATTATATAGCATTGCTTTTAATATGGTAACACATGATGCTAGAAATTTTAAAATCTTACATGATAATCTAATCTGTGAGGAGGAAAAAGTAAAAGCAAAATAGGAAAATGTGTTCTCTTTCTGATATATTTAAATGGACCTCTGGGGTCCCTACTTCTTTTGCTCTCCGGATCACATAAAACTAATGCCAGTGAAACCAGCACAAGAAGACAGTTTATCTGAACCATGGGCTACATATCCAGAAAGGAGCCAGCAGCCCCTTTGGCTTGTGTACGCACGCAATAACATAGATTCCCTCCTTGCATGCAACAGCTACTTCTGAGTGAATGCAAGCTTACCTGAGGTGCATTTTTCTCCCTGCTCTCTTATACCCCCTTTATTTCAATTCTAAAATAGCCTATCAATCAATGGACCTACTAGCTGGGTATTAGGTTTGTAGAATCAGAATGGCTCAAAGTGTGTCTTTGTTTCTTAGGGCTGCTGTAAAACGTACTACAAACTGTATGGCTTAAAACAGCAGAAATTTGTGTCACAGTCTGGAGACGAGAAGTCTGAAATCAAGGTGCCGGCAGGACCGTGCTTCCTTTGCAGTCCATAGGGAAGCATCTGTCCATGGCTCTGTCCTGGCTGCTGGTATGGCTTGCAGGCAATCCATGGTGACCACATAGGTGTTCTCCACTCTGTCTGACTGCATCCGGGTTTCCTCTTCCTATAAGGGCACCAGTCATATAGGATGAAGGACCCACCCTACTCAAGTAAAACCTCATGTTAACTTGCTTAATTCCACTTTTTAGGACCCTATTTCCACATAAGATCACAATCTGAGGTAATGGGGATTAAAATTTCAACATATCTTTTCAGAGGATACAATTCAATTCATAAAAAGGAGCCATAAAATCATTATTATTTAACACCACATTGTTAATTATAACAAAAATTGCTATAAAAAACAAATGTCTATCAATAGGGAATTAAATTATGGTAAATCCTTATAATGATAATAATATATATAATAAATGATTATATATATATACATTGATAGAATACATGTACTACATTTATAGTGTCCACGGTAAATATGATTAAAAAAAATCACATGGGGGTATACAGTTACCTCCAGGTCTACTTTGTTGAATCTTCTTTTCATATTATTTAATTGATACCTTAATAACTTCTTGAGTAGATTCCAAAACTTCCTGATCTGTATCTATTATTAAAATCTCAGTCTAGAACACTTTAAAGTTCTAGGTCTCATATCAGATTCAGCGTGTCCCTCTTCCCTTTAAACAGCCAGGCTTATGACTCAGGGCCTTGCAGTGGGGAAGAGTTGTGGCTGATTCCATTACTCCTCCCTCTGTCCTTCCCTCACTTTGGGTTGAGACGGGCCAGTGACCTGCTTCTAGGACTCTTCTTCCTTTACCATAGTTCTCTATTTCCTGTAGTGTACAGACATGGGATTGGGGAGGGCTCTGCAGGGGAAAGTCTGAGGGCAGAAAGTCCAACTGAAGCAATTTATTTCCAGCAAGAATTAATTCTCTATAATTTTGGTGAAACTGAGGCATAGGAAGATTGAGGAGCATATCTGGGTCCATGGCACAAGCCAAAAAATGGTACCCTGTCTTGCCTCCTACCCTCAGATTGTCCCCCTTGTCACTTTTCCCAGCATCTGGTTTAGAAGATACTTGCATGAACTTAGTGTTCATGATTTAAATCTATAAAGAAAAATCCAACAGTGATATAAATATTTCCAACATACTAGCAAAGGATCATTTTCTCCAAATGCTTTTTTGATTCCTACAGGGTGCAGTCTTTAGCTTATTATTTTGTTATTGTTGTGAGTATTAAATCTCTTTAAAGTGAAAACATTTTCTCCACTTGGAAATGCTAGGAAAGGGCTGCCAGTCAACCTAAAAAGTATAATCTACTTATACATCCAGGGTCACAAAATCTTTTAAAATGAAAGGCTGTTTGGGAATTTGTTCATCCTAAAGAAAATAAAAATGTGTGTTGAGCTGACTCAGGGGGTTTTGATTACCAATCCATCATGCAATGAATATGGATAGATGCACTTTCAGAGGCTAGGGACTCACTGAGAGCTGCCTAGAATTTAAGAGCTCACCTTCTGCTAAATTAGTTTTCCCATAGTGGCATCATTTGTTTTCATCATATTTGTTCCTTTGGGGATAAGCATCTTGAAGACCCATTATTCAGACTGGAGATAAAGCAAATTTTTGTCTTGCTTCTAGCTGTTACCTACTGACATGACTTTGTAGGAAATTCCAAAGCTAGAATAATTAAACCACTAAAGACATCACCTTCCTGCTTCACAACCTAGCCCAGGAGTGGTACGCTCACATAGTTATCACAACACAGGAAAGACTTGGCGGAGTCCTGTGACGTGTCCTGATGCTCCCAAGGGCTTAGAGGAATATGAAAAAGACCTGGGTTAGGATGCTTGGACCCACTCCATGTGGCTTTGATGGACTTAAAGCCTGATTAAAAAGAAGGAACTTTCATAATTCAAGGGCTCTTCTGCATCTATTACAGGGACCTATAGCCAGTCATAATCAGGGTGTTATATATCATAGAGCTGAAAGTCTGGGTAGCCCCCCACAGGGTGGCTTGGATACTTTTTAATTCTGGAGCTCTAAAATAATTGAGGATTTCTCTTTGCCACTGAAGCACTTCTCAATTTGTTCTCCTCTTTACCATGTCCATTAGTAAATTCAGGCAGCTCCCATGATTCTGGTGAGCAACTGCTCAGCCGCCATTCTCCTCATTTCTAGGTATGAGACTTTGAAAAATAGCAATGACCTATACCATTATAGATGAAACAAGTCAACAACTCTGTATTTAAAAGCCTATTGAGGGGAGTGGATGTAACTCAAGAGGTTTAGTGCCTGCTTCCCATGTACGAGATCCCGGGTTCAATCCCCAGTACCTACAAAAAAAAGCCCTATTATATGCTTGTCTTGGTATATGTATATCTGTGGTGAAACATTGGAAAAAGAGGAGCAGAAGAGGTAACAGAAAAAGAGGCTAGCTCTTTACCCCAAGTAATTTATGTCCTAGAACAGTAGTTCAGGACCTCGGTGAACAAGGTCATGCCAATGCCAAGGACACGCTCCCAAAGAGCCTGATTAAATGAACTATGGTGGGTTCCAAGCATTGATATTTCACATTGTTCTCTGAGTTATTCTTATGTGAAACCACAATTGGGAATGTCTGGTAGCTGTAACAATGAATTATGTTTGTGCATGAATGTGTATTTTTAAAAGCATCACATTAATAAATAAAAGATCCTGCATATACTTCACACATATATAGCAAGCTGATCAAAATAAAAAAGTGAAGAGAATTAGATGGAGCTATTTTATTCACTCTTCCAGAGAATGGAAGCTTGGATAAACTGTCACTGAATTGTGAGCTCCCTGTTTTTATTCTCAATTTGGGTTATTCTGGGAAGCAGGATCTAGAGCATTTAAAATCATGGATCCTATCCTTAAGGTCTCAGACTTAGACTCCCCCATATAATGTCTAAATATTTCAGAAGATGTTCCCTGAAGGAGGTTTCAAGCTGAGTTTTTAAAGAAGTGAGAAACATAGCTAGAACTGGCAGGTTGCGGAAATGACTTTCAAAGGGAACATTGGAAATGGGAGAGGCAGGAAGGAGGCTGGGAAACGGGTAGAACGTACCCACCAGGCAGCCCTGTGGGGGAGCCTCAGCCCTTGGTAGTATGTACTCAGGACCTAATTGCCTTTTTAACTTTGGAATGGGTTGCAGATCAACTTCTTTAGAAAAGTCCAACTTTCCATCTTTTTGGGCACTCCAGTGATTCTACTTTACATGATATATATATATATATATGATTTGTTTAAGTCTAGACTTTATTATAGTGAAAGCTTATTACCACAAAAATATTTCATGAAGTGTTTATTAGTGTTTCTTTAAGTGACATTATTAAAAATATAATTTGGGCTCATTGTAATAAATTGTGAGAGCATAGAAAAATATAAAGAAGAGATTTAGTCATCTATGACTCTACCATCCAGAAATATTTGTTGTAATTTTTGGCCATTGGATTTCCTTTCTTATTGACCCCTATCCTGATGGTAGCACAGATCGACACATGTGGCTGATGTTTTTTGCATATGTATTAAATAAATGCAGTGGTAAAGGTGTCAGTGATATCAGCCCATTAACATCCATCTGGTGGCTTCCATCTCCTTTTGGCTTTCAGCTTCTTGTGGTCCATGCTTTATGTGTTTTCATTAGTAGTTTGTGTCATAAGACTTTGCTTAATTTCTCAGATCAAAGAGCAAAAAGAAGAGGTGATGAGTTTTGTTAAAGCTGAAAAAAAATTGCAAGGGATTTTAACTCAGATTAAAGAAAAGATATAAATCCATCACAACCAATCGTGATTCAAATCTTCAGAAGAGCCTGTGTGTGTGTGTGTGTTTGTGTGTGTATGTGTTGGTGGAAGAAATCTTTTCTCTTCCAAGGAAAAAGCTGGTAAAACTCACTCTTACTATAATCTCTAAGTCTGCACAGCAATTATCATTAGCTTGACATAATTTTCTTCTGCTTAACAGTTTGGACCTTTTTTGCATTTATTCAGGAACTGGAATTTATAATGCAAACATTAGAAATATACTGATGATTGGTTATAGTTTGGTTGAGAAACAGGATAACTTTTCTGTGACTCTGGTTGCCAGTCTGTTAACCAGAATGACCACAGGCATTTTTTCAACTCTTTTGCCCCCTTTGCATTCCTCTCTAGTCTAACTTTAAAAATTGGCAGTGTTTCATGCTGCCTGTTTCCTTGCAAGGATACCCAACACAGTACTGGACCCCTATCTCCTTGGAAAGGAATTCATACTCCTTAGCTTCTATCTTTTTTTCTCTAATCTTTTTATTTCAGGACAAGTAATTATTTCTCAACCTCAGAACTACTGACATTGCGGGAAAATAATCCTTGGCTTTAGGGATGGTCCTGCGGCCTGTACTATGTTTAGCAGCATCCCTGAGCTCTACCCATTAGATTACAATAGCACCCTATGAATTGTGGCAACTGAAATGTCTCCAAACTTTGCTAATATCACTTACGGGAGCAAAATCACTCCCAGTTGAGAACTGAAGGGCTGAAGTGATTTTAGCACCATTGAGTTCCGGTGCTAACCTTCTCAGGTAACACTTTTGCATTTGGACTCATGATTTGATTTCAACTCCTAAAGACTAGGTTAGTGGTTCTCAACATCAGTGCATATTGGAACCACAGATCTTTCAAAAACTCTTAATGCCCAAGCCTACCTCCAGGCATTTTCTAACTTGCCAGGTGACTTAGTGTTGAGAGCGGATTGAGCATCGCTCCTGGAGGATGGAGAGCTGTGCTCACATTCTTTACATCACATTCTGAAGGCTCTCATCCATTCTGAAATAAACTGCAAGTAACTTCTCTGACGCAGGTGGGCCTGCCCACCATTTAGGGGGACAGTCTAAGTTGTTTGTTTGTTTTCCTTTTTTGAGGTAACCAGCAAATGCTGTCTGGAATATGATTGGCTCAAGTTTCACTAAAGCAGATAATGGGTTCTAAGTAATTTTATTCTTAGTTCACAAGGAAAACGTTTTTCAGACTTAAAACTAAAAGATTTCAAAAATTTATCTCTTGGTTATTGCTTGAAGTGGAAGAGAGAAATCTATATTAAATAATTGAAAATTCAAATCACATTGTTGTACGTGTGTGTGTGTGCGCGCCTGTCAAGTTTTTCATAGACGCTATCCATCAATGATCAGCAAATTTGTACATCAATCCAGAGATGATATTTTTTGCTATGTAATGTTCTTAAAAAAGGATTAGCCTTTGGAAAAGAAGGGTAAACAAGTCCAATTTATCTTTATTAACTCAGTAAACATCATTTTAAAAGACTGAACCACTAATTAACATAGAATGTCCCTTGGGATTTTTGTCAGCTCAGCATACTTTACCTTCCTCCTCTAGGAAATCATATGCACTCTCCTTTGGAACACATGCCCTATCCCCTGTGTTGCTGTGGACTATCAAACATAGGCTTATACCCTCACCCTCAGTCACAGGCATGGGTTTGTGATACAAGCTAGGCTAATCATAATATGGCGTCCCCGTAAAGAGATATCTGTCACAATATAGGCCAGTTAGAATCCTTTCCTGGACTTTTCCACATTGGAAGTATAAAGGTATTTCTCAGTCCTCTTGGAACTTGAGCTAAAAAATATAAAAACCTGTAGCTGTCAGCAGCCATCCTTGCTACTACATGGTGAATATCATGTGCATTAGAGAGGATGAAGCCAGCAGACACGGGATGCAGGAGGTACTGATGGCAGTCATCTTTTCAGACATACTTCAGATGATAAGCTGCCCAAGGAATGTGATACAATGAGATAAAATTGTTTCACTGTAACTTTGCATATTCTGTGTATATTGCTAGTGTATCTGAATTTCAATTGCAAGAATTATCTTTGATCACTTTGCTTTCCTTTTTTTGTTGTTGTTGTTACTGTCTATATGAAAGAAAAGTAGTTCAAACCAAAGCCTCCTGAAATAAAATGAAACACTGAATTGTGATGAGAGAGGTAGGTGACAGCATTGGCTTTTTCTTGAGATGCTGAATATACCTTTATGTTGTGTCTATTTAAGCCAATAGGAATTACATGATATGAATATCATTCTACCAAAGAATGGGTAGAACCACACTTTGTTTCATACCAGAATTGAAAGAGTTAGAATGACAATGTCATAGGATATTAGCACTTGAAGGGTCCTTGAAGATCATCTAGTGTTTGAATCTCAACCATAGCCAGGAGACACACAAATATGTAGAGATCAGCCAAGGTGAGTTGGATACGCTTTAGTAGTAAGAGTTATTAAAGTACTGAAGTTTGCAATGGTTTGATTTGATTTTCATAGATTAGAGAAGATTCTGTGTGAACAGTTCAAACTTCAATGTTGGTCAGTGGTCCCATAAAGAAGCAAACAATAACTTGTTTATAAGTAGAAGTGCCTATCCCATCACAGAGACTCAGAAGAAAAATAAGGTTCTTTTTGTAAATGGATGGGGGTAGGGGTAGGGAAAGGTTGTAGGCAGCTACATCCCAGGCTAAAGTTTCCATAACACTCTCTGAATGCTTACGACTGCTTGCGTGCTACTGGTTTGGGGCACGACTTCAGCCCACTTTGAGTTCATGTTTGAGCTCTCCACCTTTATATGGCACTTCTCCTCCCAGAGTGCCCACTGTCCCTGCCAACAAAATACAAAATACTAAAGGGAAACACACTGCTTTGCCTGAAAAATACCAGCTTCATTCTCACCCCTATATTTAGGTCTTGCCTAATAGCCTCAATAATAGAAATCACATCTTCTTCTGTTTATGCCACATAGTCCAGCATAAAAAATGGCCACACGATAAGCACTGTTTATTTTGCTTGTTGATTTGAGAATCCTAACCATGCTAACAATTAGGAAAAAAGAAGCATGCAAAAGGAGAATTTCTAAAAGTAAAATTCAGCTCATTTGTTTTAAACAATAAGGCAGAATGAAGACCCTCATTATTTTTGTTCAAAATTTTTTGAGTATCGACAATCACTGTTGCTCAAATGAAATCAATGCTTCTTACTAGGAAGGGGAAAGTTTACAGTGGGTAGTCAAGCTTGTCAAAACTCTTGGAGATGTGGTAAAATGGTAAAGTGGGGCTTATAGATATAAAAAGTTTTTGCATTAATAGCTGTTTCAAAAGTCACTGAAATGAATGATTTGTGTAAGTATGGTAACATTATTTCACAAGCAAACACCTCATTAGGACCAGCACGGCACCTCCTTCACTCAGCTCAAAACCATTTTACCACCTATTTTATAGCTTCCTTCAAATGATTTTCAACCTCTCAGAAACTTTTTTTTTTGCATCAGGTAAAGATAAAGGCTGAAAACATTTCAGTTAATCATTAGCAATAACATTCTCTCTACTAAGCATCAGATACATGCTCTATAGATGAAATATATTCACAGCTAATTATATATATTTATACATATGAAATGTATATATACTATATATATAATTGTGTATATATGTAAATATATAATTCTAATTAGCTTTAAGTGAAAATAATTTGCACAAGCAATGGTATTTCATTAATTTAGCTTTATGTAGAAGTATCTTTGAGTCAGTATTGTTTTAGTTAAACAGAATTAAGTAATTTCAAAATTCAAAGATATTACATCATCCAAATTGGATAATCCTTTCTCCTTCAACTGAAGTTGCCTGTATGGTAGAAGTTGTCTTCATATTAGCCCCCTGTTTGTCTCATTTTCCTAAGTCAGTGGATTAGGCCTCCAAAAATCATCTGAGCACCCAGTGGATTTCTAGGTAGGCTTAGAGTAGAAAATCACCTCAACAACCCCTTCCAAACACAGAGGTGTTCTCAGGGTATCCAAACCGTGTCACAAAGGCCAAATGAGAAAGCAGTCTCTAGATGGAACAGGCAAGGATCGGGAAGAAGGTCTTTTCCCTGCACACGTATATTGCCCTTGAGGCTCTTAGTGAAATTGGGACCAGGATGCTTTCCTTCATGCTGTTTTGTCTGGGTGCAATGTGGGGCCATTCCCATGTCTGAGAAAGAGAACTGGAAAAATGGTGCTATCCTGTCCAGACTTGTCTTTTATATCTCAGCATGTAGACGCCCTTCAGTCATCTGCCTTAGAGGCGATGCTCTCTAATGGCTCATTTCTTCATTTAAAAGACATCTGATGCCCTGCATAGATAAAATCCAAATTATTTTATCAAATATAAGAAAATTTTTTCTTTATTTGGTTTGTTTCTTGCTTAAAGCTGGAGGCTTACAAAGAAAGTAATGTCAGGTTCACATTGCATATCTTGACCTCTAGGTCAAGTTCATAGCTGTGCCTTCTAGATTGTGGAGCTTGAGAACCAGGGTCACACTCTCTGGGTCCATAACTTGACTCTGCCATCTCTGGCACATTAGTTCACCTCTTTAGGTTTCAGTTTCCACCTCTATAAAATGAGGATAGTAATCATAACTACCTCGGGCAGGGGGCATGAAAGGGGATGATACATGTAAAGCACCATGGACCTCGCACATGGTGAGTACTCAAAAATATCAGCTCTTACTAGCATTTTTGCTTTACATAGACATTTTTGCTATGCAAATTGCTGTCCACTCCCTGACTGACAGTTCTCTTAACCTTTCTCTGTCCACCTGTTAATAAGATGCACATTCCATACAATATTTCTAATGAAAACTAAAGGACAGCAGTCTTCAGAGATGGTATTGGAAATGCCTGAAGCTATGTGATGGTTATTTTACTAATCAAGGAGTTCCTGAAGATTTCCTACAAATATCTGTATTACTACATCCAGTAATAGCTTCTGTGTTAAGTTGTGGGCATTATAATATTTAGCTGTGATTTAAACAGAACACTTGAGACAGCTATATAGTTAACATAAGTATAACTAGAAATTAATATGACTGATTGTTATAATGGAATTGAACATGGACGTCTTCATGCTGGTTATCTTCCCCAAAGTGGTTGGGTTGGAGGTGTGACAGACTCTTAACTTCTACTCATAATTCATGTCTCTCTTTCCCGATGCCTGCATTGCGGAGTTATTGCTGGCAGCACCTCAGGCAAGAACTTCATTTCTCAAACTCCTTTGCTTCTAGGTGAGGCAACAAATGGAGTGTGAGTAGAAAGAATATGTGTCAATTCGAGGATGAGACTGGGAAGAAGCAAGTGTGCTATTTCTTCTCTCTCTTACCCTGTTAGATGGATACAAAGGAATCTAAGGTTTTAAGAATGCCAGAACTTAAGATAGAAAAAGTCTGTGTCCCCAAATCACTGAATAAGAGGCCACTCACTGACCAGGAATGCCTGTCCTGGCTGTTATATAGTGATTAAATTACTCTTGTGTAGCGCCACTGAGCTTTTGGAGTTTTGTTACAGTAGCACGTGCTTCCTTAACTAATACAGGAAAAATACAATTGTCCCAATGATTCACCATTTTGAAATTCTCCTTTGGGGATTGTTATCAGGGCTCTTTAACACTGACAAATTTTCATCATTTTAACTTAGAGTTAATTTTTTAGACATAGCCAAAATCCATTCAAACTCTATGTGTAGGAAGTCCAGGGGTAGAAGTTCTCAATTTATTATTAGAAATCAGTCTCATTATGTCAGCACATATGTGATTTACAAAAATGAATACCTTAATAAAGTGACTTTTCACTATAACAAAATTACTTAAACTTAGAGCCATGTAACATGGCTTCTTTGGGTTATGTTGGAATGTTTTATCGATGTTGAATCAGATCTTGTTTAGTAGGCCTAGTTTATGATTCCAGATCTCTTTCTTAATTTCTCTGAGTTTCAATATCCTCATCACAAAACAAAGATAAGAATGTTTGCATTAATCATTCTACAGAATTGTTGTAAGGTCCATATGAAGTAATGCATATATTTATGAATTGGAAAAGGTTATACAATGTAGCCTGTATTTAAGAGAATGACCTTTGGAGTTAGAATTGGCTAATATTCTTGGAATGCTTGAACCTTGGGGGTAGTGGCTTAAGGTACAAGTGAACTGGCTCAGTGTGTGGCTCATGGTCAGAATTCATTAAATGGTAGCTACCATTGCTGCCATTTTGACCTAATAAGAGCAGGACATTAGCATCAGTTACTGATTTAGGTCATAGACCATGATCTAAATACACAATCAGCTAGAGAAATCTTAGGAGAGAACCATGAAGAAAACCACACAGAACTGATAAATTCTCCAGTAAACTGAAGACAGTGCAGACCTAAAATAACAAAAAAGTCACATTTAATTTGTTTCTGAAATTAATAAGGGATCCATTTTGAACTTACAAATTATTATTCCTAAATGTATACAAGTAATATTACAATGCACATTAAATTTTCTGCAATTACCTTTATGGAAATTAATAAAGTCATTTACAATTCAGTTGTGTCTATACTATGGAAAATGATGATGCAATTGTAAATTATCCAATTAATCTAATTATCGTAAATCAGTGGGAAGAACAATTCTCTCCAGTAGCATTTGTTCCTGGGAAATGTACAAGTCCCTGCACATAGTATAAATTTATTAAATGACAGTCTATTTTTGGGTCATTTTGTCTTCAATGATCAAATTACTAATTACTACATTTTTGGGGGTGGGGGTAGGCAGAGTTCAGCCTTACTTATATAAGAAAAAGTCCTTCTGCAATTGAGACTTAATGGGTATTTTAAGGTAATTATCACAACTGATTAGTTAATATTTGGTAAAGTGCTTAGAAGAATGCTAATAAAAGTACTGTATGTAAGATTTGATAACTACAGAAACATTGAATGCCTTTTGTGTTCTGCCACTCTTAAGTCCTTAGTATATGTAGTGAGTAAAAACAGACATTAGTCCTGACCTCATGGAGGTTACAGTTTAGTGGAGTAGATAGATATTTATTTTTAAAAAGTACAACAAGTATAAAATTGCCACTGTTGTTAGTGTTATGGAGGGGAATATTTGGTGTTATGAGATACTATTTACTAGTTTGTAACCACTCACAAGAATATAACTGTGTATATCTCTTCCTGCCTCCCATTCAGTTAAGTCACAATGATATTATGAAATTGATCATTAAGAGAGTACTTACACCAGGGAGATCAGTATATGCTACAAATTTTTGTTGTAGCGCTGGGTTGTTAAAAGACTTGCTCCTCTGCAGTCTTTCCTAAGGAAGTGATGGATGAGCTCAAAATATGTAGAATATGTAGAAATATGACAAGGAACAGAAGAGTCTTTGCAAAGGAGAATGCATTTGCAAAGGCTGTAGTAGAAAGAAATTTGGGAGGTCCAAGGCAGTGGTTCTCAAAATGTGGTGCCCAGACTAGCATCATGAACATTACTTGGGAACTTGTCAGAAATGAAAATTTTGGGATCCCACTCCAGACCTACTAAATCGGAAATGCTGAGGGTGGGTCCAACACTATGTGTTTTAACAAGCCCTCCAGGTAATTCTGACACATGCTAAATATTGAAAACTGCAGACATATGAAAGAAGATGAATATAGCTGAAGAAATGAGAGCCAGGAGGAGAGTGGTACAAAACGAGACTGGATAGGCAGGTAAGGAATTGGGTTTGTAAGACTTTGAAGCCCTTTAAAGCCAAATAATTTTCCTAAGAGCACTGGGAAAGCAGAAAGGGTTCAGCATTCTGGAATGTGGGGGTGACAGAATCAAATTTGCATTTTGAGAAGCTCACTCTGGTTATAGGAGGGAGAGTGGATTACAGGAGGCCAAGAAGGATATAATAATTCAGGCGTGGAATAGGGCTACATATTTATTTATATAGCGACTTGGAAATATAAACAACCCTTAGCTTCTTTATTTTATTTAAAACTGGACTAATCTTCCTTGTGAAAATCCACTTATTTTGTAGCAGATAAAACAACTCTAAAACCTATAAACTTAGTAAAAAATGATCATTTAACTACAATTCTAACAATCTGCATTCTGTAATCTACATTCTAGTTCCTGCAAGTTATTAAATCTTACAGTGTTTTACAGTTCACATCTTTAAAATAGAAAAATAATACATATTCTCTTTCATCACTGAAATATTTTAATGATCTTAGTAGACAATAGATTGAAATGTGCTTTCAGATATTAAAAATGATATGCAAATGCAAACTATTAAATTTTCCAGGGCCAATACAACAGTAAACGCATTTCACCATGTCAGGGTTAATGTTTCTTCTCTATTTTTGGATAACAGTATGAGTTTTTGATCTTACTTTCATTTAGTTTTCAATCAGAGACTTGCTTTTATTTCCAAAAACGAATAATAACAAATTATGTGCTTAGAAAGGAAACATTTTTATAAAATGCTTGAAATTTTAAAAAATAAATACTAGGCTACCCTTTGAATGGTAAGTAAAATAGCCATTTGGTAATATCATCAAACATCCCAAATTATTGCAATGCATGATGGTAACATTTCCTTAATATAGTCACATTGTTCATTAAAAAACAAAACAAAACAGTCCTATTCAAGCTTTTAAACCACCTTTCACTGAGCTGCTACCTCGTATAATCAGAAGAATAATACTGGAATTGGAATTATGTGATATCAGCCTGCATGTTATCAGAAAGTCAAAAACAGCTGGAGGGCAAATATTTAAAGGATTCCTGATATGGCTGAATTGGACCCTGGAGCAAGACTGGTTTTCAGTAAAATTGTGAAGAGGAAAAAGTTTATTTCTGGCTCTTCCAGATTTCTGCTTTGTCTCTATCATCTCCATGACTCTCCTCAGGGGCTGTCTTGTATATGGGGGGGGGGGGTGTGTGTGTGTGCAGGTTTTTCAAGACCCCTATCTATATAAATAATTTGATTACAAAAGCTATTATATATATGAGATGAGCCTGGGGCAACTTATAGTGCCAGAAAGTAAGGAAGTGCTCAAAAAAATTATTTACAATGATAGGGTATGTCAAAGGGACACAAGTGTTAACTGCAAGAGTTCCTCATGACCAAAGCAGAACAATTTGAGGAAATAGAGTAGTGCTAGATTAAAAACCAAAGCATAAAAGAAATATTCATGAGCCCATACTAATATTAATAGATTACTGAATAAATGAATAATTGGGGGAGAAGAAACAAATCTCCAATGCAGAAGAATTCCAATAAATTTATGTAGGTGCTCCAACGTCAAGGAAAATACCTTAAAAAAATATAGTATGGAAAGGGGAAGAAAATAGTTACTTTATAGTGGAGAAACATGAAACACACAACCTCAGCCAGGTGATCAAAATCAATATCAACATGATATGTCATCTTGATATATATATAGCCTTGATCTGATGTGATGAAAATGGCACATTATGTCTTTGGTCTTCCTCCCTGAAGTCCATAACCCCATTCTATTCAAGAGAAAAACATCAGGCAAATCCCAGTTGAGGGACAGTCTACAAAACTTCTTACCAGTACTCATTAAAATTTTCAAAGAAAGCCTTAGAAACTGTTACATTCAAGAGGAACCTAAGGACAGTAATGATTTAAGCATAATGTGGCATCCTGGATGGGATCCTGGAACAGAAAATGAGCATTAGGTAGAAATTTTATTAGGTAAGGAAACCTGAATAAAGTATGGCCTTTAGTTACTAATAATGTATCAGTATTGGTTCATTAATGATAACAAATGTACAATACCAATTAAGTTGTTAACAATAGGAGAAACTGGGATATATGGGAACTCTTTGTACTGTCTTCCCAATTTTCCTCTAAATCTAAACTCTTCTAAAATTAAGAGTTTATGTTAAAAATCCAAGGACTCATGCAGACCAAATTATCAATGATGATTTAAAACTGAGGTTGGCAAACTTTCTGTAAATGTCCAGGTAGTAAATATTTTAGGCTTTGTGAATCACCTATGGCCTCTGTCACAAATTCTTCTTTGTTGATGTTTTGCAACACTTTAAAAATGTAAAAAAAAAAAAAAAAAATTCTTAGTTTTAGGACCTTACCCAAACCAGTCAAGGCTGGATTTGGCTCAAAGGCCATAGCTTGTCCATACCCGTTTTAAAATAATGTATAGACAAGTTGTACTTACATATTCTTTTATTGTCCATCACTGCACATGAAGAGTTTTTCTTAGTGTCCAGCCATCATTTCTTCTTGTTAAAGTCCAAGAATCATCTCTTCTTGTTCATTAATATCAAATACACAATTTCTGGTGAATTTCATATCTTTCACTGTGAGACGAAGTTAGCAAAGCTATTACTCACCATGCCATGGCTCTTTGGAATCTTCTTGCTTTTGCAGTTTGCCAGAGTTGATCCTTATTATTCCTGGAGTCTATATTTACAAATTCATTTGTAACCCCCAAATCAATCAGTGGTACTTTTACAGCCATTCACAGTTACGTTCAGAACGGTGACAAGTTTGTCACCCAATGCGCACATTCTCAGCTGAGGATGAACACAGTGATGCTCTGCCTTCTTATTTCAACTTTCATATTGTATACAAGTGTCCTTTTTGTGGTACATTTAGTTCCACTTTCTTCTTTCATTTTCACGATTTTCGATGGTGATTTCACTGTTAACATGGCCCCCACGCCTAGGGTTGAAGCCCTGTTTCCTGTTCCTAAGCACAGGGAGGCTGTGATATGCCCTATGGAGAACGCATGTGTGTGCTTTGTTCAGGATGAGTTATAGTACTGTTGGCTATGAGTTCAATGTTAATGAATCAACACCTTATTTAATGAGCTCCAATTATCTGCAACCCCCCATGCAATTTATGATTGAACTTGTTTAGATTTATTTCCAGAAGCATTGTTTAAATGTTGCTCTAAAATGTTCAGAAGTCAATGATACCGTTTATAGATGGGGTTAAGTGGGGAAGTCTCTGAAAAGCTTGTGAAACAAAAACTTCCTAGGGAATCATTGTATGCAAATTTAAGGAAGAATAAAATGAGACATTATCTTTAAACAGAAATACACATAAAACAAAGTTATGTATTGATCCACTGAGGAAATGTGATCAGAGGTTTATGGAAATGTAATCCTGCGTATCCTCGGGGACAATGATTAAGTTTTCCCTAATTCAATTTTTCTGGAGACCTTATAGAAAAGAACTACTACTAATAAGTGTATTCATGAAACTGCATCATTCATTGAACCACCTGTGAATACTGACTTCCAATGACACTCTTATAGGTTGTCACTATGCTTTGTTGGTGATGGCTGCAAATATGTCTTACCCAGAATATGCAGGAAAACATGAACAATAATTAATTTTCCTGACATGTTAATGTTACCATTAAGAGTTTTTTAATATAGAGGTAGAATAGGTCATCTTCCGACTGTATCTTCCCTTGATCTCTTTACAATATTATTACTGCATTCCTAGAGAATAATCTTTCTCCATGTTGACTTCAACCCTACCTTACACAGACTGCCACTAGCTAGGAGGAGAGGCAATGGACTATTTTCAGGGATACAAAATGTACAAGGCATGTCCACCCACCATTTAGTATGGTTTAAGATCAGTTCAGGAAAGCACAATGTCACAACTTGATCACAGGTAAGAGAAGATATGGATTGAAGGGCTAGTTGACACTGGGAACCAATAGTATCAATAGGCCTCAGAGGACATAAGGGGGAGCATTTCTAGAAGTCTCCAACATACGTGGTGCCTATGGAGAAAGAGAAATGGCCACTCTAGGCTAATTTAAAATTGCCAGTAACAGGGGATGCATAGGGTAAGGAACATAGGCCACCACCCCTACTGCCCTCAGCTGCTGAAGAACAGAGGCAGCCATGTGTTTGGAATTTGGAGCCTGAATGCTGACACAAAGGCTCACACCTGTAGCTCAAGCCCTAGGGTCAACTTGTCCAACATCAAAAATGAGGGCAAATCACTAAAATCAGGGTGTCAGCACCATTCTTGAAGCTTAGTCCCCGAAATATTACATTAGCTAGCAGGAATGATCTGCTTGCCAGCTGGCCTTTGTGGAATTGGGATTCAGTCACAGGACACTGAGATGATTCCATAAGTACAACTCTTGGAACATCTGGTCCACCCAATGAACAGAAACGTGCATAGAGGGACAGAGATTCCTGGACAGGAGAAATTGGGACTGGAGTGCCTGGCCCAGTTGGCAATGCTAGCTCCAGTTGTTCCCAGCCACAGGAAGAAGCATTAAACAGTTTTGACAAAGACATTCCAAAATGCAAGTACCCTTGAGAAGGGGGTGGAGGGTGGTGGGGTGGCGGTGAAAGCAGGGAGGTCTGGGTTAGAGGCCAGCTCATGTGGTCAAGAGTGACACTGCATCTCCTAAGGCCCTCTCCTCAATCCCAGAGACAAGCAAGTGCCCCTAGAATCTGACCCCAGAATCTGACCTCACTCTAAAATTCTCCCAGAATCAGATTGAAAACCTTTATTCAAACTATTATTGACACAGTTGTACTTACTGTTGGGGAACTAGAAGAGAAAAACATTTCTAGAACTTTCTTTTTTTTTATTTTTTAAATTTTTTTTACTGTGGGTAAAAATCAAAATTTTCACAATACATACGAACATTTGCAAAATGATATATAAATATATATGCATATATGTGCATTTGCTTACAAAAATGTTATTTATGGGAAGCGGCTGTGGCTCAATCAGTAGGGCTCCTGTTTACCATATGGGAGGCTCCAGGTTTGGTTCCCGGGGCCTCCTGGTGAAGGCAAGCCCACCCGCATGGCATGGTTAGCTGTCTCAGCGAGCACAAGCAGCAAGGGGGGGATAAATGAATAAATAAATAAAATCTTTAAAAAAAAAATGTTATTTATATATATATATAAATATATTTTAAGAGGTGCTTAGATTACCCAAAATATTACACGGAACCCACTGGGATTCCCATGTTGCCCACCTCCCACACCTCCCACCACATCCCACACAAACATCTCCCACAACTGTGGCCCACCACCCTCAATGAACTTACACATCCTGGGGCCTTGCCACCAACCACAGACCACAGTTCACACCGTAGACCACACTCTCTCCCACACAGTTCTGAGTGGTGTGTGCTGAATTAAAACTTTCTTTAAAAGCTTTATATCCTGCAATCTTATCCTTCAGGCACCTGCTGTCTAATAACTAATTGGAAGAAGTAACTCAGACTAAAATGTTAATCCTGATAATATCTTAATTCCAGATAATGCACTTTTATTTAACAAGATCTTCTTTAATGCCTTAACACAAAGTTGTAACCTCCTCTGACTATGATGGCTGAAACATGTAGATTCACAATTCACTGGCCACAGAGCGTTGCTGATCTCCAGCTATTTATCAGGGATTATCGTTTAAATTCACCATCCTGAATACATTTTAAAAACTCAACTAAGAGAAGGAATATTTATTTAGGATTTTTAGGAGATATACAGTCCATTATTCCAGACACTCTGACATAGCCCTGGATTATGTCAGACAATTAAGAAGCCAAGTTCTTGGACTGAATCCTGTTTCTGCAACCTGCCCTTCCAAATCTCCAAAATCTGCTTAGAGTTGCTTTTACTGACTTGTGTTTTGATGTGATTACAGTGAACCTAACTTTAGAGAAAAGGATCCTCATTAAATTTGACACATTTTCTGAAAGGATGTTGTTGAGGATGTTTTTCATCAAAGTAAACAGTTGTATGAGAACTTAATGCAGAAAAAAAAAAAAATCTTAGTCTTAATATAGAGAATAGCTGTAATTTTCCTGAATAACTGGTTGGTTTTTAGAAGCAGAAATATGGAGGCCAATATGAGTATGTTGTCTTGTTACTGCTAGGAAACTCAGTCAAGTTTGATGCTCATCTCCAAAAAGACTTTAAGGCATCATGCTGTACCCTAAAATGGCTTTAGATTCTTTCTTACTTTTCCATCTTTACTTTACATTTATTTCATTTTGCTTTTTTATTTAAACCTCCTATAATATTTACATATATCTAAATCACCTTCTACCATTTTTGGAACAAGGCTGATTAGAAATAATAAGGTGTGTCCAATATGCTTTAGAAAGACTTGATCTTGTTTGGGGAAGAACGTGGCTTTGAAATCAGACTGGCTTGGCTAAACTGTTAGATTTGCTTCTTCTTAGTTTGGTGTGAATTTCCTCATTTGATATGGCATATTCCAGATGTATCACACTTTTGATAAATGCCTTTCCATGTGTTGCTAATGCCATCTTCCCTTTTTCCTTCCTAAGTATACAACACTATCCAATGGTTTTCTCTATGCCTGCAAAGTGATGTTAGCCAATCTTGGATAATTTCCAGTTAGAGGTAAATGGCAACATGAGAAAAGATCAGAGACCCAGATGATAGCTATATTCTCTAAGAAAACTAGGAATGAGCTTCAAGAGCCCTAATTTATATTATGGCAAAATGTGCATCTCTAACCTTTTATTTCCCCAGTCCACAACAGAATTCATGACCTGTTCTACTGCTTACTTTATACTACTGATGTCACTGGTTTCAATCAGAAACATAAGACAAAGTACTTAATTTTTTGACTGCCATAAATATTTCCTCCATTAGTACAAACAGGAGTATTTTGTAGCAATATTCTACATCAGAGAGGTAGTGTCTACCCTTGCAAACAAGCAAAAAACAATATATCAGAATTTAACAAGTCTCTTCTATCTAATGAATGAATTTACAGTTCCAAAGAACAGTAAACCTGTCAGAGGGAATTAAATGATATGTTGAACCAGGAATAACTTCCGTGTCTGGCATTCATGTTAGGTTGTTAGTAAGAGGAAAACAGAACATGTGGACCTTGATAATGAACTTGTCTTTGATATGATTGTTAAGCTAGATTCTTCTGGAGATTCAAGTGACAGGTAGTAAAATGTATCACGCAAACATAAATGTGATATCTTTGCTCTATTTTAAGTTTCTCATGGAAAATGGTTTTGTGATTGGTCTTTGAACAGCACTTTATTTATAATCCTATTTGTAATTTGGAGAGATTTCACCTCAGAAGGCAAGTGAGCACACTGCTCTGGCTTTTGTGATTCTGAAAATGTCATTGCTGTCATTTGTCAAATCTGAATGAAATCTGCCTTTTCAATAAGTGACATCTCCCACTCCTTTTGGGTGAAATTTTTCACTTTTTTTTTTCTTTCTGAAGAGCAATTCTATATAAAAGAGAGATACTTGGATTCTGATTTTTACCAGAGGAAAGAGAGTTTAATTTCTTATATGTTAGTGCTACTAAATATCACTGATGTCCATGCAACACAACTAGACAGCATTGGGCTTATTTTGTTTTATATTTGTATGTTGTGATGGAATACCTTTTTATTGTATTAAAAAATGGATTATGTCTCTTTCTACTTGTAAAAAATTTCATGGAGCAAGGGTTGCCTTTTCAGTATAAACAAACTTTTGCTCACTCCTCCTTGGTTGATTCCCTCCTGTATTAGTCAGCCAAAGGGGTGCTGATGCAAAATACCAGGAACTGGTTGGTCTTTATAAAGGGTATTTATTTGGTGTAGAAGTCCACAGTTACCAGGCCATAAAGCATAAGTTTCTTCCCTCACCAAAGTCCATTGCCACGTGTTGGAGCAAGACAGCTGCCGACATTTGCCAGGGTTCAGGCTTCTTGGGTTCCTCTCTTCCCGGGGCTAAGTTTCTCTCCGGGCTCAGCTCCTCTGTTTCCCCACAAGGTCAGCTGTAGACTATGAGGCTCTCTAGGCTTTGCTTCTCTCCACATGTCTAACTGTGAACTCTCAGGTGAATGGCTTGTCTCTATCCTGGGGCCTTCTCTCCTTCCTCACCAGAACTCCAACATCAAAACTGCTCCAACTCTTGTTTTTTGCCATGCCTTTTATATTTGATTCCCGCCCCACCAAGAGATGGGGTTCAACACCCTACTGACGTGGCCCAGTCAATGCCCTAATCATAACTTAATCCTGCCCAGACTAACAGATCAGTTTACAAGCATAATCCAGTATCTATTTTTGGAATTGATAATTACATCAAACTGCCGAACCTCAGGAAATGGTTGCCTTTTCCTCCTTCTTACCTGCTAAAGTTCACCTGATTGTGCTTTCTTTCCTGAGGCTGGAAATTTGCAATTCCTGCAGTCACATCTTTGGGTTTACCACTGACTGACCTGTCTGTCTGTCCTTTTGCACTGGCTCAACGTCTCTGGTTACAGGCTACTTAATCTGTGAGAAATCGAAAGCACCCCTCCCACGGTGCAGGGTGTTGTGAGGATTAATTAATGTTTGCAGTACACAATGAAGCTCAGGCCTGTAAGGTGCTTTATAAATTCAAAATACCACTATGTTAATAGCAGGCTCAGTTAGGACAAAGCTGCTCACACAACCCTGCCCCTCTCTGGGGCTCAGTGACCTTTCTATCCATCCTGCTAATTCCATGGTATCTCCCAAAGGAGGATTCTTGCCTCACCACTCTGAATCCACTTCTAACTTAATAAATGTGGCAAACTCAGAAAGTAGGTATAGAAAAAGAAGGGATTTATTTATTTAAGTAATGCTTGTTCACCTGGAACATAATAGCAGCTGGATTCCTGCTGAATCAAGAATCTATTTGTTCCAGTAGGTCACCCAATGTTGTTTATCAATTTTCATTCCCACTAACAAAATTAGGATCCCAAACCATTTCAAATCAGTTTTTCCACTTCATTTTGGAGGCTTTCAACTGAAGGAACACATTTAGCATGGTCATAGCCCATAATTTACCAGGGAAATAGTGGCTCCTCCCTTTGTCTACACCAGAGCCATGCTTTCTAAGGAAGTACCTTTTGTCCAAGATATCAACCAATATGCAAATACCATCTATTCTATACTGAAGTTTGGGAATGGAAAGTTTAAAATCAGGTACTTTGCAGTTCCCTGGATATTACAGTCATTTAAGGTTTTTTTATAAAAAAGATGTCCTTGTTATGAACTATTTTAGTCTGATGATCAAACTTTTTTCTTATATACATAGATGCAATTTTAATTATTTTAAGTTTCCTTATCTCAAATGAAGCAATTTCTTTTTACATTGTTTTCCTAATAATGAAGATGGATTCTGCTGGACTCAATCTACATCTTTTGTCTGGTTCCCCATGGGGCCAGTGATTCATGACTCTCAATGTCATTCCTGGGGTAGATTAGTATTGGAGCTCCTCAAACCAAATATTTGGACAGTCAGAAGTTTAATTACATCTATAGGAAAAGAGAAAATATAGCCAGGTCTCTAATACCCCAATACTTCTATAGAGAAGCATCAACTGTTTGAATAAAACTGCACATTCTTAAGTCATATGAATAACCCCATGGAGGAGAGATTGTAGCTAAATGAATAGTGATGAAAATTCAGAATAAGATGGCAGATGTGAGAATGAGCTCAAAACTAGGAGATGAATTTGAGATCTAAATAAGGAAAAGCTGTCTGTTTCCTTCCATTTCCCACCCCTGCAAGTCAACCAGAAGCCAGGCATTGATCCTGGGGTAGGTGGAGGCAGATACTTATTTTATGGATGCATAAGGACTACACTGATAGGAAGTAGGGCTCCAGGATAAGGCCTTCCCTATCCTATCACTTAAAGTTTTCCAGCTATAATGGCGGCTTCATGGCCTGTTCACCACAAATCAGTCTGCTAATTGACTAGCCCTGCCAATGCACACAGAGCTCCCCATCAACTTTCCTATGGAATTGTTGAAAAATATAAATCAACAGTCAAGGGTCATTAGATATTTGAGAAAATTTGCATCATGAGAAGAAAAGATGAAGATAGAGCAAAATAACAGTAGGGGAAACAGATACATTAGAAATTACAGAAAAGGTATTCCAACAAATAAAGCAATCCTAATTATCCTCAGAGAGATTTAAGCAGATATTACATTCATAAAACAAGAAGGTAGTTTTTCAAAAGGAATACTTAGATGTACTATAATTACATAAGAGGCGACCATTGGAGTGAAGGGTGCATAGGATCTCTCCGTACTATCTTCACAACTTCCTGTGAATATATGGTTATTTCCAAATAAAAAGTTAAAAAATAAAAGAATCATTAGAAAATAAGAAAGAGTTCCTAGAAATTACAATAAGCATGTTTCAAAATAAAATTTATCATAGAAAGTTTGGATGATAAAATTGAAAAAAAATTTTCAGACCATAAAATTAAAATACATAGAGGTAAGAAACATGAAATTTGACCATGGAAAGGAGAATACTTGGTCAGACATGAACATTATTTATTTAGTTTTAATAATGTAAGCATTGCATATTTGTCTTTCAAATTTTGTAGTAAAACAAATAAAAAATTATAAAGTACAATTTTCAGCCAGAGGGCGAATAAAGTCACAGTGGCTGTAATTATGACTCTATCTATTTTCCTTCTGCACAGCTATGGTAGTGTGGACCTTTACCAGCAGCCTCAGCTCTTGTTTGGTTCTCTCATACTCTCTCTCTCCCTCTGTCCTGCTTTGCTGTCTGCCCTCCCTCCTTCCTCCCTTTCTCTTCAAATATTCCTTTATCCAAGTGGCAACGTGATTTGGAGTATTTGGAGGATCCTGGAGTAAAGTAGCCTTGAGAACTCTCTGCTAGGGTTTAGAGTGTCCCAGCTGGCAGTATGACAGAGGGCTTTCTAGTTTGATTCTTTTCCTCTGATGCATGATATATTTTTGTATCAAACCATTCAGGCTAAACTTGGGTAAAGAAATTGTCAAGGGTTTGAGATCAACTCACTACCTTTCTGCACTGGTATTTGGAACCAAAGCTAATAATCAAGAGTTGCTTTGCCTTCCTATGTCCTTGTTTCCTGTATATTTGGTGTCCTTCTTGAAAGGAAGAGTGGCTAGGTCATGGTAAGTTATGGATATTTCTGAATCCCTGACCCAATAAAATAATCTTATCCCTTGATGACACTCCAGTTGCCTTCAACCAAAACTTATCTCTATTCTCAGGATGACTGAGGCCTGCAATCCCTGGTTTATTGCTTCTCAAGCTACTGTTGTTTATTATCCTGCCTACGGGTGACTCTTTTTACCAACTCTGTGGAATCCAAGATTGTGAAATCCAGAAAGGGATGTCTGTGCCTCAATATTCATTATGATTCCATTGGGTAAGACACAGAGGTGACCTTAGAGAGGTCTGCATCTTAGATAATCCGATTAGTGACAGGAAGGGATGATAGTTCTTTCATAATATTATCCAAGAATACTCCTGTCTGTCAGTCGGAATTAGGGTTTTCACAGATACCACCTTGGGTAGTGTGGATGCCCTCTCAGTTTTAATTAAATCTGATAGCTTTAGGAAATGCATATATCTCCCTACACTTCACAGGATGTGGGTGATTGTGTGGTTTTATCACCTCACTTTATAGGTGAGGAAATTGAGGCAAAAAGAGGTTATGTGCTTTGCCAGGTTCCTAAGGGCCGAATTGTAACTAGAATCTCCATGTGTTGCCTTCAGCACTTTGCAACCTTTTCCCCCAAAATATTAATATTTGTTCACATTAAAAGAAAATAACTTAAAATTCAGTAGTTTCTCAAAAATCAGAAAAGGGACTACTTGTAATCCCAAAAAATGAACAAAAAAACTCTATAATCTTTCCTTCCTTTGTTTTGAAAGACTAACCTGTCCTTTTTTTTTTTTTTTTTTTTTTTCACAAAGTGGAGGCCTTCTCCATTGACTTTCCTGCTGTCTGTGGAATTAGGGTTCTCTTCAGAGCCTATGCTGCTTTTCTAAATCTTCTTCTTGCCCTCAAACTGTTCATAACAATATCATTAAGAACTTTGTTAAAGATGAAGATTTCCAGGGAGCACCCCTAAGAAATTCTTATTCAGGAAATCAAGCCCAGGGGTCTTTTTTAATCATCTACTGCCATTTAGGTCTATAGAACACACTTCGAGCAAATTTCTACTAGGCTTGAGCTCTATCAGAAACAGATACAAATCTTATTCACCTTTTTGAACTTCCTACTGCAGATCCAAGCACATTGTGATGGCTACCATATTTGTAGAACTCATGTGGTCAGACAGCTGGTTTGACAATGGGGCAGCATATGTTTTATCTAGGATGTGTATTGTCACACACATAATAGGCTCAAAACCAAAATTAATCAATAAAATTAGGACTAGGCTTTTTCAACCAAGTAGAGAGCAACTACTTTGTTCAGCCTATTGTCCTGGGTAAATGACGTCTGGTTTATTGTAGGCTTTGAAGTATTGTCCCACACAGATTCTAGAATTCCTGTCATTGATTTCTTTTCATCTATAAGGCAGGTAATCAGTTCTGAAGACTTTTCACTATATTAATAGTTTGATTTTTCTAAACCTATTTTCTTGGGAGCTAAGAGTGGGAGGTAAAACATTTGGTATGTTTTTCTCTTCATATATGTCAGATGGTGGTAGAAATCAGTGCCTCACAAAGTAAGTAAAGGGGAGAAGGAGTGGAGATAAAAAGACAAGAAAAAGTAAATTCACTCCTGCCATTTGGTAACCATGTAATCTTGAAAACCTCAATTTCTTTTGTTAAATTAGATTAATTCCATTTACTTTTCAGAGCCGTGAGGTTTAAGAGAGGTAGGGTGCTGCCTGATGCATGGTAAGTGCTCAATGAATATTAGTTTCATTCTTTTCTCTTCCTTATGCTTTTCTACCACATTGCTAAGTGACCTCATCAAGGGTATGGCCTTGTATGACAGATCATGTTTTCCTAATGAGTCTACAACATTTCTCCAATCACTGATTCATTGCTTACATTTATAGTATTTGGTCTCATGGGAAATGGGGAACCTTGGTAGAAACTTTTAGTGGGACAGTCGATATGAATGAAATTGAATATATTTTCAATTTTGAACTAATCAGGACTAGCTAATATGCAGTTAATATGAGTTAATATGCAGATTTGCAGTAATAGAGAACAATGGATTGCACCCAGATTTTTGGAATGAGCAACTCCTTGTATATTGGAGCCACTTAAGATGAGAAAATGAGAAGGAAGAGTGCAGGAAGGGGAAAAAGAACAGTTAAATATCAGACATGCCAATTTTGAGATTCCCATTATACAACACCTTATGGTGTTTCAATATATGCATCTTAAGTTCAAGGAGAGAAATCAGGATTAGATATATAAATTTGGCAATTTTTAACATATAGACTGTGTATAAAGCCATAGGACTGAAAAAGATCACACTGGAGAAAGTGTAGATAAAGAATAAAAGAAAGCCTAGTAATAAACCAAGGATTTCTCAACATTTGGCAGTGGAATAAAGGAAGAGAAACCAGCATAGAAGACTGATGAGGCAGACCCAGAGAGGTTGTAGGAAAACAAAGAGTGTATCAGAAAGTCACAAGATTGAAGTGTTTCAAAAAGGGAAGAATGTTCAACTGTGTTGGGAGGATGTATTGAAAGGATGTTGCATTTAGCAACACAGAGAACTTGAATAACTTTGACAAAAGAATGGTCAAAACAGAAGTCCATTTGGGGTAAGTTGAGGAGGGAATGGGAATGTCATTTATTTGGTTAGAGGATCTTTTTGTATATGATGAGGCATCTCAACATAAACAACACTCTGATGAAAGGACAGCCTTGTTGTGAGTTTGGTAAGCTTTTTCAAAGTATACCTCCTTAAATTTAAAATGTTGAAACACATATTGCAAATATTTATGTTTTCTTAAGTCACTATCATATCATACCTTCTATGTGATATCATACCTTCTATGTGATATCTAAATATCACAATTCTGTGATCTTTAGGACACAAAGGCTTGACTAATTATAATGATCAAAAGGTTTGAACATGGTACCCCTGTGGTTGGGAGACAGCTGACCTCACTATTGCTATTACAGAAAGGGACTGAGAAGTTGTGAAAGGAAAACCAATGTTTGATTTCATTTGAGGATGGAGAAGAGTCCAATTACATTTGGCCTTTCAGCCCCGAGTCACCCTTTCTACACTGAGAGAGAAGAGGAGATTGAATTTACATAAGAAGGCTTGATTATCAATAAATTTTCTCCTAATATCAATGGCTGTCAGTTCTGTTTTTACATGTCTATTGGTCTGATGCATGTTTGGATTTTGTTTTATTAGGAAGGAAGGGGTGCAGGCTGTGGTGTCTATTTATGGATTGGATTTCCTTCTGATGGAAATGAGTGACTTATAGTTAAGACAGAATATAGAACCTCTTTTCTCTAATTCAAATATTTAATCTATTTCACATGTCCAGGGAATAAAGGACATGTATGCCAAATTAGACACAGACAAAAAGCTCACACCTTCTGTGTGTCCAGCCTTTCCCTTTTTTATTCATTTGGTATTTAGGAAAATCTTCACTTACCTTTAGCATCAATCACTGGGACTATTCTCATTGATCGACACACCCACTATGTGTGCTTCCGGTCATAACCGTGATGTAGACTTTCCTTCTCCTTCCCTTGAAATTTGTAGACACTTTCTTTGTGGCTTTATCCATAATAAATTTTTGTGAATATTCTACATGTCCATGAAAAGAATGTATAATTTCCAGTTATTGGATGCAATATTCAAGGTATATATTTATATTTATATATATAGAAACAATTGTGTTGTTCAAACCTTCTGTATCCTCACCAATTTTTGTCTACTAGATCTGTCAATTCTTAAAAGAGAGTTATTAAAATCTTCCATTAAAATGTTGATCTTGACCATTTCTCCTAGTAGTTATATAAATTTTCACTATATATATATATATATATATATATAGTGATTATTTATTCTGTGCATGGAAACTTTGAATTTTATATCTTCTCTGGTGAGTTGAATTCTTATCAATATGATGTAACCTTCTTTTTGTTAGAAATTTATTTTGCCTTCAGGACAATTGCATCTGATATTAACATAGTGATACTAGACTTTTGGGTTTGTGTTTGCCTGGTATACAGTTTTAAAAAATCTTTTCTTTTCAAATGTTCCCTGTCCTTAGGTTATAGGTTACTGATGATTGTTGTAATCTAAACTAACTGGAGAAATGAGACGTTTACATTGTGATTATTGATGTGACTGGATTTATTTCTACCATCTAAGTGATTTTTTTCTATTTGTCTTAGTTTTCAAATGTATCTTTTTGTTGTTTTTCTCCTTTCTTGTTGTATTAATTAAAGCAACACTAATTTATGTAGTAAATAAATCCCCAAATCTCAGCAAGTTAACACAATAGAAGTTCATTTGTCTCACGTATAAAGTCCAAAACAGGTGTTCCTTGTTGGTGGGCCTTTTTCCAAGTGGTGAATTTGGAATGCTGCCTCCTTTTCAAATTTTCATTCATTGAGGTTTCCCCAGAAGGGGAAAGAGCACAGAGAATTAGGCATGAGAGGTTTTTATGAATCAGGCCTGGAAGTGGTCCATCCTATCCACATCTCATTGATCAGAATTTAGCCACATGGCCACAGCTAACTCTAAGGGAGGGTAGAAATGTAAAGTAAATATAACTGCTGAAAATATTTAATAAATAAATTTGGTAAACATCTAGCCTGTATCTGCCATACATGCCTCTTTTTGGTTCTTCCCATTCCCTTTCCAATCATCCTCTGTCCTCATTTGAAAATTATCTACTCTTTTTCAACTCTTTTGTTCATTACTCTTTTTTTTTTTTTCTTTTTGGCATACGTATTTACCTTTACAACTCTAAGTTCAATGAATATTTTTACACTCTTTCCAAACAATACAATGACTTCTAAAGTCTTTAATTCTAGTCACATTCTCTATTAAGCAGCATCTAATTAGGAGAGAGAAACCACTGAGTAATTTGAACAGAAAAAGTTTAATATAAAGAATTATGAACAGGGGTTGGTGTTATGGGAAATTGCATAGTAAGCACTAAGGAGGACTGTAAAGAGATTAGGAATTGCAGATATGGGGAGAGGTCGCTATCCCCATGGCTGTAATAAAGCACCTGAGGCAAAGCCCTTCCCACCCTCCTGCATTGAGCCCTGGTTGGAGAGACCATGGATGTCAGAGAAGCCACCGAGATACTTCACTGGTAGGACTTGGTGGAAATCGACCCTGCCCTCTGGGGTGCTGAAGGAAGCTGTTCACAGGGAGTGTCCACATCTGAAAACTCATCACAAGTCACTCAAAGGGATCCTGGAGGAAACTATCACAGGGAGATGCTATGCCACAAAACTCCCTGCAAAGTCACCTAAGGTTGTGCTGGTGCTTCTGGAGGCTGGCTGTAGGGTGGCATTTGCTGTTGGCATGCCACAGTGAAGTCATGGGAAGTACTGGGGGAAACTGCTGGCTTCAGGCCACTGCTAACCACCTCACACTGCAGGAACTGGTATCTGGAGAAGCCACTCTATACAGAACCCAAGTGCTGGAGAAAGTGTACTCTGCTGGTACTGAGGAGAAAAGAAAGCTGCATCTTACAGGACCATGGTGAGCCAGGCACACTAGAACAAGTTCCTCCTGTGGCTTCTGTTGACAAGGTTTAACATTGTGCCAGTTGGCAAAGAGGGAATATATACAAAGCTTACTTCCATTATCGCAGAGCAGGCAAAGAAGGATGGATGTGGAACTAGAGGCAATAAATTGATTTTAGGCACAAACCCCTTCCAACTTATATGCTATATTTGGCCATGATTTCAAGTCAATATTTTATGCTCAGAAATTAGACAATTATTTTATAGTTTTATAGCATTATTTTTGGTAATTTTCTGCATGTTTCCCCTTTTTTCCCCTTACAAGTATTTCTAACATTTCAGATCTTTCTGTGTCAATTTTTCTTCTTCATGAAATACGTGTTTATAATCTATAAGGCTTTGTTATAATAAACTGTTTTGCTTGTCTAAAAATGTCCTTATTTTATGTTCATTCCTCCAACTTTTCTCTTGTGATTTTCTCTCGCTTCTTCTTCTAGGATTCTAATTATACATATATTAGATACTTTGACATTGTTCCACAGCTTTCAGTTACTCTATTCAGCATCTTAATTTTTTTTTTTTTTGTCTTATTTTGGTTTACTGTGTTCTCTGTTTCAGTCTGAGTAATTTCTATTAACATATCTTCAAGTTCATTGTTTCCTGAAGTGTGTCAACTTGACTGATAAGCCCATCAAAAGCATGATTTTAGCATTTCCATTTGATTCTTTCTTATAGTTTCCATCTTTCTGGTCATTCATGTTGTACACCTTTTCCATCAGAGCCCTTAATATATTCACCATAATTCTTTTAAATTCCCTGAGAGTTCCAACACCTGTGACATATTTCAGTCTGATTCTGTTGATTATTTTGTCTGTTGACAGTGTGTGTGTGTGGGGGGGGTTGTTTATTTTCTATATTCTTGGCATATCATAATTTTGTGTTGAAAGCTAGACATCATTTATAGTTCAGTGGAAACTGAGGTCAATAGTGTGTGTTTCTGGAAATGTGGATGTATTTCCTTCTGCCAAGCCTATAATATGGAGGTTAAATTAAGCTAAAGAGGAGTTGAGCTGCGTTTCATAGTTTTGTTGTTGCTGTGGTTTACCTCAGTGATCCACAGACTTTAAATTCTCCATTGTTCCCTGTATTTCAAGGGAGGTTTGTTTGACAAAGGGTTAGTCTCAATTTCTGCTACAACCTCAACTTCAGGTTTGCCCTTTCTTCCCATACCTCAGAAAAGGTCACTTCGCATTCTCTGGCCCTATCCCAAAAGTAGCCTGCTGTTACTTTTTACACAGTTGTTAGCGATAAGGTTAACCTAGAAGGTCAGAATGGATGTACTCTTTGTTTTGATTCAGCCTCAGTGTTAGGTGGGCACTATATTCTTTAGTCACAGGGGTAGGGCCTTCTCAGTGATTTTGCCTCAACCACAGCTATAGAATAGCTTTAATGTTCTGGGTCCAGGACATGTTTCTGCCTCTTTCCCTGTTTTTTTTTTTTTTTTTTTTTTTTTTTTTTTCTGTTCCCCCAGTTCCAGTAGATAGTCACTTGTGTTCTTAGGAAGAAAGGATCTGGGTGGGACTCTATGCCCCCTCTTCACAGTGACTCCTCTTCTCTGTCCCTAAATAAGCACCATGACAAAGGCTTTTTCAGGATTCTCATCTTGTCACGAATCTTTCTGGTGAACACATAGTGAAGTCTATGAAGAATAGCCAACACATGGGCGCAAATTCCACCACCACTATCACCACTACCACCGCCATCACCATCATCCCCTTGTATTTAGCACCCAGGGTTTTTATATTAGCATTCTATCTCACAATTGTCCTTCAACAATTCATTAAAACATTTTAAACTGTATTCTTAGCGGTGACATCCTGAAGCATCTAACCCCAGTAGAAAGCTCTTGTCTCCCATTTCTTCTTGGAGGTATCTGTCTTTCCTTAGACTTTTGGTTAGCTGGCTCCCCTGAAACCTCAGCTCTCTGGTAACTTCAAGAAAAGCTGTGAATTTGCCATAGTTCAGTGATTTTTAAAATCAATTTTATTGATACGTATTAATGAAGCATACAATCCATCCAAAGTGTATAATCAATGCTATTTGGTATAATCACATAGCTGTGCATTCATCAACTCAATCACTATTACAGCATTTTCATCATTGCAATAATAATAGTAATAAACAATGGAAAAGAGATAAACAAAAAACCTCCACTCCTTAATAACCATCCCTCAATCTCTCTATGCTTTTCCTGCCCTGCATAGCTACTATTTCATTTCCATCTCTCTTTTATTTTGTACATTCATATTTTGATTGAATATATCTTGCTTTGTGTTGGACATCTTTCCATATGGTTTTCTTTTTCTTTCAAGTTTTTCCTATGAATATTTCAAATATAAACATAGAGGGACCATTCTGATTTTAAAGGAAAGACATAATCTGGAGAGTCTGAACTCTGTATATTATAATACCTTGAGCACAACTCTCTCTATACAACCCAAGCATCCACTATTTTGGACCTATTTTCCTCTTTATTAAAACATACTCCATTCCTTTTAATGTAGCATGGTAATCCAATTCATGGATCCATCAGTCTTTCCAAAATTAAAGGATTCTACTATAGCATAATTTCCTAGAAGTATAGATATCATTAATGAGAATACTCTATAATCGTTTAGAGGAGTAAACCTTTTTCAAATTAGTCTACTTATAGGGAACAATAATGATGATTTAAACCAGAATATTCATCTTTATTGAACAATATCCAAAGTTCAGTGATTTTTGATGTTTTAAGGATGAAAGTGATGATCTTTCCCAGCTTTCTGCCCCATAAGAGGAAGTCCAAAGTCTCACATTCATTCTTGAAATATAGGTTTGTTGTACATGGAATTCTGAGCTGACAGTTATTTTCTCTTAATTCTTTGAAGTTGTTTTACTGCTTATAGTTTCTAAGGTTGTTACTGAGAAATTAACTGTCAGTATAAGTGTCATTCCTTTAAGGTGATTTTTCTTTTCCCTTTGCTTATAGTTTAAGATTACTTATTTTCTTTTGCATCTTATAATCTTATTATATATCTAATTATTAATTTAATTTAATTTAATTTATCATGCTTAGAGGTGTTGGGATTCTGGTGCATTTCATCAACTCTGAAAAATTCTTATCCATTATCTTTGTCTTTGAATATTGCCTCTGGCCTATTGCCTTGCCTCATAAATTCTCTTTATAATTTCTAGTTTGTCATGTGTTTTGAGGGATTTTATTTATCATGTACTTTGGGTTATTTCCTTAGTTTTAACCTTTAGTTCACTATTTCTCTTTTATTCTGCATTTAATTTATTTATTTATTGTTTAACCTATCTACTACTCCACACACACACACACACACACGCATATACAGTATATATAGTGTGTATGTGTGTATATACACACACACACACACACACACACAGTTACATGGGTGTTTTAGTTTCCTTTGGCTTCTCAAGCAAATATCATGCAATGGCTTGGCTTAAAAAATGGGAATTTATGGGCCTAGGAGTAAGTCCAAATCAAGGCTTCATTAAGGGCAATGCATTCTTCCCATGTTTACCTGGGGTACATACCTCCAATGTCCCGTAATAAGTAGGGAGAAAGAGAGAGAGAGTGAGATAGAGAGACAGACGGAGAGAGAGACAGAGAGAGGGAGACAGAGAGAGAGAGAGAGAGAGAGAGAGAGAGAGAGAGAGAGATGGATGATGGATAGATAGAGCTGTAGATATATAGATATACTGATATAGATACATATACAGAATAACTTGGATTGAAATTTCATTCCTCCAGAGTAGAATGTGGTCCAGTCAGTCCAGTTACAAAAATTCCACAGTGTCTCTATGAGGTACAGCAGCTTTTCCTAATTTACATGCTGAATGTATTGTCCTTTGGTAAACCTACTTTATCCAAGTTTTTATTTTTTCTTTTATTGCAACCTTGTACCTTAGGCTTGCATGCCACCCACTCTCCATTCCCCAAGCCCTCCTCTTACTTCATAGCTCTAGGTCATCATTGACCAGTAGATAATGTCTACTTCAGTTTCACTCTCTTTTATGAATTCATGCTGTCCTTGCTTCTTTTTGTCATGTTATTTCCTTACTTTATCTCTAATTCACCCATATATTTAAAAAGATTTTTTGAAGCTCTGCTGAGAATAATTTTTCTAAACCTCTATTCTCCAAATTGTGAAAATAAAGCCTCCTTCACCTTGCTTACTGAAAATTCTACTCCTTGTTTTAAGGCCCAGTTCAATTGCTACCTCCTCTATGGTTTTCACTCTGGCACCCCTAGTTGGATTTAGTTTTTTTTTTTTTTTTTTCTCTATCTGCCAATGATATATTTCTTTTAATTGCATTGTTTTTAGTTCTGCTTTACAGTAAATTTGTAGTTTATGTGTCAATATCCCTTTCTAGATAGAAAGGTGTGAAACAATGTTTTGCCATCTTTCTTTAGGCCAAGAGAATGGCACACAATAATGCTCAATAAATGTTGAATAAGTGACTGGATTAATGAATGAATTATTAGAAATATTTTATAGGTTTTGTATCAACAAATGAGACTCCATTCAATAGATATATCTTAGGCATGAAATAAATATCATTTATTTCAAGGATATTGAAATAAATGAATCATCTTCTTAAAGAAGGAGTGGTGAAGTACATGTGGGACAGGAGATGTAGGAGTTCCTTGGATGAGAATACAGTATATAAAAATGTGGTTGTGATCAATGAGCATTCATAATGGTTTATAGAGCGAACATCTGGGGGGTAGTCATCTCTTTATTGTTGAGATTGCTATCATGTAGGCCAGCCATACACTTTCACAACACTTTATGGATATGAATGGAATAGATGAGCCAAGGTTCTGAGTCCACATATGAGTGTACATGTGTTACTTTATAGACCAAGAAAATTTTGTACTACCCTTATCCCAGCATTCAGAAAAATTTTTGTAATTATATGATAGCTCACATTTTTGGCTTATAAGTGCTGTGTATGAAATCTCCCATTTAAATGAATAATGCATTCTTAATAAAGAGTATCAATGTCAAATGTATAAAAGCTAAACAATAGAATTACATATTTTAAGGGTAGAGGATGGTGGGTCCAGATACAAAGATCTGAAAAGTTCTCAATTATATTTTGCTTTTCACCCACATTTCTATGCTTTACTTCTAGAATTTCGAATATATTCTGGTTTGTTATCTTTTTATTCACAACTGAACAAACACTTGACTGGCATGAGCCCAATGAGTGTTTTGTTGATTTACCACTTTTGGCATTCACAATGATTCCATCTTTGTCTCAACTATATTAAGTTTATGAGATCTACATGTCTTGTATCAGCATTTTCATCTTCCATTTGTTTTTATAAAATAATGAGGACAGAAGGCAATAAAATATTCAAAACACACAAACACTGCTATACAAATATGCTGCCAAAAGTATACTAGTGGTTGGAAGTCAGAAAGCATATGTGCTACCTGAACATTTCAGCTTATCAGCTATGTATGGAAGGTCAAATTTAGCATGTGAAACCTAGTTTGGGCTGTTGATGTGTAATGTACAAATGAATGGATTGTATGAAAACAGAATGCATCAAAGTCAAGGACAGCGTATAGTTAGAGTTAAGCCCTTGAAATGTGTTCTTTGACTTATGCCTAAAGTTAAGAACACACCTTATATTTCTGAAGCCCTGAATCTCTCTTCAGGAATTACTACTTTGATACCTCCCTGGGCATCTAGAAAAGAAAAGCTCAAAACCATATGTCAAGATTACAAAATAACAAGAAAAATGACAGCAAAAGCAATAATATTGAAGACTGGATGCATAAGCATTTATTATACTATCCTCTCTGTTTTGGGTGTGAGTTTGCAATTTTCCACTAAAAATGGTTAAAGAAATTTCAGGGGTAAGATTCTCCCCATAGCATACAAAAGAAGTGCTTCTTCTCATTCTCACTTGAGGATTTCTACCCAGGTACAGTTGCAGTCCCTATGTGGACACTCCTAAGTAGTGTCTTTCCTTTGTAGTGAACGTAGGCAATATTAAGGTACCAATAAGTTTGTCCTTCCTCTTCTCATATTCTCCATTTGTGCCTTCTGATTTTGAGCTTTCTTATCTCCTTTCTCAAATGTCTGCTCCTGGAAAAGGATTTGGATTGTACTCAAGTCAGTGGGATACTTATGCAAGGTTATTTTATAGCTTTATTTCTCATCGTCAAGTAAACCATATTAGAGGAAATTTGGTGGGAAGTAAGCAAGAGAGCAAACTTGGAAAAACTGTGAGTAGGTTTACTTGTAGAGAGAGGGGACTCCTGGTCCCCTGACTTTATATCAAATAGATGGCTACTGGCCACCCACAGCCATAGGGACAGCTGATCCTCGTCAGCTTTACTTTTCTCCTTCCTTGCCCTGGCCTCAGACTTTGACACATTTAGGATCCTGGGTCTTGGACTGTAATATTGAGAATTCTTTGGAGAATTTCTTCATCCACCAGTTCAGGTAAATAACAATGAGAAGCTGTATGGTCTCATGAAGAGACCATTGGACTAAGAATCTAAGTAATTGGGTTGTAGCCCTTGTTCTGTCAGTAAACTGGTATGAGATCTGGGGAAAGTTACTTTCCATCTTTCAGCCTCAATTTTCTCATCAGTAAAATAAGTATAGTAGTCTAAATAGCTGGTTTTCAATCCTGAATGTCCATGAGAATCCAGGGAGCATTTTAAAAATGAGAATGCCTAACCTTGATCCCTGGATTTCTACTTAATTTGTATGAGTTGGGGTATGGTCATTAATACTTCTGAAAAACTTCCGGGATGAGTCTCATGTGTAGTCAATGCAGAGAACAGTGAGACCAGATGATACCTAAAAGTCTTGTCCATGGAGGCAGTGTATCATTGATGGTTCAGAAAACAAGCATTGCAGGTAGGCGAAGCTGAGTTTGAACCAAGCTCTCCCACTTCCAGGAGTATATAACCTTGGGCAAGTTTTAATACCATAAAGCCCCAGTTTTCTCTTCTTTATTATAAAGGTAACACTTGCTTCATTAGGCTGCTATGGAAATTGAATATGATAAAAGATTTAAACAAAATAGCTCCAGACATGGCACATAGTAGACATTCAGTAAATGCTTATGATGAGGACAATGATAAGTCCGATACAAAAAAAATCATGCTTGAGTATGGTATTAGCTCAAGAATAGAAAATAAAGAGCAATGGAACAAAATAAAGAACCATAAACTGCCCCCTGCACATCTCCACACTTGATATATTGCACCATGCATTTTGAGTCACCAGAGACTACTCAATAAATGTTTCTCAGCCTAATGGTTACCAAAAAAGGCAGAAAAATAAAAACAGATTAAATCCCAGTCTTGTATTGCTTACAAAAGTGGGTTCCAAGTAGATGAAAGGTCTAAGTATGAAAAAACAAAACTTGAAATATGTAGAAAAAATAGAAAATATTGTTACGGTATGGGAATAGGAAACAATGCTTAAGCATATAAAGCACAAACCATAAAGGAACAGATGAAAATACTGTTTATAATGTAAAATTTCTATATTACAAAAATAAAAACAGTTAAATATTTAAATATAAGCAACAAAGATATAATATTCAGAATAGATTGAAAACCTCTAGAATCAAGAAAAGAAAATAAATTAGCACAATGGAAAACAGGCAAAGGTTAGGAATTGGCAGTCCATAAAAGAAGAAATGGGGAAGCGGCTGTGGCTCAATCAGTAGGGCTCCCGTTTACCATATGGGAGGCCCGGGGTTCGGTTCCCGGGGCCTCCTGGTGAAGGCAAGCCCGCCCGCACGGCGTGGTTAGCTTACCCAGCGAGCACAAGCAGCAAGGGGGGGATAAATGAATAAATAAATAAAATCTTTAAAAAAAAAAAAAAAGAAGAAATGAACAGGTGAACAGCTGCACAGCTTAATTAATAATCAGATAAATATGAGCAAATACAAAATGGGATGCCAATTCACATTCATCAGATTGGCAAATTTTTAAAATCTGACAATTCTATTTATTAATGGTGGGCATGCAAATTGCTATGAAACTTTTAATTAAAGTCTAGCTTATGTATCTAAAGGAGCATGATCAAGAATGATCCCAGCAGCTTTGAAATAAGACAAAAATCACAACCAGCTTTAATATCATAAACAGAAGCCTTGACAAAATGTGAGTTACAGTGGGATACTATTCAAGAATGAAAACTAATATCTTAAAGTTATATGTATAAATATGGATAAATTTATTTTTAATTTTTAAAAGTTGCTGAAAGGTATATATACTATGCTACCAAAAACTTTATTCTATTGATAATGTATAAAATTGTGGTAAAAAGAGCACATACCAACTCCAAGTTGTTAGTAGATATCTAGAAAGACAGGGAGAGAGAAAGAATGGGGAAGAGGCACAGATGGAGTTCCAAATTTTTTCTAATAAAAGGTCTGAAGGAAATATGGCAAAATGTTAAGATTTATTCATCTGGGTGCTGTAATTAAAGGGCTTTTTAAGACATAGTATTTCCTGTCTTTTTAGCCTATGTTTAAAAATATTTTGTAACTAAATATATATGTGTGTACATACATATGCAATTCTTGCCTACGCTTTCATCTTGGTGAACTTATCTGCTATTCCTCAATGATATTTGTACTACTATTAATTATTTTTAAATTTGATTGTGTGCTCACACTGCCCGAGGCCCTATACAAGGCCTTTGTACGCATTATCCATTAAATCATCTCGAGGGAGTTACTATCACTCTCTCTTTTGATGGATGAGGGAAATGAGGCTCCTCAAAGTCAAATAACTTGCCGTGATCATGGCACTGCAATTTGAAACTTGGCAGTGGGATTCAAGAGCCTGTGTTATTAACCACCACACTTTGGAAAAGATTGAAACTACTTAGGTATACAACCTAAATACTTATCATGTAAGATCACTTTGTTTTCCCAGTGTGAGAAAAAGATGCAATGAATAGTATGAACAAGAGGCATGATGGGGCTCCAGTAGGAAGAATTAGAGTCTTGCTCAACTATATAGAGAAATATGTAGAGGCAAAGCCTTAAGGCTTCCCAGACAAACCTGTGTCTTATTTTTCTGAGTCCCCTGTGTCCCATGAATCCCACAATTTTTCTACACTCTCAGGTCGACCCTCAGGCTCCTTTATTTCCGTAAGAAGTTTTTTTTCATACGTACTGAAGACCAGGGTTTGGAGGAGGACAAGGGAATTATGAGATTCTGTGCCTCATCTTTAACTCTTCAGTCGATTAATCTTTAAAACATCACCTCTCCAGAAATTAAGGTAAAATATCAGCAACTGAATTTCCAGAAACTCGATTTCCATCCCTAGTATGAGAAGTGCAAGTCAAGGGTAAAAACAATTTTACTTAATTTTACCTTCTGTTTTCAGTAGCCACATTATTCGTTTTGGTCCTAAGTCAACAAAGATTGCCTTTTGTTTTTCAGAATCAGGGTAGTGATTGCCATTATGACCTTGTTGCAAATGTTCAACTAATTTGAATAGTGGACATCCAAAGCACAAAATCTGACATATTCTGAGGAATAATTTCAACATCCCACCTAGATGATACATGTGCCAGGTGTGAGGATAGAGAGGGGAAGGCAATAGATGGTAATTCCCTTTGGTTGGAGCTTTGGTTACTTCTTTATTAACTAAAGCCCTGGGGACATTTTATGAACTTTTTCTTGGGAACTGCAACTGCCAGTACCATGAGAGTGTGACTCCCTCATGTTTCATACAAGGGACTTCCATTAGAGGAAACTTCCTGTCTGCTTTCCCTATTCTCACGTACTCTTCAACTTGGGACAGCCAGAAAATTGTCTAGTGATGGGTTTGGAAGCAAGAACTAGGCTCAGAACATACTTGAAGGCAACATACTGAGCTCTGCTCCTACTGTTTCACTCTTTTAGGGCGAACCAGTCCAGAGGACACACACACACACACACATGCTCTAATTGCTGAACGTGGAGAATCTGCTTGTGCGAGGGAGTCATACAATTATGTGGGGCTCTCTGTGACTATGTGGCTAAGTCTGTCTAATTCAAGGAGGAACCATATGAAGCCGGAAGCTTATCAGTAATAAAGGCTGCCATTTTGATCTCCATTTGCCTGTCTCCTATTTTTTACTGTTCAATTGATTCTAAACACAAGAGAAGAAGAATGAAGGTAATTTATTGCCCACCCCCCCCCCAAAAAAATACTAATGCACAATATCATGGGGAAGTTAAACGAGAAAAGGAAGAGAGAAAAGAAAAGCAATATAAAAATGCAGCACAGTCTTACCCTCTGCTCTAGGGAAGGTTGTGGATAGGAATGAACCCAAAAAAAGTTAAAGAAGAAAATCCATGTTACTTGAAAATGGCTTATTGAAGGAAATAATAGTAACAGGAAAATCAATAAAGCATATGTTGCAGAATAAAAAGCAGTGAAGTCTAGAGTAAAGGCAAACATCATTTTATTCAACAGAAGTAATAATGGGACTAACAATAATTATGTACTTTTTAAATTATGAAAACATATAAAATGTTTCCCTTTGAAGCCACTGATCCCAACAACTAGAGTGCTTCAGAATCGTCACAAGCATTCAGTATCTTTTTTTTTTTTTTTTTTTAAGTCAGTTCAATGCTTACAGTATGTTATCAATATCAGTAAAGTGATGTCTGCTGGGAAAAGAAGTCACCTCAGATTTATAATGCTGAGTATGTCTTAGAAAGCATGTAAGCAGTGTTCTCACAGGAGCATTTCCGAGAGAAAGATGGGTGTTTTATTAGTGGAGAGTCAGAACAGTACACTGGAGAGAACTCTTTTTGTTTTTTGTCCCCTTGAGAATTGAAAAGGGAGAAAAATACTTAAGAACTTCTTCAACAATATAGCATGGTAGGAAAATACAAAGCAGCTCTATTTGCCCAGGGCAAATCTTAGCTCATTCTTTCTGCACCAAACCTGTAGTTTCTAAAGACAGGGCACAGGGAGACAGCTGAGAAGGAGACTAAATTATGTTACCTATTGTCGATCACTCCTGGCCACGATTATCTTTTTTTTTAATGTTTGGGTAAAATTGTACATTTCCTGGGACAGAACATATTCTCCACTAAATGTCTTTACCTTCTAGTCTGTCCATCTATGTCTTTGAATTGGCCTGAATTCCCTGGTTATACTGAACACAATAAGCCTCCCTTCCTCTCTGGTTGTGTGGGGACAAAACACTTCAGGTGTCTTTATTCAGACAAGACAGACCTTCAAGATAAGCATAAGATTTTTCTGCCTTGGCTTTCCTGGTCTAAGGGTTGCCCCTCATTCAAGCTGACTTCACTGCAAAAATGCAGGGTAATAGAAGAGTTCTAAACCCTCTGTTATTTGTCAATGAGCAAGAACCAGGATTCAAGGTCCAGGGAGGTGACATGAGCTATGGAACAGGTGCAATTTTGTGGAGACTGAGATGAATGGCCATGGTATTTAAGGCAAGAGAGCCTGGCAGCATCAAGCTGTCAGGAGTGATGAGACACAAAGAGGAGAACGGGAAAGAGCACTTGTGGGAATTTCTTTGCCTGTTTCCTCTGCCTGAAAAGCTCCTTTCACTTTTTCTTGCTGGTGGATTCTTACTCATAAATCTTCAAGGCCCAGTTTAAACATTATCTCTCCCTCGGAGTTTTTCTAAGTGCCCCTTCCTCCTCCTCTCTTCTCCTCTCCCCGCTTTATCCCCTTTCCCCACCCCAGTGAAGGTAACACTTCCATCCTCTGGACTGCTGTAGTGATGTGGATACATCCCTGGGCTGAAACGTGTCTCACATGGAATTCTAGAATTCCAGGCACCTGTCTGTTACCCTCTGAGAATGTGGGAGCCTTGAGGGCCGAGGTAGTGCCTTCTTTCTCCTTGTATTCTCAGAGATAATTGGGTACCAGTAGATACACAATACAGGCATAGATGAATGAGTGAATGAACAGACTAATAAGCAAACAACATTTTGTTCTGGGTCATCTGTGCAAACGCTGCTATCTAATTAAATGGTATAGCAAGTAATTCTAATTAAATTATTTCCAGAACTAGCCCTGAAAATTTCCCCCTTGTGCAGACCCAAACTTTGGGAATCGGTTTATTTCTCTCTCCCATCCCTAACACTTCCTGTTGAGTCCATGCCCTAAATACCTCTCAAATATTTCCCCTTCCCTCATTCCAGTGTGCTGCACACCTACTACTCATTTCTTCTCCTGGATTTCTGCTCGCTAGCATGATCATGTTTATCCACAGCTCATCCCTGCCCCTTCCCACCACCAGTCAAATGGCTGTTTCATACCAAGAGCAAATTGGATGAGTGTACATAGCTAACTTTAGAAAACATTTGCTAACTGTTAGAGGCACATGATACATGATGATAAGTTAAAATTATCTGAGATGTTAATAAAATAAATGGAAAGTGATGTGCATGCAGGCCCCTTATCGTTCACGAAAACATCGAAACTCAAAAGCAGACTACCCTGTGTAACTGAGGGGTACATTTTACAAGATTAAAATGTTCCAAGCACTGTCGGCTTTGACAATGGCATTAAATAATTTTCCACAATGGGTGGAAATAAAACCAGATCTAAGAACAAGGACCCTAACATGGCTGTGTGTTGAGAAGATGAAAGACAACATAATTGCAGAAAGGATGGCTGTGCTGGGCAAGTCACAAAATCCTGCCTTGGTGTAAGTTTTCACCTGACACTTTAGTAAGACAAATATCTCATTTTAACTGGCTTTACCTTATTTTCCCTCCGGCCTTTGTGCTTCTATTTCTTACTGGATGCAAACAACCTATTATCGACAACTGATAATATGTGATGGTTTTAACTGAGCTCTTGAAGCTGAGTCCGGAACTAGTGAATAAGACAACATTTTACTTTGCATTCTATTGTGAAAACATTCTTGGCATTTTTCTTATTTTCTATGTCTTAGAGATCTCAGTAGAGTGCTGAATTTTAGTGGAGATACAAATGTGCTTGCAAACTTGGCATTGATTAATCTTGATATATGTTGTAAGGGGAAAACGGAGATTGTTTTTGGAGTACAGACTGCCCTACAAGAGTTGACTTCTAACACCTCTGATGGGTGGTCTAATTGGGTTCAGAAGATTTTATGAAGCTCGTTTGGAAACAATGAAAGGAGCACAGAGGCTTAAAGCAGCCTCTAGTTATTTATTTATAACACATGTTATTTCAAAAGGGTCCTAAGTCAGTGTCAGTCTGGAGTCGACATCAATACTTTTGACATATAAATGGAAACAATATAAATCACTAATTTAATAGGTCCTCATTAAGTTTTCCTAAGAATAGATTTAATGATCTCATGCTTTCTTCCAAATTAAACAATTCCAGTTTAATAGTCTCTTCTCTTTTTGTGTTTGCTCATCTTCCTCACCAGTGTATCTGGTCAAATAAATACCAATTGTTATTTTTCAAGAAACAGAGGATACCTGATAATCATCAGGAACCAAATGGCAAGATGGATGGAACTGTGTTGTCCACAGCTCTGATAATTACACCTAAGGTTCCTGAAAAAGAAGCCCCCAGATATCAAAGCATCAGAGAGGGAGAGCTTCCTTTAGTCCATCTTCCATATTAGTAGATCTTGTGAAATACACTGAGAAAACACCAGAACACAACCAATGAAAAGTGTAGAATAGATAAAAGGAAAACATCTTTTCTGATTTATTGAATAACAAAATTCAGTTGTAGCTTTGCTAGACCTCTACTGAGAAGCAATCAAATATTACAAACTATTGTTGTTTCCTGAGGAATTGTTTCAAAAGGCATACATACGGAAAGCCATGTGTGCAGGATACTTGGAAAGGATGCCAAAGTGTGCATGTGCTTCTTCTTGAAGCTTTTCTATTACCAATTGTATTAGTCAGCCAAAGGGGTGCTAACGTGAAATACCCAAAAATGGGTTGGTCTTTATAAAGGGTATTTATTTGGGGTAGAAGTCCACCGATACCAGGCCATAAAGCGTTAAGTTTCTTCTCTCACCAAAGTCCATTGCCACGTGTTAGAGCAAGACAGCTGCTGACGTTTGCCAGGGTTCAGGTTTCTTGGGTTCCTCTCTTCCAAGGGCTGCATTTCTCTCCAGGCTTAGCTCTTCTGGTTCCTCCACAAGGTCAGCTGTAGACTATCAGGCGAACGGCTCACTTTTCTTCTCCTGGGGCCTTCTCTCCAGCAATAAAACTCCATCATCAAAACAGTTTCTCAAAAACTGCCTCAACTCTGTTCTTGCCATGCCTTTTATATTTGATTCCCCATCCACCAAGGGGTGGGGCTCGATGCCCTACTGACAGGGCCCAGTCAATGCTCTAATTATAACTTAATCATAACCAGATTAACAGATCAGTTTACAAGCATGATTGAGTTATATTTTTGGAATTCATAATTACATCAAATTCCCAAACAGCTACACCAATATTTGTCAAAATGCTCCATCACTAAAAGCAAATGAATATGTGATTTTAGAATGAAACATCTCACCTGGTACATTATATATGCAACCAGGAGATAAAAACATATACTATTTCTCTCTCAATTAACCAGCATCTCCATTTTACTCTTCCAGCTGTAGGGTACAGATGGAGTCCAGTGGAGAAATTGCCATTGCTGAATCTTTAGTAACAGTACTCCCTAATTCTGAGCCTCTGGGGGCTGATGCTAGTGAGCACCCTGCTCTGGATGGGTGAATTCAATCAACACCCTTCGCGTTCTCTCCAAAGGCATCAACATACTGAAAGGGATGATGGAAGGGGGTTAACACAAATCATTTGGAAAGAACCAGGTTTTCTAAAACTGAAAGAAATGGATTTTGTTTTGTTTTGTTTTTCATTCTTACCAGAAGACACTGACATCCACATTTTTTAATTGGGTGAAAAATCAGTGAGGAGCCCAGGATACTTGTGTTTTAAATAGCTTCCAACCACTGAGTCATTTATGGTGACACCATAATCCAAGCCAAAGACTGATAGCTGTCACCTAACACCCTCACCCCAAAAACTTGTGATGTGAATCTGTGAACCACAGCACCAGGGGCATTCTACCCCTGTCAACTGCTGATAAACCCAGATGTCACACCAAGACAGATCACTTCCCAGAGCGACAACAAAGACCTCGGTAGCACCTACTTGCAGAGGTTGGCAAAAGGTGCCGTGCGAGCCAGGTGTTCACAGCCTATCTCCTCCTCCGTAAACAACGCGGGCTGTTTTATGCTAGCAGCAGAGGACTGACGCTAAGAGACTGAATGATTAAATGCCAGTCTGCCAGCCAGAGTACATTTGTTTTCTGCTTGAAAAAGCCACTTTCATTTTGTATGACAGCTTTCTTAACTGCAACATAGCTCAGAAAATGACAGAGAGCGAATGAGAATAAGTGATTGTAAACTGGCAAACAACTATTTGCTACTATTTGAACTACCATTAAACTCTTCATTCAGTTTCTAGTCAGAAGCCATCACTCAGCTGCGGAACCAGAATGTAAGCATTATTTATTTGGTGGCATTACAATGCCATCTAATCTTGGGGAAAATCTTTTAGACAAAAAGCAGAATATCCAAAAATTGCCTTGAAATTCAGTGGCAAAATATAATGCTTACCATGGCTTCTTCTTCTCTATATTCTTATTCTCACTCTTGTTACTGAAATGCTTGAATTCCATTCCCATTCCAATGTTATGCTCTCACTAATATGATTTTTCCCACTAGCTGCCTATCCAAGCTAGGAACTGTTAGTACTGGGTAAAGCCAAGATTTTATACATTGTACATGGAATAGGCCTGTCTTCCATTTAGTGCCATTAATTTTCTTTGGGAATAGTCCCTAAGACAGAACTGCTCTGCACTGGAGAAGAAGTAGCTATTACAAAAATAATGAGGTCAGCTACTAGGTGCTCTGCATACTTTATCTTCTTTAAACTTCTTAACAATCTTAATGAGGTATATAGTTGGCTCCATTGATAGATGAAGTTGAGGCTTAGCTAAGTTAAGTGATTTACCAAAGAGTTAGAATTTAACCCCTCATCTGGCTGACCCTAAGACCACCCAACCACAGTTTGCTTCTCAAAGGAAGTTGTTAGTGGTATTGCCTACTACACCAAAAGAAAAGAAATCTAAATTTCAAAAGGCATCAACTAGTATTTATTGTGTGTATGGTGTGAATTTGAAGTAATAAGAAAAACAATTTTAGGTAAATATTCTGGAATTGAGAGTTCCACATGAGAGCTATTCTTTCACATGTGAATACTGCTTTTGCTTGTGGATACTGGGAAATTCACTCCAGGTTCTGCAGATCTGAAGTCATAGTTGCTTTTGTTTTTGATTGGTTTGTTTGTTTTAAATGTTAAGTATTTTTCCATCCTTTCAGTGTCTAACAGTGTATTTGATGTTTGATAACAAGCTTATGGCACTTGCAGTCAAGATTAGTATTAGAATGAATGTACCACACTAATGAAAAAAGTTATTAATCTGGGAAAAAGTGGGAGGTCTGGGGAATGGGGCATATGGGAATGCCTTATATTTTTTTATTTTACATTTTATGTAATCTAAGTATCTTTTAAAAATAAATTTAAAAATATATTTTAAAAATTAGTATTACGAATAGAACAAGTTATTCAGTATTACTTTGTGTCCAAAGAGGCTCAATTCTATAGTAAATGGTATGAGTCAGTGCACCTCATAAAATGAAATGTTTGAGCATTTATAGCATTTCATAATGGTTTACCAAAGGTATTTGTTAAAAGGAAAACAAGCTTTCTGGAGTATATTTTGGCAATACGTATCAGGAGCTCTAAATTTTTCTATAAATTTTAGAACAAAAATTCCATTTCTAAAAACTTAAGCTAAAAAATAATCAAGATGTGTACTAAGATATTTTTCTAGGGCAATCAATGCATTATTTATAATGGTAAAATATAAGAATGAATTAATATGTCTATATGATATATTGGGGAATTAGTCATATTACTGTATAACTATAAGACAGAATATCTTCATCAAAACATGATTTAGAATAATATGTGTTTCATTAAATAGTCACAATAAATTAATAAATTATAAAAATATATTATCACATATTTCCATTCTTGTGATGCTCATATTATTCTTTTTTATATATGATAAGTAGATATACCAAAAGATAACAGTGATTCTTGTTTTGTGTGTGTTTCTCTCCAAATTTCCTACAGTATATTAATTTTTTTGATAAAAATACTTAAATCCCTATTAAAAACACTTGAAATATGGTCAATCAGTTTATGTAAATGATAGAAATTAAACATGACCCCTTTAAAAAATACAGCCTTAAACCTTTTATCTGCAGGAATATACAATCACAAATGTAAAGGAGATACTGCTGATACACTGGAGAATTAAATGAAGGAAGCTTAGAAAATCCCTAGGTGGGTTTAGTGGTAAATCTTTGAATTTAAAGCAGTGATTGGTAAACTTTTTCTGTAAAGAGCCACATAGTAAATATTTCATGACTTGCAAGCCACGGGGTCTCTGTGACAACCTCTTCACTCTGTAGTGTTAAAGAGGTCATAGGCAATATGTAAACAAATGGGCATATCTGTGTTCCTGTAAACCTTTGTGTACCAAAACAGGCAGTTTGCTAACACTTGATTTAAAACAAGGGCTGGAGATAGGATAAAGAAAACAGAGCACATTTGTACAAGGACTTTGACAGGGGTAAGAGGAGCTGGGCTAACTGTGAGGCTGACAAGGACAGGGTAGGAACACCAGAGCAGGAAATTCTGTCTGGCATGGAAATGGAGCAGCACTTCTCCAGAGTTTCTCAGATCTAGAAAAGTGCTGTTAGGTTCTAGGAAATTTTGAAGAACTATTTGCTCTCTCTAATAATACTAGCAGAATACAATTTGTTTCTGGGAACTAGTTAATCCCTCACAAATAATTGAAAAATGGTAAAAGGCAATATTAACCATTCTGTCACTCTCACAGGATCTTCTCAGAAGGCAAGATGGAATAAGAACAGCAAAGAAAATCCCTATTGAATTACCAACTTCCTAGAATTTAGCTACCTCAATTTCTTTCACAGGACAAATGTTTGTAAGTAGAATCTCCTATCAGTCTTAAGAAATCACCTAAACCAAACCAATTCCTTTGAGCTGGGAGTTAGCGGAGTTGGGCCAGAGTCTTGCTGAAGTAAGAGAACATACTGAAAACCAAAAGTATGATGTGCATGTGGCAGAATATGTAAGGTTTGCTGATATTGGATTGAAGTTGACCTATAGTAGCTTTCCAGTTCATATTTCCCCAAATCCTTGTGATTCTTTGAAGATGATCTGATAAAAAAATCTTTTTCAAAGTATTATTATATTAAATGAGACTTAAGCTGTCTTGTTCAACCTTAGAAGTGTGTAACTAAACAGCTTTGCAAGGAATTCAGAGTACATAAGCATATTAATATTAAGTTTTACCCAGATTCCTTTAGAAGTCAAGATGGAAATGAAGTACACTCTTAGTTACATGTTTGAGCTTATATTTTCCAGCTTGCTTATAAAACCAAAATGTTATTGAAGATAAACATTGGAACTACAAAAATGTAAAAGAGAAAAATTCATACATGCTACCTTATGCATAAATATCCAAGTGAAAAATGAAATTCCAATCATTCAATATAATTCTAAATGTCCAAATGTGTCTACTGTAGTTAGAACCAGAATGACGATGAGAGAGAAAGATTTGTTTAAATGTTTTATCTGTCTTCAAATATTTCCATGATGTTATATAAAATGGCTCTCCCATATTAGCTAGAAATCAAAAGAAAGTAGAAATCAACTATTCTCACTGGCCCTGGTCTTTCATCCCCGACCAAGGACTTCTTCATGGCAGATAATGTCCAGATGAGCTCCATTTTGCTCATATCTGGCATAGACTTTTCAATTTCATTTTATTTTGGGATCAGTGGGCTATGGTCTTGCTGATTGAGTCTCAGAACTCTGCTTGCACAGCTCTCATTCGATTGCTCAAGAAAAAAAATCTCTATGTTTGGGAAAAAACTTATGCTTCTGGATTTCAAGCACCTGACAAATATGAGAGATTTGGTTAGTAGTTTGAAAAGGTCGTCAACAATTCTACCTCATAATAAATGTAACCTATGATCTCCCCACAGAACATTACACAGCTTTCTTATTCCCTGAACGTTACTGAAATCTATTGTGTGAAAGCATTATACTCAGCATACCAAGAGGAATAAGACAATTTCCATGTTAGGTGAAACCCTTAAGGGTCCCCGTGGTAATGGTAGTTTTCCCACTAAATATATAGTGAGGCTCTGCACATTAAGAAGCAAGGGAGAAAATGATGCCCTTTGGTAATATTTATCTCTTAAAATTTCAGCTGCAGCATGAGGTGGCCCCATTGCCGTGAATGGGTGGGATAGCTACTGGTCAAAGAAGAATCCTAATTTCATAAAGATGTTTCACTCCTACTATCTGCTTGGTAATTATTGTTTTTTTTTGTTTGTTTGTTTGTTTTTAATGTAAGGATAGGGTATAACCAAAAAAGGAGACCATGATTTGTTACCAAAAATAATATGGAGGAAGCAGCTCCACTAATGTTCTTATACACATACATACACACAACACACGTACACACATATATGGAAAGAGATTGATGTTTTATAAACAGAAGAGATTAATAGATATAAAAAATATATATAGGCATGTATTTACTTACATATAAACATATACAGAGATTAACAAAAGAGTGGTTATCAAAATATTAATGATTATCTCAGGATTGTGGGATTTCAGTTGACATTTATTTTCTTTCATAAAGTTTTGTTAGAATTTTAACTGTAAGCATGTGTTTCTTATATAAGCAGATAAAAATAAAGCTGTTTTCATTATCAAAAGATACATGCAGCAACACTAAATACCTGCATTCCAGAATCTTACCAAAGAATATAATCTCAAATTGCCCACCACTAGACTTTTTTCCAAGAACTAGTCAACAGTAACATTAAGGAATGAAAAATTGAAAAACATGCAATTTATACACTTTGGAGGTCTTGTTTGTAACTTTGCATTCAGCCAGACCATTCCAGAGCTCTGTACTTGAATTATCTTGTTTGCTTTTCATCTCTCCCATTTCCCACCTCTCCCTCATTGGGATTTTGATATTGGAAGCAAACAAAGAAAATCTACCTAAAAACCAGCTCACCCATGGTCTGCTACATAAAGACACATAGAGGAACATTTTGATGTTCAAAATTAGAAAAAAGTTTTCTTTCTCTTAGAATGTGATATGTTCATGAACTATGTGAATTTTGGCATTTATAACATAATCTATTTTGCTTTGGCTGATGGGAATCAATTAGAATGGATTTGGAAGCCCAACTTTAATTACCATAAGCAGAGTTTCTCAACTTTTTTTTCATTATTGCCTCCCTAAAGTATATATGCCTCAAAGCTGTATAATTTGATATATCTATTAAATCTAAAATGACAGACTATAATCAATGCTACTCCTTACCATTGATAGACTTTGCCCTATAAATAAAGGGGTTCTTTGAGTACTAAGTTTTGATCAAGCTTATCAAACTAATAACTCCCTTGGAATGTCTTGATGTAACCCAGGGAAAGAATTCACAAAAATAATTCATCTTGAGTATGATTGTGCATTAGAAAATATATATCAAAGGTGAAGGTAGGGTGTAAAAAAACATTATAAACCAGAATATTGTAAGCAGATTTTTTTTGTCACGGTGTTTTTTTGTTAATATACCTGTTTCTTGTAGTATATGTTCTGATTTTACCAAAGTCTTCATATTGCTTTAAGGCTCCCTTCTATTTCCTATCTCTAAAAATTTTTATTACCCTTTTCTAGACCATTTTTGATCTCATCTATCTTGAAGGGATTACAACCTAAAGTACAAACAGTCTCACAAATAAAAAGGATTGCCATGTTCCAAAACATATTTCCTACTCTGATGCACCTCGACAAACTAAACAGGCTTTAGCATTGAGGCGCACATTCATTTCAAGGCACAAGTGAACACTGACAGACTGGATGAAATTACTTAAAGCCTCAGTTTTGGGTGTGGCTTGATTTGAGAGCCACTTCTCTAAAGTACAATAATAAATGGGTTCCAGATATGTGGGAGCAGGTCTGGATGGCTCTGCAAAGCATGCACCGTATTGCCTTATTCTGGCAAATGCACATAAAATGAAAACAATTGGGAAGTAAACTGCCTGAGTTATCTCTCTTTGAATGTTGGAGATAGAAAAAGAGAAAAAATAACATTTGCTAAAATGGAGCTAATTAATAATTCTCAGATTTCTGGAAAGCTATACGTTTTGACTGAGACTGAACCAACATCTTGAGGGTTGGTTGATAAAAGGCATGCTTGTCTGATAGAAAGAAAACAAAAGCAACAGCCAATTGCACTGGAATTACCATAGTAATTTCCTAACTGATGATAAGGGGGAAATGAGCTATTTTAATATATCATACAGCCATATAACTTTATACAGTTATGTACAATGTTTCTGGGTATAAATGAGAGGAAATTAGCAAAATTATAGAACAAGGAAGTTCATATACACAAATGTAAAGATTACCATACTGTTGTGTATCAGTTAGGATTGTTTACGCTAAAAGTAAAATAATAGTAATAATAATTCATTTAATTCATCAATTCTATGCTGAGCTTGCTTTAGTGGTTAAGCACTTTTCTAGATATTTGGGATGCATCAGTTTCTCATTCAAAAATCCCTGCTGTCATAGAGTTTATATGCTAGTAGTGAAAGAGGCAGACAATCAATAATACACAAAGTAACTAAATTGTAGAGGGTGTTAGGAGGTTATCAGTGCTATGGAAAGAAAGGCCAAGCGGAATGGGGCAAGGAGTATCAGCAGTGCTGGCATGGTATGTAGGGGTGGTTTGTTCTTTTAAATAAGTGGTTAGAGTAGGCCTCATTGAAGAGGGGGAATTTGAGCCAAGATTTTAAAGGAGATGAATTTTCATAAAATATGCAGAGATTTAGGAAAGTCAGGTTTCAGGTAAAGATAAAATCCGTACAAAATTTCTAGTGTGCTGATGCTCCTGAGGTGCTCAAAGAGTAGCTAGGAAACCAGTGTGGTTGGAACCAAAGGATGTCAAGGAGTTACTTGGGGCCAGATCATAATCAGTCCTGTGAAGCTGTGAAAGGATCTTGGGGTTTTAATAGGACTGAAATGAAGGCCCATTTTTGGGCTTTGGACAAAAAAAATCATGATTTCATCTGGCTTCTATGTGTTGGGAATAGACTATAAAGGGGCAAAGTGGCTTAAATATTAAGGAAATATCTTATTTTACTCTTAGTTTCCTAGGACTATCATAACAAATTACCACATGCTGGAGGACTTAAAACAACGGAAATATATTCTCTCATACTTCTGGAGGTCAGAAGAGCAAAATCAAGTTCCTTCTGAAGGTTCTGAGAGAGAATCAGTTCCATTCTTTCCCCCATTTCTGGTGTTTGCCAGCAATTCTTGCCGTTCCTTGGCTTGTAGGCTCAACACTCGAATCTGCCTCCATCTTCACATGGCCGCCTTGTCCGTGTCTTCCCATGGCCTTCCCCCCCATAAATCTCAAATCCCCCTCTCCTTTCTTTTATAAGGTCATCAGTCATTGGTTCTAGGGCCCACACTAAATCCAATGTGATCCCATCTTGAGATCCATTATTACATCTGCGAAGATAAATCTTTTTGAGAGAAACAATTCAACCCACCACATTCACATAACTATATTAAGCCCAGAAAAAGGGTGACTCCAAGTTTGGTTAATTTGGAAGCATCATTATGTCATCTATGACTCAGAGTATATTTCTTTCTCTCACTGCTATCCTCATGTGCTGATTTGCCCTCAGTCTATCTTCATAGCCTCAAGATGACTACAGCTGTTATGGGTGTCAAATCTCGCTACATCAACATCTATGAGAAAAGACGGCTGCCCCTTCTTTGTGACCTTCTTAGCTCCATGAGGGCAGGACTTTGCTTGTCTCTCTTTTTTTTTTTAATTTAAATTTTTTAAATTTATTGAAATATATCATTCATACATGAACATACATAAAAAATAAGTATATAGTAATAGTTGTGAACTTACAAAACAAACATACATAACATCATACAGGGCTCTCATACCTCACCCTACCACCAATACCTTGCGTTCTTGTGAAAAATTTTAACTAATGATTAAAGAGCATCCTTAAAATATTACTACTGACCAAAGTATTTTCCCCAAACCCACCCTATTATTATTATTATTTATGTCATTTATCATGAACATACGTAAACAATAAATGTATTGTAAAAGTTGTGAATTTACAAAGCAAACATTCATAACATCATACAGGGGTCCCATACATCAACCCTCCACCAACACCTTGCATTGTCTTGAAACATTTGTTCAAATTATGAAAGAATATTGCCAAAATCTTACTACTAATTATAGCCCTTATCTTACATTTGGTGTATTTTCCCCCCAACCCACCCTATTATTTTTTTTTAATATATTTTTATGATAAAAGTTGTAAACTTACAAAACAATAATGCACATGGACAGAATTCCAAACAACACCCCTCTATCAACACACCACACCGTGGTGGAACATTTGTTATAGATTATGATATAATGTTATCCGATTATTACCAGTTCCACAGCATACCTTTGGCACACATTTTCCATACTCCCCTATTATCAACACAGTACATCTTTGGCATGGATGCAAGAATATTACATTATTACTGTTAACCACACTCCATAGGTCACTCCAGTTGTATTTTTCCCATGCTTCTCCACATTCCCACCACCCTGCAATACTGATGTACACCTGCTCTAGCTCACAAAGGACACTCTTGCATCTGTACCATCAACCACTGTTCTCATCCACCTCTGGGTTTACTGTGCAATTAGTCTCTAGATTATTCTCTAGCTTTCTGTCAATTGGCATTTACATCCCTAGACTAACATTTTCAACCACATTTCCATTTATAAATAGTGAGCTGTTACTCACTATAATGTGTTACCATCAACTCTGTACATTTCTATACTTTTACAGTAAACCTAATTAAAACTTCTACATATATTAAATTTCAGTAGTCCATCTCAGTCTTCCTCTTATCTCCCTTAAGAATCCACCATCTACCACCAGGTCTTGAAGATATTTTCCTACATTTTCTTCTAGAAGCTTTATGGTTCTTAATTTTATATTTAGGTTTTATATTCATTTTGAGTTAATTTTTGTATAGGGGTCCTCTTTCTTTTTTTTGCCATGGATATCAAATTTTCTCAGCACCATTTTTTGAATGGACTATTCTACCCGAGTGGGCTGGGTTTGACAGGCTAGTCAAAAGTCACTTGACCAAAGATGTGAGGGTCTGTTTTTTTAACCATCATTTCAGTTCCATTGGTCTATGTGTCTGTTTTTATGCCAGTACCATGCTGTTTTTAGCACTGTATCTAGGTAATACAACCTAAAGTCCAGAGATGAGAGTCCTCCAACTTTGCTTTTTCTTTTTAAGATGTTTCTGGCTATTCAGGACCCCTTATCCTTCCAAATAAATTTGACAATCATGTTTTCCATTTATTTAAAAAATACTGGTGGAGTTTTTATCGGGATTGCATTGAATCTGTATATCAATTTGAGTAGAATTGACATCTTAATGATATTTAGTCTTTCAATCCATGAGCATGGAATGTTATTCCAATTATTTAGGTCTCTTTTGATTTCCTTTAACAATGAGTTGCAGTTTTTTGAGTATGTGTGCTTTACATCATTGGTTAAGTTTATTCCTGAATGTTTGGGGTTTATCTGTCATATTTTATTTTCACCACTCTTTTGACACTTTTAGTTACTTTTATTGATATAATCTTCATTTCTAGACTCTCTTCCAGACCTCTCTCCTGTCATTTCTTTTCAGCCTGCAGCATACCCTTTAGTATTTCCTGCAAAGCAGGTCTCTTGGTTACAAACTCTCTCAGTTTCTGTTTATCTGTGAATATTCTAAACTCACCTTCATTTTTGAAAGACAATCTTGCCAGATATAAGATTCTTGGCTGCAAGTTTTTCTCTTGCAGTATCTTAAACATATCATACCACTGTCTTCTTGCCGCCATGGTTTCTGATGAGAGATCGGTATTTAATCTTATTGGGTATCCTTTATATGTTATGCATTGCTTTTCTCTTGCTGCTCTCAGAATTCTCTCTTTGTCTTTGGCATTTGATATTCTGATTAGTATGTGTCTCAGAGTTGGTCTATTCGGATTTTTTCGGGTGAGAGTACGTCATGCTTCTTGGACATGGATATCTATGTCTTTCAATAGAGTTGGGAAATTTTCTACCATTATTTCTTCAAATATTCCTTCTGCCTCCTTTCCCTTCTCTTCTCTTCTGGGACACCCATGACATGTATGTTTGCACGTCTCTTGCTATCCTTTAGTTCCCTGCGAACTTGTTCAAGTTTTTCCAATATTTTCTTCATCCATTCTTTTGTATGTTCACTTTCAGAGGCCATTTCTTCAAGCTCACCAATCCTTTCTTCTGCCTCCTCAAATCTGCTATTATATGATTCCAGTGTATTTTTAATTTCATTTATTGCACCTTTCATTCCCATAAGATCTATTTTTCTATGTATGTTTTCAAATTCTTCTTTGTGCTCGTCCAATATCTCCTTAATAGCCTTAATCTCTTTAGCCATCTCATTGAATTTATTAAAGAGATTTGTTTGAACATCTATGATTAGTTGTGTCAACTCCTTTATGTCATCTGGAGGCTTATCTTGTTCCTTTAACTGGGCTATATCTTTCAGTTTCTTGGTGTGGATTGTAATTTTTTGTTGGTGTTTTGGCATCTGGCTTACTAGACGTATTTATTCTGGGTACAGTTTTTCTCTTTTGTTTAGGGCTTCCTGCCCTTTCTCCCTTGCTGGTTGTGTAGTAGGAGCCAAGGATGTAGTTGGTGCTATAATCTGTGGAGACTCAAGCTACCTCATTGCCCCAAGGACCAATGTAGCTTCTCCCCACTTTCTCCTTTGCCAGGGGTAGGGACAGAGCCACAGCTGTGTGGAATAAACCAAGTCATGCAGGCCTAGACTGTAGTTGCCCAGAGAGATTGATGAAGCTTCACAGCCCTTTCTTCCCTGCCTGGGGCAGGGATGGAGCTGCAGGTATCGGCAGCAATCTATGCAGTGCAGGTCCAAGATGACCACAGTTGCCCCAGCAGATTTCCAATTATTCAGTCTGTGCCAGCTAAATGTACTTGCAGTTACCTGGATAGGCTGGTGCAGGGCCCATCAGCTTCTTCCCTGCTAGAGGTGGGGCTGAAGCTTAGGCTAAGGCTGCAGGCCAATCTGGGTGAAAGAAACCGGTCTCTACTGTCACTGTGATTTTCAGTCAGCCTGGCTTCCCCTCATGCTGGGGGCAGAGTCAAAATGGCAGCTACTGGCCTCCTTCTGACTTGGAAAGGCTCAAACTTTAGCTGTTCTTAGGGTTATACTTTAGCCAGCCGAAATGAGTAATTAGTAGCTGAAATCAGTGGACAACTGTCTCTTCCTCCCCTGTTTTTGGGAAATGGAGCTTCCAATTCATGCTACAGAATAGCTCTTGGGGTGGTTTGGGTTGCCAAAGTAGGATGATCACTGGCATCCAAGGTGTAGCCTATAATTTCCCGGAGAGGCTGGCACAGCTCCCCCCAGCTTTCTTCCTGCCCGAGGTCGGCTGGGGGCTTAGGCTAGAGCTGCATTCTGATCTAGATGGAAAAAAGCCAGTCCCTGCCAGCACTGTGATTTTCAGTCAGCCCCCCTTCCCCTTATGTCAGGCATGGAGTTAAGATGGCGGCCACTGACCTCTTTCTTACTTGGACTGGTTCAAACTTCACCTGTTCTTAGGATTAAAATTTAACCTGCTGAATTTATTAATCAGTAGCTGAAGTTGGTGCCCAACCGACTCTTCCTCCCCTATTTTGAGAAGTGGAGCTTCCAATTCCAGCCACAGAATAGCACCCGAGATGGCTTGTGCCTCCAGTGGAGGATGGGCACTGGCCTCCATAGCATGGAGTACTCTACTTACAAACCTTCTCTGCAGATGGTCAGTCTCCTCCTTCCATTCTTTCAAGGATGTTGCAGGATGTACTTCTGGTCTCCTGCAGCCCCCAAATAAGTGCTTTAGTTAGTTGTTGCTTGTCTCTTTTATTCACTGCAATCTCCCCAGCACTTAGAGCAGTGAATGGTACACCATAGGTGCTCTGTAAATATTGGTTGAAAGAATTGTTTGGCCAGGATTTTCTCTTATGTTCAGTCTTGCACCAAAACAAGGCTTACAGAAAATACTAGCTGCGGGCAATTTGAACAATCAGCTGCAGGGATGGCTTAGCACCAAAGGGGTGAACAATTTGCCATAGGAGCAAAATGTAGTCCACTTAGAAGGAGAAAAGGCCAGTGGAAATGATTATTAGATGAGTTATTTAAATGTTTTTTAAAAAGGCATGTCAAACAAGTTTGGTTATGCACTGAATTAGTATTTTCAGGTCTCTAATATATAAGAATAAACCATACCTAAGAAGAATGACTACAATATGATATACATGTACTGTTTCTTATAGACCTTCAATGGTTTCTGACTTCCTGTACTTCAATCGGGACTGTTATTCTTTAAATGGTCTTTCTTCTCATGACATTCTTGCACAAATCTTTCTGTTATGCCATTAGCTTATAATATATCTTTATACACAAACCATTTCATAAGGGAATAATGTATTTAATGAACTAGTAATATACTATCAAATGATTTAAATGTTTGTTTTGGAATACAAACAAACAAACATTTGGCTTTCCACAGGACAATTCTGTCAAAACCTTGGAAATAGCTTTTATGACCAAAGACTGAAACCAAATATTTTCTGGAATATTTTGCAAAAATATAAATCCCCTCAGGTCTTTATAGGTTTTCTCCTATCAAATATTACACAATATATTAATGTCTTGAAATCAGAACATCTGCTTTCCAAATTAATACCTTTGGGGTCTGTATTAGTCAGCCAAAGGGGTGCTGATACAAAGTACAGAACTATGTTGGCTTTTATGAACCGTATTTATTTGGGGTGGAAGCTTACAGTTACCAGGCCTTAAAGAGTCCAACTCAAGGTACCATAAGAGATATTTTCTCACCCAAAGTCTGTTGCCACGTGTTGACGCAAGATGGCAGTGACTTCTGTGAGGGTTCAGCCTTCCTCTTCTTTCTTACGACTCCATGGGTCCAGCTTCTTCCAATCTCAGCTGTAGGCTAGCATAAGGTTCGTCGCTCTTCCTGAAGCTCATTTGTTTCTGGACTCAGCTGCTCTGATCTCTTCACGAGGGCACCTATAAACTACTAGGCGAATGGTTCAACTTGCCCCGGGACTCCAACTTGAAAACCAAGTTCTCTCCTCTGCTGTGCCTTTTTCTATGTATCTACTTTCATCTTCTTGATTGTCTGTTTATGTAGCCACCAAGTGGGTAGGGTCTCAACCCTGCGCACCCTGATGACATGGTCAAATCAAAGCCCTAATCTTGATATAATTTAATCAAAGACATCTCAGATGAATCTAATAATCAAAGGGTATCACATCCAGAGGAACAGACCAGTTTACAAACATAATCTCTCTTTTCGGAATTCATAAATAATCTCAAACTACCACAGGGTCCCTTCTGTTTTCTTCCATATTCATGTCAAGTTATTAAATAACTGCTATAAAAAGCTCTTAATATGTACATACATGCCCATATGTGAATATAAATACAGCATTTATATATATTATGTTTACGTGCCTAGATGGATTTATTCAGACACTTAAATAAATAAAACAATAACAAAAACAATAACTAACTGTATTCTCTATTGTATCAAAGGGTGTCAAATGATATTTCTATGTGATTAAAAGGTAACCCTTTCTGGATTATTGATTTTCCTACTCAGTGGACAATTAAAGTGGAAACCAAACAGCTAAATATCCAGATAAAAATGGAAGCTTATTTGAAACTTTACAAAGCAAAGGTTTTTAAAACACTTTCTATTCTTCAGCATTTCTTTGATGGTCAAATAGGATTCTGAAACTTGTTATATTTGACTATCAGAATTTGGGCAAATACTCACTACACTGGGATAGGAAAGTCATGGGAGCAGGAAGAAATAAGAGGAATGTGTTTAAATCTGTGGGGCACAATGGCTTGCATCCCAGAGTTTTTAAGGGATTGGCTAATTACTTTGTTGCAACCATCATAGTTGAAGAATTTGTGTTGAGATTGTGTATACCTTAAGGGCTGAAAAAAAAAGACTTTCTTAATTTAAAAATATAGGGTGGGAGTGGGAAAGGAATTAGGAATAGGAAATGGTAGCCATAGAAGAGATATATTGAGAATGACTGGAGGAGCAATTGAGAAGGCCAAAGAGAATCATCTAGATTTCTGAAAGATTGGACTTAACCTACACTGTTTTGTAAAGAACAGCTACTTCAAAAGAGTCTGTGACAAAGTGGGCAAAACCACAGATATTAAAAAGAGTTTTCATCCTTTTCTATATGACAGACCATCAGAATCAGAGCTTTGTGGAATAGATGATGCCATGATTTGGTAGGTGTATAGGTGATTGTCAGGATGCATCCAAGGAGCAATTCTTCCTGGCGGTGAGCACGCCTGTGGATGAATCTGTCTGGACTGAAACATGCCATCATTTATGTTGCTTCTGTTTCATCTGAATCAACAAGTTTTTTTTGTATGGGTATTTTTTGGTAGCTTTGTTTCAATTGTTTTGATGACAATGAATTACCTGTTTGGAACAAGTATATACTGAATTCCTACCACATAGAAAGTTCTGCAATAGGGGAGAAATGAATAAACTGACCAATATGCTTCAAACATTTACCAAGTTCTTACTAAGAACGATGCTCTATGCTAGAAGCTGTATGGAAGGAGTGGTTTGCAATTTTGCAAAGATGTGGTCTTTGACACCAAGGAAGCTGAGATAGTTAGAAAAGTTCTTTAGCAAATATTTTTGAGCATCTGGCATGTGTCCCAAGAAGTTCATAATCTGAGAATATTATTTCTAATTTTGGAAAAAGACATGACTATAAGATGGCAAGAAAATTCTTCCAAAGAAGGTAGCATTTCAGTTGGTCATAAAAGAAGGGTAGGATTTCAACAGATGGGGATGGATGACAAAAATATTCTGGGCAGCAGGAAAAGTGTAAGCAGTGACATGGAAGTACTAATGCATGGAATAAGTTCAAGGAACCAGTCAAGTGACTTTGGCTAAAGAGCAAGGATTAGGAAGAGAATACAATGAGATAGCAGGAAAGTTGGAGGCAAGATCATAAGTAATTTTGACTTAGTTCTGGTGACAATACAATATTAAGATATTTTAGACAGGAAGACATGATCATAGATGGGCATTGAAATATTGTTCTGATTTTCATATATAAAGTTGATTGAAATTGAGGACATTTTAGAAGTAAGATCAGTTTCAGGAGGCCATTGGCTCATACTATAGTAAATAAGGGCCTTTGGTGGTACCTGTGGAAGGAAAGGGGTGGATGACAGAGATTTGTGAGAGTAATAATCCACAAAGAAGTACAGACTGCTAAATTATTTATTACTCATATTAGTGCATTAAGACTTCAGAAAATGAAGACATCGGTAAGAATGCTCCTATTTTTTAGCCCCTTTCTCATGGACCTACAGTTACATATCTTAGAGATAGAATTTGGTGATACAATGTTAATATAATAATAGTTTGCACTCTCCATTGATCCAACCATGTTTGATCCATTCAATTCCTTAAATTCTGAGCTTGTTTCTTCTCTCTATCATGTTTCTAAATGGCCAATATTCCCTGTGATCTTACCAGTGTCCCATAGAACACTTGAGGCCTGTGTTCTCAGGTTCTGGGAATTTCTTCCACTGGATAGCATGAGGCACAAACCATCAAAAAGCCTGTTCCCATAAAGAGGACTTGATTGGTACAGATCTTGGTTAGAGACAGTGAGCATTTCCTAGTCATGTGAAAATCAAGATTTCAGCTGGTGAGATCTTTATGTCAACCAGGTCCTCTTGGTGAGTTTTCTCTGAGTTAGCCCATTCACCATGCACCGTCCAGGGCCTGGCTCAGTCTCCCACCACATCTCCCATGCTCCCCAGCCTTTCCAGTTTTCCTTCTTCCACACTCTATATTCCTGATATCAAAAGCCCAGTCTGCCTCTTTCTCATAATTGTCCATCCTAGCACAAGAGAGAAGGTGTCTTCTTCACCCACTGGAGGTCAATTCATTAGCAATGAGAAAAATAGTTCCTCTTTTCCTCAAGGATGGAAAAGATTTAGTTTTTAAAACCCAGTAGCTTTTGTTGTGTCCTGCTTGTAGAGGAGTTCACTTGCTGTACTGGGATGTATTGAATTAACTTTAATGCTACAAATAAAAAGGCAAAACAATTTGAGTTTCATATGAAAATAGATTTAACTCTTATCCTGCAACATTACTGAGCCTTTTTCTTAGAGATTTATATTTCATCAATGCTTTTACACTTTAAAACTCACCCTTCATTTTATCATTCTACTTTTCCTCATTGACCAACAAAAGGAACTGGTAAGACTTTGGATGGCCAGTTGTTTGAAGGAATGGGTTCAATGCATTATTTTCTTGTGTTTTAGATTCAACATTCACTTAACAGCCATTTATTGTGTATTTATGATGTTTCAAGGATTGTTTGGTTCTAGGTACATGAAGATGAATATCACTTATTCTTCCCCAACTGGCATTCACTGTCCAAAGGGTAAGAGTGATGCAGCAATAGCAAACTATTCTGCAATATAAGTATTTAGCATCAGTCATTAATTAGACCTTTTATAGAACTTCTTTTTATACCCTTCACAAAACATTGGTTCACCTGGGTGCTCTGTATCTCTATATCCAACTAATTAAAAAAAACAAAAAACATAACAGGCACCTCAGTCTACCTCTCTCAACATACTAGATTTTGTTATCAAATTTGTTCTACCAGTTTTGCAAGATGGCTGCTGTTCCAGTCATCTCATCTTTACACAACCACATTTAAAGGCAATGTGGGGAGAATTCCCATCCCATGCTTCTAACAGATTGCTTTGTATGGATTGGGCCTTGTGCCTGTGGTGTGGCTACCAGAGAATTTGGGGAAGCAAATAACTTGCTCTATAAACCCATGTAGTGAAGGCAGGCTCTGCCAGCCAGAGAAAAAGGGTTTGGGTGTGGAATAAAGGCTATTGAGTAAATAACCAGCAGAGTATGTTACAGTAAATCATGCTAGAATTATGATAGTTAAGTTTTGAATGCAATAATATAATCATTTCTCATTGATGGTGAGGTCTCAACATTATGTGGTAGAAACTGAAAAAGGGTACATCATTTATAATCCTCAGTCACCATGATGGTAGCTGAATATTTCAATAAAAGATCTCTATTCTGTAAAACGCTATTGCCACTAATTCTCAGACCACAGACATTCACATTTATGATTGTCATTACTGTGATCATCATCATTCCAATGAATCATTTCTCATCAAATCATACTCATTTAGTTCTCTGCTTACACAAGATGCTGTACTTTTTTTCTGTTTTTCTTTTTTTTTAAATGTGCAAAACAATGCGTTTGGAGAAATTAGGGTGTTGGGAAGATAAAGAAGCCCTTGCCAGTACATTTCATTGCATGTGATAGATAAACTCCTAAAAAAAAAAGTCTATTATACATTGAATTTTTGTAAATTGATCAATTTTAAATGCACTAGGGAGTTTGGTATTTAAAGAAACATTGCAGAAAATCTCTGCCTCAAATACTACACTTTGAATGCAGATAATCAGCCCCAAGTTCAACAGTTTTATAAATGCATTTTAAAAATATTAGGCTGTTTCTAAATTGGTTATGTGATTTAGAGTTTTTCATGGAAAAGCCATTATGTATACAAAATTATTTTTTATTAGGTTTAACATAACATCTAGTTATTTTCATTGTTATCTTAGTAGAGAATAATCATCATTTTCATTATTATCCTTGCTTCCAGATAGATTTAATTTGGAGTTAGCCATTTTAGAAAATTTAAATAATGAAATCTCAAAAATGGGGCAGTGTCAAGAAGCTCATATCTAGTGTTTTTCAAAAATATGGTTCAACAAATTATTTATGCCATATACATACACATTTATGTAGAAGCTCAGGGGAAAAATAGAGTTTAAACCATCACTGCTGTGGTGAAGTAGTGGTGAGGGGCTTTGGTTCTTCCAGCTTGATCCCTTCCCAAGTCCTCCATTTCCTGAGAGGAAGTGTTCATGGGACAGTTATTTGTGCAGGGTTCTGGAACCAGTCTCCCGGCTTTAAATCTTGGCTCTGCCACCTACAAAGTGGGAAATTTTTGGTAACTATTTATCCTCTCTGTGCTTCAGTCTTCCTGGTGGATTGTATATGGTGGGTAATGCTACTCTGTACCTCAAGATTAAATGAGTTCACACATGGAAAGCATTGGAACAGTACTGCCCCATAAGAAACACTCGGTACCACAGGTCTTAACATTGTCCTCCCCAGAGGCATTTTCACTAAACTCCATGACTTGGAAGCACATCTTTTGAAATACTCATTTAATCCAAAGCCCTCATTTTACCAGTGGGTAAGCAGAGGCCCTGAGGTGTGAGGTGACTTTCATGAGGTAGGCAGGGAGTTGGTGGAAGACAGGATGTATTGCTTTGGGCTCTAGAGGCCAACTTGATAGGCTTTCCAACTGGGGTTTGACTTAACTCTAGAGGACATCAGGGCTTTATTCCTGTGACCCAAAGGCAAGACACGCCAAAGTGCCATTTAGAGCAGGGTTTCTCAACCTTGGCCCTGATGACATTTTGAGATGGATGATTCTTTGTTGGCAGGGGCTGTCTTGAGCATTGTAGGACATTAGCAGCATCCCTGGCCTCTACCCACTAAATGCTAGTGGCACAGAAATATCTTCAGACATTGAGGAATATCCCTTGGGGGAAAAATCCCATGAGTCTGAGAATTGCGGCTTTGGCACAGGAGACTGCAGGAGCACCCTTGTGAAGGGCCACACAGCCTGAGGCCCAGACCTCACTCCTGTTCTATGTACAAGCAGCAGTCCCCTTCAAAGTCTCTGAAATAGAAGGGCTACACTCTAATGTGTGAGCAATGAAATTATTAAATAACCTCTCATCTGAGTAATGCAGAATGTCTAAAAAGGGGGGTTGAATGTCAGGCTTTGAATATTTAAAATTGACACAGTTTTCCTCTCGTGAAGCCTGCTGCATGAAACTTCTGGAACCTCAGAATAAAAAAAATGATAATTGTTCCTTAAGTGAGACAGCTGGGACTTGACTAACTCCATCTCTGAGAGTGTTCTAGGCCATCACAGCCCGCCATCTTCCTTAATCTGAGCTGGACCTCTCTCCTCTCCTCCTCCTCCATCATACACAGGAATCTCTTGGTTAAAATTCATTTTGTATTCTTAAAGGGAACATCTGGGGGAGAACACAAACTCAATCTATAGACTATAACTACCAAAAAAGGTAGTAGATTATTTTCCATCAAATATTCAAGTGGTTATCCATTCACATGTATACCACTACCTTAAAATTAATTATGAAAGGGAAGTGGATGTGGCTGAACCAGTTGGGTGCCCGCCTACCACATGGGAGGTCACGGGTTCGGGTCCTGGTGCCTCCTAAAGAAGACGAGCAGATGCTGCATCAGCCAGAACAAGCTAGAAGCCACACCTGCCGCAACGAGCTAGACACTGCACCTGCCGGCCGCGAGCTAGATGCTGTACCCGCTGCAATGAGCTAGATGCCTCACTGCCACAACAAGCAGACGCCTAAATGAGCAGATGCCACAAGCCAGCAGATGCCCCAACGCATGGGGTGCGGATGTATCTCAGGCTGTTGGGTACTCACGTCTCATGTAGGAGGTCCTGGGTTCAGTTCCTGGTGCCTCCTGGAGAAGGTGAGCAAACTATGAGAGACAGACAAGAGAACCATCTGGGGAAGGGAGGGATAAATAAATAAATAAATAAATAAATAAATAAATAAAGTAAATAAATAAATCTTTCAAAAATTAATTGTGAACCCTACAATTCTGCAGCCTGTTTTAATTTATAAATCCCCTCCACATATATTATTTCATTTAACCCTTAAAACAATATTTCAGGCAAAATCAGTTCAAAGAGGTTAAGTCATTGTCAAAGATTACCCAACCAGGAACAGACTGTTATTTCAGTCCAGAGTCTCCAAAGCAAAATCCAAGTACTTTCTACAGCATTACATATTCTTTAAAAATAATCCCTGTTAGGGAGTCTTGTTTGCATCATACTACCACTTTTTCAGAACCTTTATGGAACTACCTTTAGACACTGCCTTTAGAGATTATGACACTTCTTCAAGGGTTTTTATCCATGAAACATTCAGGTAGACCAGATATGTTTTCTTTATTTTTTAAAAAAAATGTCAGAATTGGTGATTAAGTTAAATATAGTTATAATGTAACAGAACTGATTTTTTTTTGCATAGTTTATAATTTGGCTTTGAATGCAAATGTCAAATAATAATAATACTTTCTCAAATATTTAGTAACATTTAGAACAGTAGTTTTCAAAACATTTTAGTAGTAATATAACCTTTTTCCCCAGATGAAATATTTTATGAATTTTTAATATGAAGATGAGACTTCAGATTTCTGGGGTGACCTAAGATGAAGAATGCTCTAACTCCAAATAGAGCTCCAGTGAAATGGCTAGATACCCAGAATGGTCATTTCCCATCTGGCAACTGGCTCAGAAGCACCTAGTTAATTAATGCTAGGTTGAGTGTTCAGTTGCTTTGGCACAACTGACACCTTTACTGTGATGTGCTCAAGTTCTGATTCCTGCCTCCACTTGATAGAACACAGCATCCCTGTGCTATAGTAGTGTCCTAGATTGTAGAATTTTAGCCAATTGAATATGTTAACTGAGTGGGTTCATAATCAGTGATGCATTTGAAAGTTCAAATACATACAAAGCAATATAAGCTTTATTCTGAAGCCTCCAGGAATACACAGAAGCATGATAATACCAAGCTCCTGTATTGGTGGTATCCAGTATTATGTTTGGTAACTAATATGTTTGAATGTGTGTTTTGTGTAATATTTAAATTGGTTAAAATATTTATGTCAATATTTTTGCAACATATATTTGTATAACCTCTGGAGTCTTCAAAGAACTCTGATTCCATAGCTTGACTGTCTCTGATTTAGAAAGACATAATTCTGGTATGAAGTTGTAATGTGTTTATTTTGTAAAGCATCTCATTACTTTATAATCTCACCTGGCCTCCTTCAGGATGTTTCAGCAGGAAAGCTCCAGGCTTCTGAGGCTACTGCCTTAAATGCCTCAGTGAAGGTCCAGTTAACATCCTGAACCAAAGAAACAAGGTACAAACCGACGTTTCTTGTTGAACTGCTAAATACCACCGTAATTAGCCAACTATACATGCAGTCTTTGCAGGGTAATCAGTGCATCTAAAACACATTAATTGAATGCTACTTTTTGCAAGATACCATCCTGGGAGTGATATCAAGGGAGGGAAAACACATCTGTCTCCCCATGGCATTTATTCATCTGGTTGGAGAGAGAACGTCAATTATAGGGATAGGCTGGCTTCACTGTCTCAGAATTCATTTAGGATAGATTTAACAATGCAGGACCATTTAATCAACCTGTAAGCTAGTCTTTATTGAGTTTCTACTTAGGCACACTTATAAAAGATTATGTATGAACACTGTATCAGAAAACTTTAGAATTGAAATAAGCTCTAGAGATCATCTAATTCAGTGGTTTTCAAACACTGGTTGGTGGGCCAGTACTAGGTTTCATTCATAAAATTACTTGGAAAGCTTAATAAAGCATAGATGCCCAGACTTTACCCTAAGGGGCTGGTGATTTGGTAGGTATGGGCTGCAGGTCATGAATTTTCAATTTAAACAAGCATCAGTGATGAAATGATGTACAACCCAGTTCTGGAACCACTGGTTTGGTCAGCTCCCTCATTTTATTAATGATCTTGCCCAAGGTCAGACATGGACCAAATCTCAGGTCTTTAAACTGTCTAGCCAGCTCCCCTTCCTCCACCTCAGCCTGCACTTCTCTCAAGGTAATCATTCACCAATGATTTCTTCACTTGGCTTTGTAAAATCTGGCTAGATTTGTGTGCTTGCAACTTTCCAGTCTTAAGGGTTGAAAATCAATGAACACAAACCTGAAGGGCTAAGTCTCCCAGAGACTCTGAGACCAATTCTGTCCTAAGGCAGAGAAAATAAGAAGAATTCTAGGCCTCAGGCCCTGCTGTCCCCATTCTACCTTTTATATTATTAAGCCAGTACTGTCTGTCACAGTCTAAAAACAATTAAATGGCCCTCTCACTATAATTGTGGGTTTTTCTCTATTTCTCTTAATATTTCTAATAGTTCTCATAACTGTAAGAAAAAAAATTAGAAAATAATTCAAGAGCACATATTATGATGTGCCATATTGGTTTGTCTGGTATTTATGATGTAGTGTCTTTCCCTTCTTAGATTGTCAACTCCATGATGGGCTGGCAGGGATTTGAAGATGTGTCCAATGATGTGTTCATCCTACCACTTAGCACAGAGAGGGTTTATATGCAGTAAGAGCCCCCAACTCATTTTTGAATACAAGTGACAGCATTGCAAGCATGTTATCTCCTCTTTGGCAGACGTGCCCTGGGGTATTAGCAGAGGTGTACCTGAAAGCCAGGGTGGGAATCCTTCTCTCACTCAAGGTGCTGTGCCCACAGGGAGCTGGCCAGACTTGGTGAACCTGGCTCTTTGAAGTGAATTTCACATTTTGGATTTTCATGTATTTTTAAAATGATCATGACAATATACATTAATACTAATGCTGCTTATTCCTGGCATTTCCCATCTGGCAGGGAAATGCCATATTGTCCTGGAAAATCCAACAGCCTTTCAAATATTAGGGCTTTGTTTTCCAAAAATATGTCCTCACTTGCTCTCAACACAGTGGAATATTAAAACAGACAAATGAAAACCCATGCTGGCCTTTCAGGAGAAGGACATAGCTTTTACCATGAAATAAGCAGTGCTTCCTTTGCTAAACAACTGTGCACATGCTAATCTTTCTGCCTGGAACATTCTGCCCTTCCCCTCCCAACTGCAATCCACCTTTCACAACCCTATACTTTCCTTTGCTAATTTTAATCATTATTTAGGGCTTGCCTAAATATGCTTTCATATTGAGCAACCTTCTCTGACTTTGAAGTCTAGATAAAATGTCCTCTTCTATACCTCCTTAATGCACTAGACTCCCCATAGCCTCCTGCTTGTCACACTGAATTGTACTTGAACATTGGTACATTTGCTTCACCGTCCAGACTGCAGGCTTGGGGAGGGCCCGGATCATGTCTAAGGTGTTTATAATCATTCCTAAAAATCTCAATATGATACATAATAGTACTCAAATATATAATAATAAAGGATCACTTTTTTCCTAAGACAATTATCCCTCGCTCCACATTTGAAGATATTAAAGGCATTTCCCCCATTACTTTATTATGAATAACAAAGAATTCTTCAGGGAAATATTAGGCTTTGAGCTTATCTTAATCTATGACAGCGTTTATGTTTACACATGTTGCCAGCAGAATTAGTGTTTTTTTTTTTAAAGGTTAAGAAATTTAGCATATATTTAGTAATTAATACTGAGGATATGACTTCAAGATTGCAAGTATTTGAGGTAAGTATAAACAAGCCTTTTAATGATCATTTTTAAAACCATGATTGAAATTGGTAGTGTTTTAAAGACATCAGTTGGGAGAGGGGCCAAGATGGCGTTAGTGCAGGAGGGCACACACTGCAAGCTCCCAGAGCAAGGCGAATTGTGGACGGGGTCCTGCCCAGGGGTCTGTGCTGTACACGCGTGGAATGAGAAGCTTGGGATATCTCTCTGCATGGATCAATGGCGTGGATGGAACGGTAGAGATTCGGAACATAGAAAGAAGCAAGGAAATAAAATAAGAAGAAAAAGTGCCAAAGAAAAAACTTGACTTACACGCAGAATCACCAGCTAAATAAAACTTTAGATCATAGAAAAAAGCTAATCAACTGAACAAACCCATCAAGATAATATGATGACCAGAGGGCAACAAAAAAATACAAATGACTCTGAGAAACAGGAAAACATGGACCAGTCCAATGAACAAATTAAAAACCAGGAAGTGATGCAGAACATCAAACAATTAATCAAAGCTATCCAAACAAATATCATGGACCAACTTAAAGAAGTGAAGGAAGAGATTAAAGATATAAAGAAGACACTGGGAGAACATACTGAAGAAATTGCAAACATGCCTAAAAAGATAATGGAAATGATGGTGAACAATGGCACAATCCAAGAAATCAAATAGATGCTGGATTCACATAACAGCAGATTTGAACAGGCAGAGGAAAGAATTAGTGATATGGAAGACAATACAGCTGAAAGCAAAGAGATAGTAGAACAGATAGACAAAAAGATAGAAAAGATCCAGCATGGACTAAGGGAATTAACCGATAACACAAAATGCACAAACATATGCATTATGGGCATCCCAGAAGGAGAAGAGAAGGGAAGGGGAACAGAAGGAATGTTGAAGGAAATAATGGCTGAAAACTTCCCAACCCTATTGAGAGAGATGGATGTGCAGATCCAGGAAGCACGGCACACCCCAAATAGTATAAATCCCAACAGGCCAACTCCAAGACATATACTTGTCAAAATGTCCAATGCTCAAGACAAAGAGAAAACACTCAGGGCAGCAAGAGAAAAGAGAACCATCACATACAAGGGAAGCAGAATAAGATTAAGTGCTGATTTCTCAGCTGAAACCATGGAGGCAAGAAGACAGAGGTATGACATAGTCAAAATACTAAAAGAAAAAAACTTCCAGCCACGAATCCTCTATCCAGCAAAACTGGCATTCAAAAAATGATGGAGAGTTCAAAATATTCACAGATAAACAGAAATTAAGAGAGTATGTCAATAAGAAACCAGCACTTCAAGAAATACTAAAGGAATCTCTACAAGTTGAAAGGAAAAAACAAGGGAGAGAGAGTTGGAGGAGAGTTTAAAAACAACTGAAAAGACAAAAAGAGAAACAAAACAACATATGACATACATTAACCCAAAGAAAAAATGGCTGAAGTAAGAAATTCGTTACGAGTAATAACACTGAATGTTAATGGATTAAATTCACCAATCAAGAGACACAGATTGGCAGAATGGATAAGAAAATATGATCCATCTATATGCTGTCTAGAAGAAACCCACCTTCGACCCAGGGATTCTAGGAGACTGAAAGTGAATGGCTGGAAAACCATTTTACAAGCTAACAATAGCCAAAAAAGGGCAGGAGTAGCTATTCTAATATCAGACAAAATAGACTTTAAATGCAAAACTATTGCAAGAGACAAAGATGGACATACATACATATTACTATGTACTATGTACATATTACTATGCACTAATATGTATTACTACATATTAGTAAAAGGAGTAATCTCTCAAGAAGAGAGAACAATCATCAACAGTTACGCACCTAATCGGGGTGCCTCAAAATATGTGCGGCAAACTCTGGAAAAAATAAAAGGAGAAATAAATGCCTCTACAATTATAGCAGGGAACTTCGACACACCACTGTCATCATTAGACAGAACATCTAGAGAGAGAATCAATAAAGAAACAAAGGCACTCAACAATACATTAGAAGACCTGGACTTAATATACATATATAGAACATTACACCCAAATACAGCAGGATTTACATTCTTCTTGAGTGCACATGGAACATACTCCAAAATAGACCACATGCTAGGCCACAGAACAACTCTCAATGAATTCAGAAAGATTGAGATTATACAAAGTAATTTCTCTGACCACAACGAAATGAAATTGGAAATCACTAAGGGCCAGAGAAACAGGTTAGGCACAAGGATATGGAAGTTAAACAACACACTTTTAGACAAACAGTGGGTCAAAGAGGAAATCTCAAAAGAAATCAGTAACTACCTTGAAACTAATGAAAACAACACAACATATCAAAACCTATGGGATGCAGTGAAAGCAGTCCTGAGAGGGAAGTTCATAGCCATAAATTCATATATAAAAAAGAAGAAAGAGCTAAAATTGAAGACCTAACTGCTCACTTGGAGGAATTGGAAAAACAATAACAAACTAAACCTAAAGGAAGTAGAAAGAAGGAAATAACGAAGATTAGAGCAGAACTAAATGAAAAAGAGAATAAGAAAGCACTGGAAACAATAAGCAAAACCAAAAGCTGGTTCTTCGAGAATATCAATAAAATTGACAAACTCTTAGCCAGACTAACAAAGAAAAAGAGAGAACAGATGCAAATACATAAAATAAGGAATGAGCAAGGGGATATCACTACTGACCCCACAGAAATAAAGAGTATCATAAGAAGATACTTTGAAAAATTATATGCCAACAAGAATGATAATTTAGAGGAAATGGACAAGTTTCTAGAAATCCACAAACAGCCTTCATTGATGAAAGAAGAAATAGATGAACTCAACAGTCCAATTACAAGTAAAGAGGTAGACTCAGTCATCAAAAACCTCCCAACTAAGAAGAGCCCAGGACCAGATGGCTTCACAGCTGAATTCTACCAAACATTCCGGAAAGAGATAACACCAATTCTACTTAAGCTCTTCCAAAAAATAGAAGTAGAAGGAATATTGCCTAACTCATTCTATGATGCCAACATTACCCTAATATCAAAACCAAATAAAGATACCACAAGAAAGGAAAATTACAGACAATTTCTCTAATGAACCTAGATGCTAAAATCCTCAAAAAAATACTTGCTAATCGCATTCAACAACATATCAAAAGGATTATACACCATGACCAAGTGGGTTTCATCTCGGGTATGCAAGGATGGTTCAAATTAAGAAAATCAATCAATGTAATACACCACATAAACAGATTGAAAGAAAAAAATCACATGATCATCTCTATAGATGCAGAAAAAGCATTCGGCAAAATACAGCACTCTTTCCTCATAAAAACACTGTAAAAGATAGGAATAGATGGAAACTTTCTGAATATGATAAAGGGTGTATATGAAAAACCCAAAGCTAATATCATTTTCAATGGTGAAATCCTAAAAGCCTTCCCTCTGAGATCAGGAACTAGACAAGGATACCCACTATCACCACTCCTATTTAACATTGTCTTAGAAGTACTTGCACGAGCACTGAGACAAGAAAAGGACATAAAAGGCATCCAGATTGGAAAAGAAGAAGTAAAAATTTCATTATTTGCAGATGACATGATCCTATACATAGAAAGCCCTGAGAAATCTACAACAAGGCTTCTAGAACTTATAAAGGAGTTCAGTAATGTTGCAGGCTATAAGATCAATGCTCAAAAATCAGTAGCATTTCCTTACACCAATAATGAGCAAACTGAGGAGGAAATCAGGAAAAAAATACCATTTAAAATAGTAACTAAAAGAATCAAATACCTAGGAATAAATTTAACTAAAGATGTGAAGGACTTATATACAGAAAACTTCACAACACTGTTAAAGGAAATCAAAGAAGACTTAAATAAATGGAAAAATATTCCCTGTTCATGGATAGGAAGACTAAACATCATCAAGATGTCTATCCTACCCAAACTAATCTACAGATTTAATGCAATCCCAATGAAAGTCAACACTATATTTTTTAAGGAACTGGAAAAACTAACCACAAAATATATTTGGAGAGGCAAGAGGCCCCGAATTGCCAAAGACATATTGAAAAAGAAAAATGAAGTTGGTGGTATCACACTACCTGACTTTAAAACATACTACAAAGATACAGTGATCAAAACTGCGTGGTGTTGGCACAAGGATAGACCTACTGACCAATGGAACCGAATTGAGAGTTCTGATATAGATCCTCGCATATACAGTTATCTGATATTTGACAAGGCCATGAAGCCCACTCAGTTGGGAGAGAATGGCCTCTTTAACACATGGTGCTTGTAGAACTGGATATCCATATCCAAAAGAATGAGAGAAGAATACCATCTCACACCTTATATAAAAATCAACTCAAGATGAATCAAAGATCTAAATATAAGAGCCAAAACCATAAAGACCTTGGAAGATAATGTAGGGAAGCATCTATAGGAAATGGTTTCATGAACTTCACAGCCAAAGCACGAGCAGGAAGAGAAGAAATAGATAAATGGGATCTCATCAAAATTAAAAACTTCTGCACCTCAAAGGATGTTATTAAGAAAACAAAAAGGCAGCCTACCCAATGGGAGAAAATATTTGGCAACCATATATCTGATAGGAGCCTAATATCCTGTATATATAAAGAAATCTTATACCTTGAAAGTAAAAAGACAAACAACCCATTTAAAAATGGGCAAGTGACCTGAAAAGACACTTCTCCAAGGAAGAAATACAAATGGCTAAGAAGCACATGAATAAATGCTCAACATCGCTTGCTATCAGGGAAATGCAAATCAAAACTACAATGAGATACCATCTTACACCCATCAGAATGGCAGCTATTCAAAAAACAGGAGACACTAAATGTTGGAGAGGATGTGGAGGAATAGGAACCCTCATCCACTGCTTGTGGGACTGTGGTATGGTCCAGCCACTGTGGAGGACAGTTTGGCGGTTCCTCAGAAAACTAACAATAGATCTTCCATATGATCCAGCAATTCCACTGCTGGGTATATACCCAGAAGAACTGAGAGCAAAGACACAAACAGATATATGCACACCAATGTTCATAGCGGCATTGTTCACCATTGCCAAAAGTTGGAATCAGCCCCGGTGCCCATCAACAGACGAATGGATAAGCAAAATGTGGTACACACATACAATGGAATATTACTCAGCTGTAAGAAGGAATAAAGTGCTAACACATGGAGTAACGTGGATGAATCTTGAAGACCTTATGTTGAGTGAAGCAAGCCAGGCACTGAAGGATGAACAGTATATGACTTCACTGATTTGAACTGAGGAAAGTGAGCAGTCTCTGAGAATCATTGTCTGAAAGATAGGTTAACAAGGGTGAGAAAGAGAAGAGCAGGCTTTGAGCCATCACCCATATGGACATAAAATATGGTAAAGGGATAGAGTATAGTTGCATATTGAAGGATAGGACAGATGGGTAGTGATATTACTGGGTTTGGTGGTCAGCATTGACAGGTGGGTAGATTAGGAAGGGCAGGTTCAAATACCCAGGGCATGTAACTATGAATCTTGACATTCCATGAGTCAAGACAGGGGAGTGTCATATGCTCCAGGGGGGTGGGGAGGAAGGAACAGTTAAGATCCAATGGGGTATTTAGTGGTCATGGGAAAGGTTTTTCATTACCTTACAGTAATGGACACGGGACATGGTAAATATCATCAAAACTTATTAAACTGTATCGTCTAAATTGTAAACTATACTGTAAATCATTGACAATGTTTAGTTGCCATATTTTGCTATCTGTATAACAGCCAAAACAATGCTAACATTAAAAAAAGGGGGGGGGTTAATATGGGGGGGAGGGGGGTGGTTTGGTATCTGGGAGTCTCTGGTATTCTGTGTGTGACTTTGCTGAGACCTAAACTTCTTTGAAAATTAAATGAAAATTTGGGAGACACTGGGGATTGAGAGGGGGAAGGTGTCATGGCACACCGGATATCCGATAACACAGTGATAAAAGGAAAAAAAAGAATATATATATATATAAAGGCATTTCTTTTGCTTTTTTCCCCATTTTTTTGAATGTCCCAATCTGCTAATTATATTTTGTTTTCTTTTGTTTTTTGTTTGATTGTTTGTTTTTCTTTTTGGGTTTTTTTTCCTGAGTTTCCTTATGTTTGTCTCTTGCATATAAGCTTTTCATTGTTGTTTCTTTTTCCTATTAAGTGTATTTGATTATTTTATGGGCTACATGTTCATGGAAGATTTAGATCACAGAAGGGTTACAATGGGTACTGCAGGGGATTATTGGTGTGGGGTGTCTGGGAAGGGGGATTCATGGGAGTATGTTCATCTGAATATACAAGAAAGATATACAAAATTGTTCAAAAGATCAAAGGATGGGGCATGGTCACGGTGGGTGGACAATCACTCAATAAATGATGGAATCTGAATTCCTAGCCTGGAGAACTCTGCCACATTCTCCAAGGGAGCAGCAACAGTCCTCTGAGTGCAGGTACAGTGTCTGTCAAAAGAGGATGGCCCACTGATGAGTTCATTTTATTGATGACTACCCTTATGAGTCTTTGCTCTTGTAACTGAAACTTAGCTTACTGTTATGGGGTGCCTAAGAGTTGCCACCTGAGAGCCTCCTTGTTGTTCAAATGTGGCCTCTCTCTAAGCCAAACTCAGCATATGAATGCATTACCTTTCCCCCAATGTGGGACATGACTCCGGGGGATGAGCCTCCCTGGCAACGAGGGATTAATACCAAGTGCCCACTGGCAACACAACTGGAAAAAGACCTTGAATAAAAGGGGGAAAAGGTAAAGACAAATGAGTTCAAGTGGCTAAGAGACTTCAAAGAGAGTCGGGAGGTCCTCCCAGAGGTAACGCTTATGCACACCTCAGTAGGAGCTCATAGAACATCAAAGTGCCTATCACCCCACACAGAGGGGCTCCTGAGAGCTCTGGAGACACCCAAGTCCTATATAAGGGGGGATAGCCCCAGAGACTGATGCCTTACCAGTGGGCTCTATTTTGGAATCTGTGCTCCTGAGAGTGACAGAATTGGACTCAAATAAGTCCTCCCTGCACATGGTTCATCAGTCCCTTCTATTCAAACCTATATGTGATGTGGGAGTTTTTAGGTATACTTCCAGAGACTGGGGCCTCTGGCCTACCTAAGTGCCAGGTGTGCGTGGAATCTCGGTGGAGCTGCAACTTCTACCCTACAACTCAATGGACTCATCCAAGTCACCTGGCGAGGAGACAACGATGGGCAACGGCCATCCCAGGGAATGGAGAGGGCCTGCATATGCAGGCAGGATCATCCCACCCACCATATCCATGGGATATAAGCCCTCTCTCACTTGGAGGTGGAGTGGACATCACCATCCCAGTCCCCTCAGGATTGGGGGAAGAACTATGGACTAGAGTGGACTTAATGGTATTCTGTTGTACACATATGGTGATTCTAGCAATGGAAGAAATTATAACAGTGAGGTGGAGCCAGTGGCCACTGGACACTTTCGGGGCAGGGAGGGGACAAGCAGTTGAAATACAGGGGCTTCTTTGGGATTTGGAGGTTGTCCTGAGTGCCGTTGTGGCAACGGATGTAGGCTATTTTACATCAGCACCCACCATTCAGAACTGTGTGGGAGAGAGTGTGGTCTATGATGTGAACTGTGGTCTATGGTTGATGGCAAGGCCCCAGGATGTGTAAGCCCATTGAGGGTGGTAGGCCACACTTGTGGGAGATGTTTATGTGGGATGTGGTGGGAGGTGTGGGAGGTGGGGAACATGGGAATCCCTGTAGGTTCCGTGTAATATTTAGGTAAGTTAAGCACCTCTTAAAAAAAAAATATATATATATATAAAACATTTTTGTAAGCAAAAAATAAAATAAAATAAATAAATAAATAAATAAAGACATCAGTTGTACAGCTATGGAATGAATGGAAAACTAAAATTGTGTCCCTGCTATGGAAATGGACACATTTCTATCACCTGTGTGAAGCATGGCTAAGAAATGACTTCCATGAAGACGCACACAGGCCTGACATTAACAATGCACATGTAGAATATGAATACAATTGCTAAAATGTGAGAGTGGAGAATAATATTTCTAAATAAATATTTATATTTCATGTGATTTAAAATATGTATGTGAATCTAAATCAGTAGATCATATAATATAAGTAGACATTTAAATATTTATCAACATCCCTAAAATTTAGTTAATTTTACATTCAAGTGAGAAAAAAAATTGGGGGGTTTCTCATAAAAATAGAAGATACCATGAAGACAAGAAAAAAAAAATTCATAGCGTTCTAAAAATGTGCTGTTTCATTTAATATAAGTAAATATATTTATTTCTAAAGGAAAAAAATGGAAATTAACATTATTAAATATATTTGGGGAAAACACAGGTTTGTTGTTGATTCAGTGAAAAACTACAGTGACTAACACGGATCTACAGGATGGTAGCGTTTGCCCTCCAGGGCTGTATTCAGCTCACCATCTCCCAGAATGGGGTCAGTCCCCAGAAGCCCGAAACTATGTTATAGTCAGACCCATAGCAGCTGCAAATGTCTGTGTCATCCTATGCACATCCCATCCCCACCCCCATCGCCCATTCACCCTTAAAAGGGTGTTTTCCCATGTCAGTCACGACTTCATTTGTTGCAAGGAGACCCAAATCAAACTGAATAAACAAAATATTTTGCTAGCTTAAGTAACTGAATAGCTGGGGACTTGTCCACCTTCTTTCTGCCTCAGTTTCATCAGAGGCTCCTACAGCTCTGCTTCCCTCTGCTTCTCAGCTATCTTCTCCTTCCAAGTGTTGCCCATTTTCAGACCTGCTCCCCGCACATCCTGAAAGAAAGGGCAGCAGTTCCAGACATGAAATCCCCTCAACTCAAGTCCAGTGGGAACAGTGCCTGCTGGTCGAAGCATTCCTATGCAATCTCATTGCCTCTCCTCGGTTTTGGCTGAATCATAGTCATATCCCTAACAAACCTCTGTGGCCAGGGAATATACACCCAAAGAACATCCTGAGATGTGGATGAGGAAGGCTTGATTCCTCACAGGATGCCGCATTCTGACCCTTCTTTCCAACTTGGCCTGTCCGCAATATCTAGCTGGCTGCTCAGTAGAGGTTAAAATGTGCCTGAGTTTCTGGATCCCAGACAGTCTTACCTTCTCAGGCCATGGCCACTGTGTGCAATGCCATGTATCCATTCCTTCAAACGGTGCATAATGAGTGCCTAACATTATGTCCACTGCTGAGTATGTAATGCGCCCCCAAATCCCGTACTTTTTTCATGCTCACAATCTAGTGAGAAAGACAGACTTTAATCAACATTATATGTAAAATTATCACTGTGATAAGTGCAGTAAAGTGGAAACACATGAGGATATGAGTAGTTACAAAGGGGACTTTTATCTACTCAGTGGTGTTTTTCCAGAGGAAGTAATCACTGCATTACGATCTGAAGGATGCATGAGCAGTAACTTGCAAAAGTGGTGGAGAAAAAAATTCAAGAACACACAAGCATCCCCTGATTTGCTTATTTAAACTTGCATTCCTTCTCTGGCCCTTTTTAAAGAAAGATCAGGAAAGGCTTCACTGAGAAAGTGACATTTGAGCAAAGACCTAAAGAGCTTAGGGGAAAAGCCATTCAGATATCTGGGAAGGAATGCATCTGTGAGAGGAACACGTGCAAAGGCCCTGAGGTGGGGGTATGTCCTGTGTGCCTGGAAACAGCAGGCAGCCAGGCTCTGGAGCAGTGGAATGAGTAAAGGGACAAGTAGGAGGTAAGGTCAGAGAGTGAAGGGGAGGAGAAAGGCAGGTCATTGGGGCTTTATAATCATTATGAGGTATAGGAAAGAATTTAAGTTTTGAGTGAGATGAATTTAAATTTCAGTGAAATTAATAAGATATGGAACTACTAAAAGGTTTTCAGCAGACTGACTTGGCTGACATACTTTAAAAGAAACAGTCTGGCTGTGTTGAGAAGATATTGTATGGAGTAAACGCTCTATGAATATATTTATGTCTCCATTTTACAGAGAAGAAAGTGGAGGTTCAGGAGTCTAAATTGACTGAAGTCACGCTTAAATCCACGCCTTTTCTACTATATTGGTATGGTGTGTATGTGTGTGTGTATGTGTGTGTTAATTAGAAAAGTAGGGTCATATAATATATGATATTTGAATTTTTTCACTTATGTCAGGGAGAGTCTCATGACATTAAATATATTTCTATGGCATCGTTTTTAAGGCCTACAGATTAATTCATTGTAGAGATATTCTATCTTTAGTTAACCCACCTCCTATTGTTAATTGTTTTTATTGAAGACTTATGGAAATATTTGCATTAGGAACTCATTTGTCTTTTTTCAGAGAAAAGTCCAAATATCCCAAGGAAATGACTTTAAAATATGTTTCCTGCTGATGAGAAGGTCATCTTTCATACATGGGGAAAAAAAACAGTTTAAATTCTATGGATGAACTGTCCTCTTTATTTCAAATCATTTAAAGGATTTTCTAAAAAATAAAACACTCAAACATTTTGTGAAATAAGTATGAAACTACACAAAACTATTAGTTAATCAGATTTGGAGATGCAGCCAACATGTTCATGACGAAGGGCAATATTGAGCGCAGAACTTACATGGCCTATATTTTCCTATGTTATTTTTTTTCAAATTGATGGGAAAATACCCTTGCTTCTCCTTCTGTAATGTTAGATCTTAATGTTTTCCTTGGTTTGATGGGTATGTTTCTTTAAAGGCCTCAGTTCTCTGTTATCTCATAGCAACTTAGGGGTATAATTTCTCCCCTGCTGTCTTACCTATTATTTTTCTATCCAATATAGAACTCAGCATTTCTTTCTAGGCTCTTCCAAGTTTCCCTTGCCTCCTTTACCATCAAACCTCGAAAAAAAAAATGAACTTGTCTCCTTTTCCCTTTTCTTAAGAGCTCTCTGTACTATGAATCTGAGAGAGCCCATGTTATATAAGAAAAGAAAAAAAAAAACATTTCAAGTTTTCTCATAGATCAAGTCCAACAGTTGGACTTTCTGCAAGACTTCACATGGTGGAACTAGATACAGAAAATTATTCAATTAAACCTCTATCGTTCACCATTGCAGCAACAAAAAGGCTATTTCTGCAGCAGTTTTACCAGCCTCAGAAGAATTCCCTCAGTACATGAGAATAGAGTTGTGCCAAAGTACCAATTTACAAGAGTATTCAGCTGCAAAAGTGATACTTTTCTACTTGCAAAAGAACTTACTTCTGCTATTTCCTGAGCTCTTTCTCCATTTGGAAATCAGTAAGTTTGTTTCTTCCATTGCTTTTGGTTATTATAGAAAAAGCTACCCATATGCCTGAATAGCTTGTGGAAGACAAGTATTGAGATAGGGCCAGCTCTGCCCTCCCTTGGGCAGCATTCTGGGTATGGGGACTAGTGGTTGAAAGGGTTCGGGGAACAACATTCAGGCTTCTTGCACTTAATTTCCTCAGCATTTTCAAGAAGCTGCACTGGGGCACTTTGGCACAACCCTTCCCAGAGCTCAGTGTCATTTCTGTCATCCTTTGTCATAGCAAGTCATCACCAGAACACTCTCAGGCCCCTCACCTGGACTTCATTAGCTGAGATTTTACTAGAAAACATGAGTTAAGTAAGACACAGCCCATAACCAAGGAAGGCATTCCTAGCTACAGAATGGAACAAGTGAGTTGAACTCCTATCTGGGGAGGCCCGATATGTTCTCAAATAAAGAGGTGGGTGTCTCTCGAGAGCATGGGCAACTCCTAACAGGGGAGGACAAACTAGTATGTCAAGCCCTCAGTGTTGCTGCAAGGAACTATGAATCTTGTCCTTCAAGGAGTGAAGCCTAGTGGTCTCCATGGTCCCCAAGGGGAGGGGGAGAGAGGAATAGAGTAGATGGAAGAGGGGGTAATTAAGGCGCAATGAAAGTGTTCTGCATGATCTTGCAATGATGGATACAGGCCGTGTTGAATTTCATCAAAAATTTATAAAAGTGTATAGTCTAAAATGTAAACCTAATGTAAACCATTGACCATGGCTAGTGGCTATGTTGCAACGTTTGTACATCAGTTGTAACAAATGTACCATCCACATATAAAAAGGTTATTGATATGGGAAGGGGGAAAACGGGGAGGATGTTGGCTATATGGGAGGCCCCTGTATTCTGCAGGTGGCTTTACTGTGACCTACAACTTCTCTGAAGACAAAATGAAAAAAAAGTAAGACACTAGGGAAGGAATGGAAGAAAATGTCACTGTACATAAAGGACAACAGATATTACAGTGATGAAATGCAAAATGTCAAAAAAAATTTTTAATATTTTTCATTTTTTTTTCATTTCTCAATTTTTTTAATTTCATTTTTTCTAAATTATTATGTATTTTATTTCTTATGTTTAAATCTATTGTTATTATTTCATTTTCCTATTAATTATATTTGGCGATATTCTTGGCCTCATTTTTGAAAAGTTTTGGATCACAGAAGGATTACAACTGTGCCAGGGGAGGATCATTTTAGTGTGGGGTGTCAGTGATGAGGGATACATGGGAGGAAGTTCACCTGGGCATACATATAACATATATAAATGTGTTCAAATGTTCATGGGGCATTATCACAGTGGGTGGAGATTCACACAATAACCAAAAGAATATTGAATTCCCATACTGGGAAGCTCTGCCACATTCTCTAATGGAACAGCAACAATCCCTCAAGTGCAGGGGCAATGGCAAGTGAAGACGTATGGTCCGTTGATGGGCCCTTGATATTGGCAACTATGCTTATGAGTCTTTGCTCTTGAAATTGCAACTTAGCCTAGTGCTGTAGGATGCCTAAGAGTGACCTTCTGAGAGCCTCCTTGTTGCTCAAATGTGGCCTCTCTCTAAGCCAAACTCAGCATATAAATGCATTACCTTCCCCTCGGCATGGGACATGACTTCCAGGGATGAGCCTCCCTGGCAGGGATGAGTTATCCCTGGATAACTACCAAGCACTGGTTGGTGATGCAACTGGAAAAAGACCTTGAATAAAAAGAGGGAAAAGGTAAAGACAAATGAGTTTATATGGCTAAGAGACTTCAAAGTGAGTCAGGAGGTCATCCCAGAGATAACACTTATGAACGTCTCAGCAGGATCTCATAGACTGCCAAAGTAGATACTACCCCAAATAGTGGGGCTCCTGAGGGCTCTGGAGACACCCAAGTCCTACAGTCATAGCAGATAGCTCCAGAGTTTGGTGCCTTGCCAGTGGGCCCTACTTTGGGGTTTGTGCTCCCAAGTGTGACAGAGTTGCACTCAGTTGTGACATCTCTACACATGCCTCTTCTGTTCCTTCTATTTGTTCCTTCTATAGTTGGTGCTGGAGTTGGTAAGTATATCTCCAAGAGACTCAAATCTTTGGGCTGTCCATGTGCCAGCTAGGCCCTGAGCCTCAGCAGAATTGCACACCTACTCTCCAGTTCATTGGACTCACCCATGATAACTAACAAGGACGTGAGGATGGACAACCACCACACCAAGGAACCGAGAGGATCTACAACTGCAAGCAAGAAAGTCCCATCCATAAGCCATATGGGATCAAAGCCCCCTCTCAATTAGAGGTGGAGTGGGCATGACCATCCCAGAATCCTCAGGATTGGGGAATAAAATATGGACTAGAGTGGACTTACTGGTATTCTACTATAGACTTATTGTGATTCTAGCAATGGAAGAAATCATATCATGGATGTGGAGAGAGTGGCCACTGGAGGTGCTGAAGTCAGGGAGAGGGAAAAAGAGGTGTAATATGGGGGTATTTTCAGGACTTGGAATCGACCTGAGTGACATTGCAATGACAGATACAAGACCATTATATATCTTGCCATAACCTACAGAATTGAGTGGGAAAGAGTGTAAACTACAATGTAAAGTGTAATCCATGCTTAGTGGCAATGCTCCAAAATGTGTTCATCAATTGCAATGAATGTAGCACACCAATGAAAGAAGTTGTTAATGTGGGGGAAAGTGGGAGGTGTGGGGAATGGGGCATATCGGAATCCTTTATATTCTGGGGTAACATTTTATATAATCTAATTATCTTTAATATATATATATATATATATATATATTTTTTTTTTTTTTTTTTAAAGGAAGAGAGCGAGTGTCTTTCTGAGGAGCTAGCGCTCAGGGCCATCTTCCATCTGAAGACACAGCTGGGGGCAAGCATGCTTTCTGGCAGGAGCCTGGGTGTCCATGTGGTAGGTCCTACTCAAATTGGAGCACTTCCGCTTATTAACTGTGGGGCTGGGCTGACAAATTATCCTCTCTTGTTTCAGGCTCCTCGTCTGTGAATGGGAAGAGCAATACTTCACAAGGATCTGAGTATTAAGAAAGATAACATATTTAAAATGCCTGGCATAAAGCCTGGCACATAATAGGCATATAAATGGTGGCTTCATGCTCTTCTTTCATTCCACATGAAATCTAATCTGTTCTCAGAGTAGTAACTAGTTGTACATTTTATTTCCACTGACATGACCAAAAAAAGCCATTTTCTGAGTTTCTCTATTCAGGCCTACTTCTTCACAAGGTTCATTTGGACTTTAAACAGCTTCAATCATTTCTAAAATATTATACATGCATATTAATTGTAATCATACTAATTTAAATTCTAAACTCAGTGGTAAACAACCACATTTTCAGGTTGATAAAAAAATTAAGAGGTAATTTTAAAAACTAAGAATCTGGAGTTTATACAATTTTGGAATTAAGGCTCTTTGAGAATAGGGAACCCCTCCAAGATGTATGGTTGAGTGCAAAGAGCAGCATTTACAACCCTTGTTGGGGACTTCCATTGCTTCTAATGTGGTCTAACATGGCACTGGCTTCTTAGTGGATACAACATATGATTTTCTTCTATTAAAGTCAAGTAATTAAAATGCTCTTTTTTTTTTCACAATTGAAGTAAAATCCCTTTTTTCCCTTTCTTCCTTGAAGTATTGAGATTTGGGGGGGGGGGGCTACTAAATGCAGTACTTTACAAGTATTCTTATAGATTTTAATATTTAAGATTAATTGCATAGTTCCAATTGGTGGAGATCTTTTAGAATTTCAAATTAGTCAATCAACATAATGGATATTCCTTCCAGTTTTATTTCACAAACTAATTTGTTAAGCATGTTTTAATATCTCTTTCCTGGTAGCAATTAAAGAGCATTTCCTATAGGGTTAGCAGTAAACAGAGCCCTAGGATAAATTACAGGAGAATAGTGTTCAAAGTGAGCATTGACCAATTAGTGTACACTCTAGAAATAGTGACTACAGATTCAATGCTCTGTATAATTATTTAGCTAATATTGTCGACTTTGGTCTTTACAACAGTATCATGAGTACATTGTAAAACACCTTGCTGTCATCCAGATATGATTTGTCTGTGATATTTTCCAACTGTTTCAATATGCAATGATTTATTCTAAGTGAATACATGCTGTCTCCCTGTGGTCTTGGACCCTTTCTTAAGTGTTTATAAATCATATCTTTAATAATTAATTTTCTTCCCCTGCCTGGGACTGACTTCAAGCTTCCTTGCCTGTGCTTAGAAATAACTATAGCCTTTTTGCTTTTTCTTTAAATCAAGAAATATAAATGTCTTTCCTATTCTTCAAAGATTAAGAGTATGGGGGGAAAGTAATACAATAATTTAGAGGAAGTAGAGAATACGGTGATCAGGGATGACTTCCGGGAGGCAAGAGGACTCAAATGGGAATATTAACCCATCAGGGAATTTGAGGTGAGAATATTACTAATCTTTGAAGAATAGGAGAGGCATTGTATGTGTATAAAAATTTTAAGTTCTAGGCCATAAAAGGTATCTATTTTCTTTGTCTCTTCAATTAGATTGGAAGCTACTTGAAAGAAAGAATACTTTTTTGTTCTTCCTTTTAACCACCAAATTATCTTACACATATAATGGACATTGAAAAAAGTTTTGCTGATTAATAAAAATGACAAAGTTTCCCATTCATAGTCATAATATCACACACCCAGGGTTAGGCTTCTGATGAACTCTGCCATCCAAAAATCAGTTGTAAAAGTGGAATTTGATAAAAGCCATAATTTCTATAGTGGGCCAAATGCATTTATAAAGGTCAGCTTCTTTTTTTAAAAAAAAGACTTTACGTTTTATTTTTCTTTCTTTATCCCCCCACCTCCATCCCCAGATGATTCTCTTGTCTGTCTGCTTGTTGTTTGCTCGCCTTCCCAGGAGGCACCTGAAACCAAACCTGGGACCTCCCACATGAGAAGGGAGTGCCTTCTCTGAGCCACATCCACTCCCCGTGGGCTGAGGTGTGTGCTGGCTTGTGGAATTTGCTCATTGCCTCAGGAGGCGGCATCTAGCTTGTTGCTGTAGTTGGCAGTGTCTCCTTGTCTTCTTTTAGGAGCACCAGGTCCTGAACCCAGGACCTCCCATATGGTAGGTGGGCACCCAACTGGTTGAGTCACATCCACTTCTCCAGCTTTGTTTTTAATCGGTTAATTTAGGAAGCTTTATGTTGTAGGATGTAGACACCCGTCTTAACCTGGCATAACTAAAGGAATCAATTGACCCCTGTGACTGAGAAATCCAAAGGCAGAGCTGGTTTAATGTACAGTGGCACATTTCAATGATCAGAATGGCATAACCAAGACCCAGTTTCTTTCCTTCTCTTCACTCTGCTTCCATGATTTCAACTTTATTCTTAGGTTCTACATTGCTGCTGTAAGAGATTGCCACATACTTATTGGCTTAAAACAACCCAAATCTATTATCTTTCAGTTGTGGAGGTCAGAAGTCTGAAAAATAGGTCTTACAAGGCAAAGATCTGGTGTCAATGGGCCACGTTCCTTTCGGGAGGCTCTGGGGGAGAAGCAGTTCCTTGTGTTTTCCAGCTTCTAGATGCTTCCATTTTTCTTGTCTCATGACCTTTTCCAGTGATGGCATCACTATGAACTCTACTGCCATCATTACTCTCCTTCTCTGACACTTTGCCTCATATTTCATCTTTTAAGGACCTGTTGAATACATGGGACCTGCCCACATAATTCAGGATAATCTCCCTATCTCAGGACCCTTAAGTGTGTCACATCTGCAAAGTCCCTTCTGCCATGTAAGGGAACACAGTCACAGGTTCTGAGAATTAGGATGTGGACCTCTGTGGAGGGCCATTAATTTGCCTACCAGTCTGCCCTCTTACCCCCAAGCTTTCTTGTCCATAGCACATGCAAAATGTGTTCATCCTATCCAAACATTCCCAAAAGTTCCCACCCATTACAGCTTCAACTCAGAGTCCAAAGCTCATCTAAATTTCATTAGCTCAAAAATCCCAAATCTTTCCTGGGCCAAAATCCCTCCCTATCTGTGGACCTCTGAAACTAAAAATAAGTTATCTGCTCTCCATATACAATAGTGGGACAGGCATAGGACGCCAGCTATAGGTATTCCTGTTCTGAATGCAGAAAGTGGGAGGAAATCAAGAATTTTCAGTTCCAAGCAATTTTTAAAATATATATTTTATTTATTTTTAAAAGATACTTAGATTACATAAAATGCTACATAAAAAAAGATAAAGGATTCCCATATGCCCCACTCCCACACCTCCCACTTTTCCCCACATTACAAACTTCTTTCATTAGTGTGATACATTCATTGTAATTTATGAACACATTTTGGAGCATTGCCACTAAGCATGGATTATACTTTACATTGCAGTTTACACTCTCTTCCACTCAATTCTGTAGGTTATGGCAAGATAAATAATGACCTATATCTGTTGTTGCAATGTCATGCAGGACAATTCCAAGTCCTGAAAATACCCCCATATACACCTCTTTTTCCCTCTCCCTGACTTCCGCCCCTCCAGTGGCCACTCTCTCCACATCCATGATATGATTTCTTCCATTGCCAGAATCACAATAAGTCTATAGTAGAATACCAGTAAGTCTGCTCTAGTCCATTTTTTATTCCCCAGTCCTGAGTATTCTGGAATGGTGATGCCCACTCCACCTCTAATTGAGAAGGGGCTTTGATCCCATATGGCTGATGGATGGGATTCCCTTGCTTGCAGTTGTAGCCTCTCTCATTTCCTTGGTATGGTGGTTTTCCATCCTCACCTTCTTGTTAGTTGTCCTGGGTGAGTCCAATGAACTGGAGAGTAGGGGTTGCAATTCCGCTGAGGCTCATTTTGACATCCAGCTGGGCAAACCACATTAGGTTTCAAGGTGTGGGAATGATCCTTTCTGGTTTGTGGCTCCATCCTCTGGGCTCATGGTTCTACCTCTCGGCTCACAGCTCTGACCTCAGAGTTTTCCTTCCTTTCTTCCTTTCTCATGAAGAGTAGCACGTATTTTCAACAGAGTAGTTTTATCAGTCTTTTTCCCATCTGTAGTATTTTGGATGCCCAACAGCCTTCTCTCTTTAATTCTCTCTCTGTCTTTTTCAATCCAAGTTGGCATATCATGATTCTGCTGGTATAACTGTATCAAGAACCCTATGAGTCTTCCTTGTGTGTCCTGGGTGTTCACTCCATTAGACAAGAGGCTCCTCCACAAATGTATCCCAGATAATCCCTTCTCTATTCCTGGCTTCTGCTGAAATGAGTCATATGGCTAATCTCTTCAAAACACCCTCTGTGTAACTGAACACTCTGATCTTTTGATCTTTCTGAGGCACTGTAAAATGGTTTCGCAGCCTCCATCTCTTGCAATATAGATAGGCAGAGAAAATTCCAAATCAGCAATTTCTGATTCCTCTTTTTTTTTTCAAATAGTTTTTCCCTCAATCTAAACCTTTCTGTAGCAAGAAGAAACCAGGATGCACCTTAAACACTTTGGTAACTATCCAAGTTTATCACTTACAAGTTCTGCTTTCCACATTAACATAGGACACAATTCTGAAACTATATAAGGAGATACCCCTTCCTCCAGTTTCCAGTAGCATGTTCCTCATTTCCCTCAGTCTTCACCAACAGTGCCTTTAATATCCCTATTTCTACCAACAACGTGTTTAAGACAATCTAGATCTTTTTCTGTCATGCTCTTTAAAATTATTTAGCCTCTGCTCATTTCCCAATCCCAAAGCCACCTCCACATTTTTAGGTATTTGTGACAGCCATACCCCACTTCCATGTACCAAAATCTGTACATGTTTTCCATTGCTGCTGTGACAAATTACCACAAAATTAGTTGCTTAAAACAACACAAACTCATTATCTCACAGCGCTGGAAGTCAGAGAGCCACCAATGGGTCTTACCAGGTGTTGGCAGGCCTGCTCTCCATCTGTAGGCTCCAGGGGGAAGCAGTTCCTTGCTTTTTCCAGCTTCCAGAGGCTGCCTAAATTCCTTGGCTCATGAATTCTTCTAGTAATGGCATCACTCTAAACTCTGCTGCCACCATCACATCCCCTCCTCTGACTCTGACTATCTGCCTCACCATCCATCCTGCTTTTACAAACCTGTAGTAGTTTCCTGGCTGCTGAAACACATACCATAAAACTGGGTGGCTTAAACAATGGGAATTTATTGGCTCTCAGTTTTGAAGAATTGGACCTGAGCATGCCTTTTGTGGGGGACATGATTCAATCCCCCAAAGGAGCCTTATATTTACATTGTGCCTACCTGGGTAATCTAAGCTAATCTCCCTATCTCAAAAGCTTTAGCTTTATCACATGTGAAAATCACTTCCTCATTTAACAAAATATGTCTACAGGTTCCATGAAGTAGGATATGGATATCTTGGGGGTCCATTATTCTGCCTACCACAGGGTCCTCACAGGGATCTCCTGGGATCTCTAAGATTTCTTATAAAGTAGCACCCTCATTGGGATTCACATTTTCCACAGCCCAAATGGAAAAATGCTTTATCCCAGCAGTTTTCCCATGAGAGACAGAAAGCTTCTCTTTCTCAGAAGCCTCAGCAAATATACCTTTTGTTCTGTTTGGCTCATAGGCCCAGCTCTGAGTCAATCACCATGGTCAGGAAGGCAGACTACTCTGCAGGTCTAGAGGGACTCAAGATCCACTATCTCAACTCTGGCTGAGAATGTAGAGGGTGGTACCCTCAGAGCAAAATATCAGACCAGTAATCAAAATAAGGGAGAAAGGATTCTGAGCAACATAATAAACAACAACAAATATCAACTAAAATGTACCCCTTCACTCCATGACTGTAAATTAATTAGCCAAGGATGATGACCTATTCTTATTTATATTTGTATTTGTATATTCTACATGGATGGCACATAGTCCAAATGTCTAATATAATAATTGGTTTCTTAAAATAAATGACTAAATGATGGATTATTGCATTGTTATTTTCACATGATTCAATATATAGTGTAGTCATATTCATAGCCTAGCATGTGTCATTTGGATGTTATTATTTTTGTAAGTATACATGTAAAATATATTATAGAAAGTCTATTTTAAAGGAAAATCATGATGTCAGGAGGGAACAGAAATAGATTAAGATAATTAAGATAGGACAAGAAATCTATTTCCAGAATGCAGATCCTAAAAAGATTTATACACTTTTAATTTCACTCATCTCCTTGGGGTAATCTCAGACAAATCAATTTTCTTGATGTTCTCTACCCCCAGCCCTCAACACACAACTTACAGTATATGTCATTTCAAGCTATGGAAGTATTGGTTAATTTGCCTTCAAGATTCAAAAGTATGTCTGGGTGTCATCAATGTTTTATTACTAAATTAAAACCAAGAGGGGGCTCCATTTTCTTAAAGACTATCTGAAAAACATGGATTATACTGAACCATTTCCACTGGCTCCCCTTTCTCTTCTCTTGCTATCTTATCTTTTGTTTTCCCTCTTTCCTGATAAGGAATCTGGGTGAGAAAAGGTCCTGATGAGGCACTGTTGTAGCTCCCAACTATAAATCTTCATGCTGTGAGCCAGACAATATTAAAGCTGTGTCCAAAAGAAGGTTCCAAAATGAAGTTGGGTAGTTTGTCTAAGATGAAGGAAGGAGTATTGGGGACGTGAGTATAAGCATCTGTCAGGAGCTACTTGTGGAACCAGATGAGGATCTAAGAGGAAGAGAAGTTGATGGTCTATCGTAGAAGACCCACTGGCCCATGGATGGATGGCCTGGACTAATCTGAGTATAGAAATTGAGGACAGTAGAGAAGAGTAAGTTGGTCACTAGACCCGTTGTCTGAGGCTGGGCAGGGTTCATTCAAAGGAATCAGAACAACAGGGATCATTTTGCATCTCCTATCCTCCCATTCTTTGTGGACATCCTTTTACTGATATGGGGAACAGAGGGTTTTTGACTCTGGGAAAACCAGAAAGAGACTACAACTCTTCCCTCATACTATACCCTCTAACCCATGGGTTCTTTAACACCATTTTGGCAGAGGGAAGGTATGAACTCATTTTGCGCATCTAAGGAACCCTAAAGATTCTCTCCCTGGGGGGATAAAAAGAGCATGTGCACAGAAGTCAAACATTTTGCATAGAATTTCAGGATATTCATGAATTTCCTGAAGCTTACCTGCAGAGACCTCTCAGGAAGATCCATGGATCCATGGGTCCAGTTAAGAAGTACTGCTCTAGACCTTGACCTTGGAGGCAACCTCAGGTCATAGAAATTTTGAGTGTATTGAGAAATTTGGGGCCTCACAAAAGAGTTTCATTCTGTTCTCAAGGAACCACCCATCTAAGCTACTTTGGAAGGTTTTGATTTGGAAATCACAGGAACTTCATATTTTAGCTTTTTCAAAACAGAAAGGGATGGGCATGGTAAATCATCTAAAAATTCTGTTGTCCACTTCTAGTATCATGGGAATTTTCCTCATGATGATTTTACCCTGCTTTTATTTTTTCATGCTGTTTCCTTCTTTTAAAATAGATATTTGCATTACCTACTCTTGAAACTTGGTGAGCTTGTGTGAGTGATAGAAATGTGGAGAAGAAAAAGAAAGAATGAATAGACAATGTAATAAATGAGGAAGGGAGAGGACCTGAAGCTGAACAGCTTCTGAAAGGGCAGAATTTGTTACCAGAGTGGCTTTTCTATTCATGATTTTTGCAGACCAAATTCATTCTGTTGTAAGTTTACTTATTTGGTGAAAATATATTGACATGTGCAGTAGTAAAAGTCCTGTGTTTGCATCTGTGAGGGGTGCAAAGATGAATGGATACAACCTTTCTTCTCAAAGAAGCTTGAGGTCTCCTAGTGGAAATAAGGTTTGCACAAAGAAACTAAAAACAGTTTCCAGAAAAAGGTTTCACTGTGCACCCTTCTGGAATTCCCTGCTTTGTGTGTCCACTTACTTTGTGTCCTAAGATGCCCAAAGCACCTCCTCATCATATAAACCATCATATGTATCATATTTTATAATGACAGATTTATGTTTCTCTCCCAACAGATCACAAACCCCTGGAACATAGAGAGTCTTATTATACCTGGTGATTATACTTCCTGGGAGCTAACAGGGTGTCTGGAAGACGGTAAAGGCTCAAAAATTGTTGACTCATGTCTGTAGGAGAGAGAACAGGGAAGAAATAAGATATCCCACAATAAGAGGACCTTAGCTGACATGTCAGTAAATAGTGGTGTGCCATTGGCTGGATGTGTGTTTCTGGGTCTCAGTTTCCCAGATGCCCTGGAAAGAAGTTAGATCCGGTGATTCTTTCTAGATGAAACATTCTCTTTTAAATAATCATAAGGACAGAGAAGGAAGTAACCGTCCTGGCCATCGGGTCCTGTTTAAATATCTGCCTAGGTTTTGCAGTCAGTTACAAAATAATTTCCTGACAGTGAGTATCCAAAACGATAGCTGCAAAACCCCTGGACGCTCACGATATTCGCGGGCTCCATTGAGAAAAGTGACTTCCCACGCTCTGCCCACAGAGGGCATCCCTGCTCATTGATATGTAGACCAGGCGAATGCAGCTGCTGGAAGCCTCCTCCGTCCGCTCTTTTTTTCCCCGTTGCCTTCATCGCTCTGCACCCACCCCCTTTCCCGTGGAATCTTTGCCTGATCCAGTTCGTTTCCCTCCGGTCTCCACATTTTCCCATCAAGCCCTCCACTTCTCCAGATCAATGGATAGTACGGCTCCAACTCCCAGATAATACACCGCCGACGGACACCCCAGTAACAAGTGAGAGCGCTCCACCCCGCAGCCCCCCAACCTTTCCTCCCCCGGCGGTGTCGGTTCTTGCAGGAAAAACCAACAGCATCATCAGCTCTTGCGCGTTTTTTTTTCTTCAACTTTACCCAGCCGAGGACATGGAACCAGCCTCAATCTTTTAATGCCCATCCCAGCCCCAGGATCGCTTTCCGTCTTCTCTTGGTCCCTCCTGGATATTCTATTTATTGATGACTCGCAAGCCCCGCGGAGAGCGGTCTTCGCTCCTCTTGCTCCCTCTGTTTCCTTGAGTTAGTTTTCCAAGGTTTCACCGAGGCTCGGGATCTCTTGGACCGAATGGAACTTTTTGCTGCCTCCTTTTGCTGCTGATTCTGTCAGTGGACGAGGAAAAAGGCTTCCGAGGCAGAAGAGGCGCAGCGGGAGGTGGAGAAAGAGGTGGAGGAAGAGGACGAGGAGGAGGAGGAGGAGGAGGAGGAGGAGGAGGAGGAGGAGGAAGCCGAAAGGGCTTGGCGAGTGTGTGTGCATGTTTGCATGCGTGTGTGAGTGCATGTGTGTGAGTGCCGCCGCCGCCCAGGACCCCCGGACCCGAAGGTGTTGGCTGAAATATGGAGAATAGTCTTGGATGTGTTTGGGTACCCAAGCTGGCTTTTGTACTCTTCGGGGCTTCCCTGCTCAGCGCGCCTCTTCAAGTCACTGGTAAGAGGTTCTTTGCTTTCTTCCCGTCGCTCCCCAGTCTCCCCATAACCCCCTTTCCTTTTATCTTCTCCTATCATACGGTGAATGGTAGAAATGGGGTATGGGGAGAAATAGCAAAATATTCGGTGCTCGTTCTGCCCACCATTTCCTCCTGGATGATCAAAGAACACTTTTTAAAAAAAAATTTCTGGGGGCGGAGGATGTTGGTGGAGGGGGAGTGGGGCGCCTCTTCTCTCTTTTAATTTGATGCTTCTCTCATCTTTGCTTTTGCAAACACTTACGCTGGTTTGGAGACCTCGCGGGCTGGGTTAGGGAGGTTGCAGGTGATGATGGTATCTTTGAAAGGAACTAGGTTGGATCCTTGAGGCTTGGGAAACCCAGGATGCGTGGGGGGTGGGGGTGGAGGGGATTCGGGCAATAGGGACGGGGGAGGACACAGAGGTGGCTTTGAGGAAGTCGGTGAGGAATGTAGATGTGGGGCTGGTCGTTTGTATGTGAACGTATGCGCATCGCTGTTTGGAATTTTGGACTTGACCACTGAGAATCCGGAAAGAAACTGCTAAGGTGTTTTGGTACTTCGGGGCTGGAGGTGGGGTGGGATGGGGAAGCCGTGGTGCCCAAAGAGGTGCAGAGTTGCCAGGAGGAGTAAGGAGTATTTATTTTTTAACGGTGAACGCAGGGTCTCAAGATAAGGCTCCAAATACAGCCAGGACACCTCCAAAACTCCAAATGATTGATATTCCCAGGATTCGCCCTCCCGGTTCTGGCACTTGGCACACGCAGTTTCTAATTAAAAATGGCAAAACTGGTTGGGGGGTCTGATTGTGCTAGAGCAGGAGAGAGAACTGAGGGATACTCAGGGCTCCTGCAAGTCTCTGAATAAGGAACTGGGGGCTTCGACGGCCAAAGCATTAAAAATAAACAAATAAATAACAATAATAATAAAAAGACCGAAATGGATCGTTAGTGCGTGTCCTGGTTTTGCTGTCCCCCAACAGAAGTGTTGACAAAAACTGGGGTAGAGGGAGAGGGCCTGGAGGGGAAGAAGGCGAGGGCAGCCTGCCGAGCATTCAAATCCCTTCGCAAAGAACCTTTTCCCAGACCCAAAGGCCGCGGCCGGCAGGGGCCGGGCGTTGGGTAGGAGCGCCCCAACCCGCACTGTGGCAAAGATCTAGAAATTGCATGGAAATCGCGGCCAAGCCCCCGGCCTCCCAGGAGCCCGAAGCTCCGGTTTTCTTGGCGGTGCTAAGCGCTGCACCGCCAAGGGTTGCGAACGCCGCGGAGAATGCGCCTCTCGCGGTCGCGAGGGATTCAGGCAGCCGAGCGCCCCGGCAGCCGGAGGCTCCCCGAAGCCAGGCGCGTCCACACCGGAGCGTCGTTGCGGACCAGATCCCCCTCCGCTTTGGCCAGAGCCGGAACGTTTAGCTAGCAAGCGCGCAAGCGGCAAGAGGGTGTGTGTGTGTGCGTGTGTGTGTGTGTGCGTGTGTGTGTGTGCGCGCGCGCGCCATGTGCGCGTACACGCATCCGTGTACCAACCGCCCTTGCTCCCTCTCGGGCCGGTCCCCTTCTCTCCTGGCTCCTCTCTCCCGGAGCTTTGTCCTCCGCAGTTACTCCCGCGAAACGTGGGCGGGGGGCCATCCCCGCAGTAATGAATAGGTAGGTGTCTTTTTAAAATCCCCTTTTCGTGGCCCGCAGACTCTAGACGCTGCGGCGAGGAGGACCCCTCCGTTGCCACAGAAGATTGACTTGTGCTCTATCCCGCAGTTTGGAAAACCATGGCCCAGGAGAGAGGGGAAGTTCAGAAAGGACAGCCCTGGCTGGGTGGAAAGTGTCCCGATAGCGTGAATCGCAGTGACTGAAAATATTGCATTAGGCAAGGGGTGCAAAAATGAACAAGGTGTTTCCTCGATTTACATTAAAATGTTCTAAAAGCCATTTCCCAACTGACAATTCTTTTTGGCGAAGGATGGATTTAGATAAATAGAGATGGATTTCTATATGTTTTATTGGCATCCAAATTAATTAAATATCTCTTCCCACTCATTTAACTTTCTTGTCTAGAGAGTTAAGGCCATGTATTACTGCTCTATTTTAATTTCCTCAACAGACATGTCTATGTTTGGAAAGGCAGACAAAAATATACATATACAAGGGGTGTGCAGAATGAATCTTACTCTTTGAGGATTTACACCTTTGTGCTTCACCACATTTTGAAATCCGCTTTTATTAGTTGCAAATAAATCGTGATGCAGTTTGCCCAGGTCCCAGGAAAGTGGACAGTGCACTTCTAAGATATTGCTCATTCGAATCACTCAGGCCTTTGCTCATTAATCTGAGTTTCTCTTCTTCCTCTTAGTAACTATTTTCCCTCTTCAGGAACCTGGCAGGGAATTGATGATGAAGAAAGTATAATCCACTCTATGAAAGGGCCGGTAGGAGGTGCCCTTAATAAGGCCAAGCGCCTAGTTTACTGGAGGTGAAATGCCCTTCCAGCAGGGTGTTTTAAAGACTGTGTTGATTGGTAACAAAGGATTATGGAGGCTAACACAATACTGCTGAGGCCTTTCTCACTCCTTAGATGAAGTCTGAAGGTGCTGTAGATTTGTAAGAAATTATTATGACATAAAGGAAATCCCAGAAAGTGTCAGTATAGGGTGAGGACTTGATGCTGGGGAATAAGGACGGTAGCTTTTGAAAGATGCCCAGATCTTATATATTTGACATGAGCCACAGGCAGAGGCACCAAGTAGGATCCCAGAATCTCTACTGAAGTGAAAATTTTAGATTTATTCATTAGTGTTTATTAATGAAATAAGAAGTATACACATTAATTCTCCATATACGTTTGGGTTGCATTGCATTGAAAAAACAATCAAAAAGGGTTTATGAACTCCCCACATAGTGACATGAGGCTTGCTGTCTCCCCTCCCCTCCCCCTTTTCATCCCCACAACCAAAGCGGATCAGATGCCCCCATCAGGGTAAGCTGCTGAGTCCAGGATGTCAGGACCTGAGCGTGCCTGGGCAGCCTGGCTGTCCACTCCTCTGTGAGTGGTGCAGTATAAATCACCAGCGATCTGTCACAGTATCCATTTCCCACACAGCAGCAGTTGCCCTCTGAGTTATGAAGCATGTGAAACGGCTACCACATGTGTTCTATCTGAATATATTAGACTTTGCTTTAATGCTCTTAAAAGCTGCGCTGGCTTGAGTTGCTGATAGGCATTTTTCTGGAGAGAGATTTATAACTTTTCTGTGTGTATGACTTACACTTATTCTCTGGTAAGTTAACCTCTCAGCAAACTTCCTTATTGATTTCACTGAAGAGGAAGAGTTTTAACTCTACTTAAATTTCTGAATGAAGCCTGCGGAAAGTTTCTCCTGGAATACAGGGCACTTGCAAGTAACAGTATCATTTTCTAAGCCAATGGAAGCTTGTAGCAAGTTGGGGATGTGAGTTTTTGCGGGAGAGAGATATTTTTACTATTTCTAGAGAGGGAAGGGATGATGCTGCACCTTTTAAGGCAATCCAGCACCCAGGTAACCTCAAAAGCCTCTTTTATGAGAGGAAATGCTTCTCCCTCTCTGGCTTGCCTTCCCTGTTTCATGGATCCAGTAGTCTGGGATTCTTCAAATACCTGTGATTTGCTACTGGAACGTTTTCTGCTTCACAGAGTCGGGTCATCTAGGATGATCACAGTCCTTTGGGCACAAGACCTGACTTAAGTCTTGGCTTCCCAGCCCAAACTCTCTTTATCATGTTAAAGGCGTGATATGCCTCGCCATGTTTAAAGGCAGTGCTAAAGTTTCTGAATGTAGTATTCCTTTCCATAGAGTACTGTGCCCTAAAATTAAATTTTAAAGCAAATATTCTTACTATTTCTTCAGAGAATTTGTCATCCTATACTTTGCATACAATACTTCTTCTTCATGCTTCTACCAGACAGGATCACTCTATCAGAAAAGAATGCACTTGTTTCATTCCATTTTCTTAAATTAAAACACACACAATGAAGATGAGAAGAATTCCATTCACCATGCAACTTCCCCAAAATGAAAGATTTTCAGGTATCTCTTCATACATAAGGACACTTCTAGAAAACCTTGCTATTTCATTAGTTAATGATCTCTTCTTGCACAGAAAGTGGGGCTACAGTTCTCCCCACTTTCCATAGATTCAGTCTGAATTACCATCAGAAACTTGCACCAAGTGCTTTTTTTTGGTATTTGTTATACAGCTACCAACTCAAATGATAAATTTTTAGTGGATTAATCTATTTCAGATGATAATCTCTTCGATGAACTCTAAATGTAAATTTCAGGAAGTCTTAGATTTGCCTGAGTAAAAAGAGTAATGGCATAACCCTGCCGAGGTTTATCTGATTAACTAAAGATAAAAAGTCACTTGGTTCTGAGAAAACACTGCAGTCTCTAAAGTGGAGTGTTAAATAGTATGTACATTGACAATTTATAAATGTAAATGTGGCGTCTTCTATTTCCCCAGCCCCCCAGTTTCTTTATTATGATGCTCCAGAGGAAGATTTAAGAGATTCATGAGTTGTCACACAGTTATCCCTTAATGAATCGTAGTCTGGAATCTCACTAACTCATGACTGAAAAACACTGAATTCAGTATCAACACAATGCCAGGTGAATTGTTCTGTAGCCTGCTTGTGGGCTGCTTGCTTCTCTTTAGCTTGGCCTCCAGAATGGCAGCTCTCATCTCTAGCTGTCTAGCATCTACACTGCCTCTCGTGATGAAGCCCAGGAGAGCTGTTCTCTTGTGAAGCCTCGGCTTTGATGCACAGGCCTATTTTGAACATGATGTATTATACTTTGCAAAGTCACAGAAATTTGCCTTAAAAATACATCTGTAAAACGTTCATGAGTGTTTCTTTTAGTGGGGCATTGAGCTATACTCTGACGACAGTTAAGCAGTACTGTTACAACTTGTGACTTCTCGGCCAATATTATTTAACAGCAGTGAGCACTATAGGCTGATAGGTCATGCAGACCTTGGCACTTTATTCTTTTTATAAAGGAGTTACCAGGTTGGATTAATAGGACTTTGCTTCACAGTTATTACTTTCCAAACATCAAAGCATTTCTTATTGGTATTTCAATATCACTATCATGGCATCAATCTAATGCATTTAAGATATTTTCCTTCAAAACAAGACCTTAAGTAAATTGAATGTTAAGCTTCTCAATAAGAAAGAATGAGCAATCAGATTATTTCCACCATAGGTCAACAACAACAAAATGGGCAAGATAAAATTATATTACATATGCCAAGTGGGTGTTAGCAAAAATAAAATGCAAATTATTATGCACCTTTATAATTGCAGCACTCAGGTAAATTGCACACAACTTAGTATCACAGTTTTGCTTTCTCCCACATTAGAGTGTTTTCCTTATTTTATATTTCTCTGATTTAGCACTGGACTAACACACAGAAATGCAGGTTGGCTGATTAATGATACAAATTACTATATAGCTCTAAAATTCTTTGACAAATTTTAGCCTGAGGTTAAAAAGCAAAAACCCTTTACTCAAATGTTAAATAAAAGTGTTTTCCTTGGTAGTTTAGGGAAGCCTGAACTCTGTCCAATGGTACAATTTATAAATACATAATAATGCCTATGATTGAATATGCCTTCGTTTTTACTGTTGACTGTAATTTGCCCATAGTAATAACAATACATGTTGCATATTATGAATAGTAGTTCCAAACACTCAGTTATTCTGAGTTTTCATTTCTTGGGGGAAAGTTCAACTAGGAATCACACAATTCATTCCATATTTATTGATGATATTTTAAGTATATTATTAAGGCCTGATTTGGGTGGGAAATTTTCTCTTCTTTGGTAAATTCTATGAGTCCAGTGCCTATACCCTACTTCTTGCTTTCGTGATGTATTTTGACTTAATTTAATGAATCCAATTCTGTAACTGCTTGCTGGCTCAGTCATTTTACAGTTTGCAAGTTGGAAGGCCATTTATACCACTTGTGATTATTATGATGGAACATAACAAGGGGATATTTATTACAATTTGGAGATTTTTCTCTTTTCCTTTGCTCTTACTTTAAAGCTTGGTTCTTGCCAGAAGCTACACTTGAGAATATCTAACACAAAAATGATCCACTGAATTAACTGGATCTTTATGACGTTTATGAACTGATGAGAGGGCTTATAAATATAACATTATTCTAGAATATAAAATGTTCTTAAATCTGCTTTTATATTTTTTAAAAGAAAAAAGGAGCTAAATGGTTATTATAAATGCTATTTACTTAAGTGAATTTTCTTGATAACTGAAGTTTGTAAGGTAAGCACCAACCTTTTCAGACTTTACTAATTTTTCAGAGCCTAAAAAATATTTTCTGTGCTTACTTAGCTGCCTTTTAAAGGAAGGAAATGGGATATCTTATAGTAAAGTTGTGAACTTACAAAACATACATAGCATCATACAGGGTTCCCATACATCATCCCACCACAAATAACTTGCATTGTTGTGAAATATTTGTAACAAATTATGAAAGTGCATAATCAAAGTATTACTACTAACTATAGTCTGTATCTTGCCCTTGGTGTGTTTTTCTCCCAACCCATCATATTATTTTTGTGTTGTTGTTCATAAACCTAGTGTACAATCAATGGCATTTAATATAATCACCGAGTTGTGCATTCATCACTTCAATCAATATTGGAGCATTTTCATTACTCCAAAAAAGAAAAAAAAGAAAAACAAACCATCATACCCTATGTTAGCACTACTAATTATAAATCCTATGATGTGCTTTCACCATTTCTTTTCATTTCCAAACATTTACAAACAACTTTTTTTTTTTAACCAATTCTGCACAAATTAAACCTTAGCTTTCCATTCTCTAACCAGATTCTTTTCTCTGGTGACTTATATTCTAGCTATTAACTCCATGAGTTTTTCATTATAATTAGTTTATAATAGCAATATTATACAATATTTGTGCTTTTGTACCTGGCTTGCTTCATTCAACATAATGTCCTCCAGTTTCATTGTCATATGCTTCATGACATCGTTTCTTCTTACAGCTGAATAATATTCCATAATATTCCACAGTTTATCTATCCATTCATCAGTTGATGAAAACCTGGGTTTTTTTTTTTTTTTTTTTTTTTTTTTTTTCATCTTTTGGTAATTGTGAATTATGTTGCTATGAATTTTGGTGTGCAGATGTCTGTTTGTGTTACTGCTCTGTTCTGGGTATATACCTAATAGTGGTATTGCCAGGTCACATGGTAGATCTATATCTAACTTCCTTAGAAACTGCCAAACAGACTTCCACAGTGGCTGTACCATTCCACATTCCCACCACCAGTGAATAAGTGTTCCTATCTCTCCACATCCTCTCCAACACTTGTAGTTTTCTGTTTTCTTAATAGTGGCCATTCTAGTAGGTGTGAAAGGATATATCATTGTAGCTTTGATTTGCATTTCCCTAAATAGCCAGTGATGTTGAACATTTTGTTCATGTGTGGGTTGGTTTTTTTCTTTGTTTGTTTGTTATTTGTGTTTTCTCTAGAAAACTGTCTATTAAGGTCTTTTGCCCATTTTTTAATCAGGTCATTTGTCTTTTTATTGTTGATTTGTAGCATCTCTTTATATATCATTGATATTAGACCCTTGTCGGTTGTGTGATTTCTAAATATTTTCTCCCATTGAGTAGGCTGCATTTTACCGCCTTCACAAAATCCTTTGAGGTGCAGAAATGTTTAATTTTGAAGAGGTCCAATTTCTCTATTTTTTCTTTTGTTGTTCATGCTTTGGGTGTAAGGTTTATGAGACCACCACCTATTCAAGGTCTTATAGATGTTGTCCTATGTTCTCTTCTAAGAGTTTCATGGTCCTGGCTTTTATGTTTAGGTCTTTAATCTGTCTTGAGTTGATTCTTGTATAGTGAGTGAGATGGGGTCCTCTTTCATTCTTTTGGTTATGGATATCCAGTTTTCTCAGCACCATTTGTTGAAGAGACTGTTCTGCCCCAGAAAAGTAGGCATGATAGGCTTATCTAAAATCAGTTGACCATAGAGGTGGGGGGCTATTTCTGAACTCTCAATTCGATTCCATTGATCAGTGTGTATATCTTTATGCCAATACCTTGCTATTTTGACCACTATAGCTTTATAATACACTTCAAGTTCAGTAAATGTGAACCCTCCAATTTCGTTCCTTTTTAGGATGTTTCTGACTATTTGGGGCCCCTTTCCCTCCCAAATAATTTTTGGAATTGACTTTTCTATTGACTTTTCTATTTCTGTAAAGTAGGATGTTGGAATATTGATTGATATTGCACTGGATGTATAAATCAATTTGGGTAGAATTGACCTCTTCTCAATGGTTAGTCTTCCAATCCATGAACACAGAATGTCCTTCCATTTGCTTAGATCTTCTTTTATTTCTTTTAACAATGTTTTACAGATTTCTGAATACAGATCATTTACGTCCCTTGTTAAATTAACTCCTAGATATTTGAGTCTTTTTGTTGCTATTGTAAATGGAATTTTTTTTCTTGATTTCCTCCTCAGCTTACTCATTACTAGTGTATAGAAAAGCTATGATTTTTGCTTGTTGATATTGTATCCTGTCACTGCTGAACTCATTTATTAGCTCTAATAGCTTTGTTGTAGGTATTTCAGAATTTTCTAAATATAGGATCATATCATCTGTGAATAGTGAGAGTTTTACTTCCTATTTCCAACTTGGAAGTCTTTTTTTTTTCTTGCCTAATTGCTCTAGCTAAACTTCTAGCACAGTATTGAACAACAGTGGTGACAGTGGACGTCTTTGTCTCATTCCTGATCTTAGAAGGAAACCTTTCAAACTCTCCATTGAGTAAGATGTTGGCTATGGGATTTTCATATATGCCCTTTATTATGTTGAATAACATTACTTCTATACCTATCTTTTGAGGTGTTTTTATCAAGAAAGGATGCTGGATTTTGTCAAATGCCTTTTCTGTATCAATCAAGATGAGATAACACATCCCTTCAATTTTTTAATGTGGTATATTACATTCATCGATTTTCTTTTGTTGAACCACCCTTGCATACCAGGAATAAATCCCACTTGATCATGATGTATAATTGTTTTTATATGCTGTTGGACTTGATTTGCAAGTATTTTGTTGAGAATTTTGCATCTACGTTCATTAGAAAAATTGGTCTGTAATTTTCTTTTCTTGTAGTATCTTTACCTGTCTTTGGCATTAGGGTGATGTTGGCTTCATAAAATGTGTTGGGTAATTTTCCCTCCTTTTCAATTTTTTGGAAGAGTTTAAAAAGAATTGGCATTAATTCTTCTCAAAATGTTTTGTAGAATTCACCTGTGAAGCCATCTGGTCTCGGACTTTTCTTTGTTGGATGATTTTTGATGACTAATTCAATCTCTGCTTGTGATTGGTTTGTTGAGTTCCTGTATTTTTCTAGAGTCAGTTTAGGTTGTTTGTGCACTTCTAGGAATGTGTCCATTTCATCTAGGTGGTCTAATTTGTTGGCATACAGTTTCTCATAATAGCCTCTTTTTTTTTTTTTAAAGATTTTATTTATTTATTCATTTATCCTCCCCCCCTTGCTGCTTGTGCTCGCTGGGTCAGCTAACCACGCCATGCGGGCGGGCTTGCCTTCACCAGGAGGCCCTGGGAACTGAACCCGGGGCCTCCCATATGGTAAACGGGAGCCCTACTGATTGAGCCACAGCCGCTTCCTCATAATATCCTCTTATGATCCTTTTTATTTTTGTGGTGTCAGTCATAATGTCCCCCCTTTCCTGATTTTATTTATTTGCAAATTCTCTCTTTTTTTCTTTCTTAGTCTTGCTGAGAGTTTGTCGATTTTATTGATTTTCTCAAGGACCAACTTTTGGTTTTGTTGAATTTCTCTATTTTTTTTTTGTTCTCGTTTTCATTTATTTCTGCTCTTTATTATTTCTTTATTATTTCTTTCTGCTTGCTTTGGGATTTTTTTGTTGTTCTTTTTCCAATTTCTCCAGTTGCTCAGTTAGATCTTTGATTTTAGCTCTTTCTTCTTTTTTTAATATAGGCATTTAGGGTTATAAATTTCCCTCTCAGCACTGCCTTCTCTATATCCCATAAAATTTGATAACTTGTGTTCTCATTTTCATTCGTCTCAAGATATCTACTAATTTCTCTTGCAATTTCTTCTTTGGCCCAATGATTGTTTAGACATGTGTTGTTTAGTATCCATATATTTGCAAAATTTCCCCTTTTCCACCTATTATTGATTCCATTATGATCAGATAAGGTGCTTTGTATAATTTCAGTCTTCTTAAACTTATTGAGAGCTATGCTGTGGCTCATCATGTAGTCTATCCTGGAGAAAGATCCATGAGCATTTGAGAGAATGTATAACCTGCTGATTTGGGGTACAATGTTCTGTATATGTCTGTCAGGTCCAGCTCGTTTATCATATTGTTCAAGTTCTCTGTTCCTTGCTAATCTTTGTTCTATCTATTTATGTGAGTGGCGTGTTGAAGTCTCCAACTATTATAGAGAAATCTATTTCTCTTTTCAGTTTTCCCAGAGTTTGCCTCATGTGTTTTGGGGCCCCCTCATTAGGTGCATAGATATTTATGACTGTTACTCCTTCCTGGTGGATTGTCACTTTTATTAATATATAATGGCTTTCTTTTTCTTTTTTTTTTTTTTTAAGGTGATCTATTAGTTTTATTTACCTAAGCTTATTTGCATGATAGTAAAAATTGCATACAACAATAAGAGTGAAGCTTATAGTATGAATTGCTTGGATAACATAGAGCACTTTTTATAGGCAACTGTGTAAAGCACATTTTCTCTATTTAAAACTTTTAAGACACTTTGTTTTACTGCCCATCATATAATGGCTTTCTACATCTCTTATCACTTTTTGCATTTAAAGTCTGTTTTATCTGACACCAGTATAGCTACCTTGCTCTCCTTTGGTTACTATTTGCATGAAATATCTTTTTCCAACCTTCCACTTTCAGTCTATTTTCATCCTTGCATCTGAGTTTCCTGCAGACAGCATATGCATGGCTCATGTTTATTATCCATTCTGTCAGTCTTTTGATTGGAGAGTTTAATCCATTAACATTCAGTGCTATTGCTGTAAAGGCATTATGTATTTTAGCCATAATATCCTTTGGCTTTCATATGTCATGTCTTATTTTTGTCCATCTTTTTACCTTTTTATTTACACTTTCTGAAAGTCTTCACTTCTACACTCTCCTCCAAGCCTCTCTCTCTTCTCTTTTACCTTCTGGCTGAAGAACCTCCTTTAATGTCTCCCACAGAGCTGGATTTTTGTTTATGAACTCTTTTAGTTTCTGTTCATCTGTGAGTATTTTAAGCTCACTGTGATATTTGAAAGACAATTTTGCCAGATCAAGAGTTCTTTGCTGGGAGTTTTTCTCTTTTTTTAAACACATATAATGGTGTGCTTTGTGATATCATTCAACTCCCTGAGTCCCTGCTCAATTTTTTCCATTCTTTTCTCTCTTCAATTTCAGTGGTTCTTTCCTCTATGGAGCTGATTCTTTCTTCCATGATTTCAAATCTGCTGTTGTGTGCCTTTATTGTATTTTTAATCTCACTTATTGTGTCTTTCATTCTCATAAGCTCTGTTATTTTTCCAAGTGTTCAAACTTTCTTTGTGCTCACCCAGTGTCTTCTTAATGTCTTTTATTTCTTTAGCCATGTTGTCTTCAACTCCATGACTTAATTTAGGAGATTTGTATGAACCTCATTGATTAGCTGTTTCAAGTCCTGAGTCTAATCTGGAGCTTTGATTCATTCATTTGCCTGAGTTATATCTTCTTTTCCTTTGTATGGCTTGTAATTTTTTGCTGATGTGTAGTCATCTGATTTTGATGCCGAGTTTACGCTGATGTTCAGTTTCTCTCTTGTGCCTAGGGATTTACTGTTAAGCAGCTGTGTGCTACCACTGTTCTTTGACTCTTGGTTCAACTTATTCTAGATATTTGGGACTACCCCTATTTAACTGCTCAAATCAGGGCTAAGGACCCAGTAATGGGGTTCAGGCCAGTCTCCAATGGCTTTGAAGAGGGTGGCAGTAAAGGCACCTCTTGCCTATTTATTTATTTATTTATTTTTCCTTTATCATACTTTTCTGGCAGACCTCTCAGCTCAGACCCAAGGTGCTAGAGGGGAATTCATTCAGTGTAACTTCTTGAGCAGGGTGAGTTGTACAGAAACAATGTCCTCAGGGCTGGCCAAGCCTCACAAACAAACTTTCTCAGAGGCTCTTCTCCACCCTTGGCTGGCCAAACCCTCTCTCCCTCTGTCTCCTCAGCAACCAACCTGGGGCAGTAGAAAGGGTATTTGAGAAGGAAAAGTATCTTTAGTGTCCCTTCTTGCTCTCAGTGCAAACAGTGTCATGGCCCCACCTGGCCTGGAAGTGTGGACACCTCCAATGAAGCAGACCAAGTTCGCTGGCCAAAATCTGAATTTGATGTAGGCTATGCCCCTTCCCTTCCCCTTTCTTGTGCAAGAGGACCCCTGCAACGTCCTCAGTCTACAGCCACTGCAGTTCACAGCCACTGTAGTCCACAGACTGCTATTTGCTACCTAGGTGGGGGGGTCTGCTTTTGCAGCTGTACTCATGATTTTTCAGCCAGCTGAGACTCTTTTCTTTTGCCCCTCTCTTTTCTAGGTGGAGTCTTGCCTTCCCCTGGTGTCCTGAGCCCCATAGCAGCCCACCAGACAGTCTCTGCCTATATTCTAGCTATTTTTTCTCAGATAGAATTGACAACCCCCAATCCTCCATCTTCCAACATATTTTTCTTGTTAAATGATGCTGTCAGACTAGGTAACTTCTAATTATATTTCCAGTTTTAACATCATATGATTTATTTAAATTGTGAACTTTACATATAAAATTGTTTGGTATAATTAATTATAATGATGCTTATAACAATGATAGTTATGAAACTAATACCAATGTTCCCATCAACAATGTTGCCTGTCTTTCAGTTTTGTCAACACGTATACGTTTTTTACATTGTTTCGTTTTACCAGCACTTGACCATTGTAAAGTAAATATGATAGAATTATTCTTCTCTGACTTGCATCTTTGCTAAATAGTAAGTATTTGAAGTTCATCTATGTGGATGCGTAGTGCTGTATTTCAATCATTTTCTCTGCTGTATAACATTCTATGATATTAATTAACCACACTTTAATCAACTCTTGATGGGCCTTTGGGAGCTCAACTTTATGACATTATGAATTTTATTCATGTCCCCATGAATATCATTCATGTCCCCCAGTACAGCAACCTATCTCTAGAGTGCATATCTAGGAGTTGAGTCATAGGAAGGGCATCTTGACTTTGAGGAGGTAATGACAAGTTTTCCCAAAGCAGTCACATTTATCGAAACTCCCACTGGAGCGCATGAGGGTTTCCATTACTCCACATTTCCACCAACACTTGATATTGTCATATGCTTAATTAGCCCTAATTTGGTAGATAAGAATTAGTGTCTCATTGTGGTTTTAATTTGCATTTCCCTGATTGCTGGTATGATTGAGCATTTTTCCCCATGGATTTATTGGGCATTTTGATTTTAGCAAGCTAATTCTATGATTCTGTTTCTCCTACTAAGAAATCTTTGGCTTTAAAGCATAGATGTTACCAGTAGTCTAACTTTTAGGAAGTTCTTTCCTGGTACTGTATAATATTTACTTTAGCAGAGTCTTTGATAAGCACCTTTCCAAAATGTACACCAGTTTTGAGCTGGAAAAGAGATCCTTAGCCACTGTAAGAAGATTATTGATTACCCAGAGCCATCCTGACTTGCCAGGATCCTGTCTTATCCTGCTCCTATGTCTATGAAGTGAATAACTTATAAGGAAGCAGGATGCTGGGGTGCCAGGCTTAATTTAAAGCATATGATAAATCCCTTGAATATGATGGCTCTAAAAGATAGCCAAATCACAGTTATAATGATGTTCTGAAATAACAATAATAATCTGACCATTTGAACTTGTGTATTTTCCCCAATTTGTTAAAATACAATTGTTACATATATGGCGTCTGTGACTTGTAGGTTTCAAACACTTGTGCTTGTACAGATGCACACACACCCTCCTAATTTTTGCCTAGGTTCATAATTGTTTCACCTAATCCCATGGGACAGACTAATGAAGGCTCTTGGATAAAATAAAGCATCTGAAATGCTACCAGGGACTTCTTAGTGTGTTGCTTTCTGTGCCAACTCATTAGAAATATGAGTCAAGGCTGAGACATCTAAGCAAACCCCAGCACCCGGAGTCCTCATTCATTGTTCCTCACATCTTTTCTCAGCCTCATGGGATCCTAGAAGAATATAAATTAGAGAGAAAATCTGCAGCACTCTCCCTTTCATGTCTAATGTCTGGGCAGAGCTGTTCCCTGCAGAACAATTTCTGGTTAATTTCCCTCTCTGCTTTGAGACATCTCCAGGGATGGTTTGTTTACCGTTGGGAAACTTTTCAGCAGCATATCCATTCTTGCTGTTCAAAATTTCTTCACAATTTATCTTATATCGTACTTTTCTAAATGTCCTTCCCATTGGCCTGTCATCTAACTCCTGGTCCCTGTTGCCTGAGCTCAGTGAAACTGCCTCTTCAGTGCTGAAGTGTGTGAGATAATTCTAGCCATAAATCATTCTTGCCTCCCCCTTAGTCATTACTTTACCAGACTATAAATATTTAGTTCATTTCATCTTTCCTTGCACCCGTCCACAAGCTTAATTATGTTTATTTTTCCTACCCGAACTCCCTCTAGTTTGTTTATGTCTTCCTGGTAATCAAGGGCCCCAAATTTAATGTGCTTTTCTAAGTCAGGGCTCCCAAGTCATATATCGAAAAATATGGATCTAGCAATGTCTTTAAGTTATCGTACAATCGTGATACAAATTTTGCCCGTCTCAAAACTTGTGTTCTCATTTTTTATGTATCAATATTAATGCCCCCCAAAATCATTGAAGTCTTATAAGGATCAAATGAGATCAAGTATTTGGTTTAAAGTAATAGTTCTTGAGCATTTATAACAAGTAAATTTATAAGAAGATAAATGTAAATGTATAAGAAGATAAATGAAAGGTTTAGTTGTGTTTCTGTCCTTATCATCTAGTGAAGGCTTATCATATAGTGAAGGCAACAGGCATACACATAGCCTGATAGAATACATGGCAGAACAAAGTATTCATTTAAAAAGAAGCACAGGGAAGCAGATGTGGCTCAAGCGATTGGGGTCCCGTCTACCATATAGGAGGTCCAGGGTTTGATTTCTGGGGCCTCCCGGTGAAGGCAAGCTGGCCCACATAGAAGTCCTGCCCCGAGCAGAGAGCTGGCCCATGCGGAGTGCTGGCCCATGCAGGAGTGCTGGTCCATGTGGAGAGCTGGTGCAGCAAGATAGCACAACAATAAGAGATGCAGCAGATTAGGGAGCTGAGGTGGTGCAAGAGATTGAGTGCTTCTCTCCCACTCCAGAAGGTCCCAGGATCAGTTCCCAGTGCTGCCTAAAGAGAAGACAAGCAGACACAGAAGAGCGCATAGAGAGCAGACAGTGAGAGCAAAAACAACTGAAATTGGGGAGAGGGAGAAATAAATAAAATAAGTCTTAAAAAAAAAAAAAGAAGCACAAAGTGGTACAGATTCTGAAAAATATCAACTTCAATGTTTATGCATTATGTCATCAATATATTAAAAATAGCCAGATGGGCTGATAGAGCCAACTAACTTGCTTTTGTGTCCTTAGATTGATTGTACCAAAATAAAACCTTCAAATGGATGTAAGCAGCTGTCAATCATGTTTAATTCAGGCTATAAGTAAGAATGAGGATTTCAAAGCTTTCCCTGGCAGATCTGGCAGCTTGTTGCTGGAAGCACACCCTCAGACTTCCTTGACCCTTTGTTCTAGGGTTTACTGAGTGGGTGTCAGGCAATGTGCTAAGGTGGTAATGGAACTTAAAGCCTAGTGGGATAAAAGTGCTAATCAAATAAATATATCAATAAACTCATAATTTCAAATGAGATGAGGCTTTGCAGTAAAGAAAATATTGTAAGAGAGTGACCCAGAAAACAGATCAAAGAAGGCTTCCAAAGAAGGTTGTGGTTGAGTTGACATCTGACGAATGACTTCACTAAGTCAAGAAGGGGATGTTTTAGGAGGGACAGGGGAGAAAAGTCCAGGTAAATTAATTGAGTGCAAGGGCCTTGTGGTAGGAGGAAGCATAGTGAATTCAAAGAGAGCAATGTGTCCAGGGCAAGGAGAATCAAGCATAATGGGTGAACTGAGGCTAGAGAAGACCTTAGGATGATCTTTCACAGAGAGTAGTTACTCATAAATATTGATTCTGTAAATATTTGTTGAATGAATTTGTGGTGGTTTGGAACTATGTATTCCAGAAAAACATGTTCTTAAATTTACTCTATTCCTGTGGCTGTGAACCCATCATAAGGAGGACCTTTTAATGGGGTTACTTCAGTTAAAGTGTAGCACAGTTCATTCAGGATACACTTTAATTCTATTATTGGAGTACTTTATAAGCAGAATGAAGTCCAGACAAAAAAAGAGAAAACCACAGAGGAAGCAGCTAGGAGCTGAACATCAGTGGCACCCAGAAGATAAGGAGAGGCCAGGAGAATCCACCCTGTGCATTGCTATGTGACAGAGGACCGAGGGTCACTGACAGCCTAGCTCCAGTATGCCAGTTTCAGGAAGAAAACATCACCTTCCTGAGGCCTCAGTTTTGAAATTCCCCTAGCCTCAAGCTGTAAATGAATAAAATTTCATTGCTTAAGCCAACCCATTGCATGTAATTCACTTGAGCAGTCAAGGAAACTAAGCAGAATTGAAATGAAATGATTACAAAGACCTGTTTCTAATCTCAGCACAATCATTTACTACTTTAAACAAATTACATAAGCAACCAGTCCCTGATTTTCTTATCTGTCAGATGGGAATTTATGAACTTTTCCATCCTATCTGCCTGGAGATACCTTTTGGGGCTGTATGGACATAGCTCATATTACTGCACTAAAGGGACTTTGAAAAGTGTAAAGAGCTAGAAAACACACATGATTATTAATCTGCATGTGTTTACAGGCCATTTCAACTTTGAAACCTATCATAGAGCAAAGGGAAACAAGACCTTGCTTTTTCCATAGAATTAGTATTGGCATAAGGACATTTCTTCTTCCTGTGACCCCCTTAAAAACATGTGCCTCATCATTCTGATGAATTTGAGATTGTTTTAGTAAAATTTGCAGATGATTTCCACAATATGCTCTTTTCCCAAACATGTTCTCTCCATTACTCTAGCTTAACATTATGGATGAGTGCTCTTTTAGCTTTAAGGTACAGCTCATTGAGAAGTCATTGAGCTGCAACCTTGCTATGCCACTGGGTCCATTTGCTGTCCAGTGCTGAATGTTGCAGAGGAGTCAGCTGCACAGCCCTGGGTTCTCTGAGCATGACAGAGGTGGCACAGTCTAGTGGGAGAACCTGGGGGACTCGATTGAAGTACTTAACCTCACTGGACTTTTAATTACCTATTTGTAAGGTGGAGACAAAATCAACTTCTGCTAACCAACTCTAAATTGGAGATAAAAATCACTACAACAGTTGTTGTGACACATATGGGAAACTTATGAAACTCCAATGTCACTTTCTAAGTGTTCCATAAATGCTAGCTATCATTAGTATTATCTTAGTATAGACTATATTTATCCTTGAATAGTCTTACAAATAGGAAATTTCACAGGCAAAGTTAGGCCATTCTAGAACCCTTTTCAATTTCATAGTTGTTGCCATGAATTTTAAAGACTTATGAATGAAATGAGACAGCCAAACTCCAATAGCAATTTCAAAGTCAAATATACCATGGTTTGGTAGATCCTGGTCTGTGATTTTGCTGGCTTTTGAAGCTAATTGGTCCAGCTCAGTCAGACTTGACAAATACTGATCAAACTTGGCATCGTAGCACCTCTCCCATGGGTTCTACCTCCAAACTCCCCCCCTCCATTAACTTGTCCCTGGTTAACCATATCACCTCCCACAGACCCATGAATTCTAGCATCAATTCAGCATGACCATCCAGAAGTTAGTGCTTGCTTAGTTTATATGTAGTACTAGACATCATTTGTCCTGAAGGTCTTCTCTCAAGAGGAGTGGCTCTCACCTTGACTGTGTTTATCAGTTCCAAGCTGTGCCACTTACCAATTAAATTAGAATCTCTGTGATGGGTCCCAGGCACAAGTAGGTTTTCAACCTCTGCAAGTGATTCCAATGTCCAGCCAAGTATGAGAACCAGAGTTCTAGGGTCTTGCTGTTCAAAGTGTAGTCCACGGCCCAGCAGCATCCACATCACCTGAGAGCTTGTTAGAAATGCAGAAATTCAGGCCGTACCCCAGATCTCCTGAATTAGAACCCAGGTGAATGGGAAGTGCTGGGTAGGGGACTGAAAGCCCACTGAAGGGAAGTGATCTTTGCAAAATCACTTCGTAATTACAAGTAGTCATTTAGTCCATGGGGAAATGCCATGTTATAAATACCTTGGTTAGCTTGAAGCCTCTTTGGAGGGCTTTGGTTTCAGAAATTGTTCTTGCAGTGGCAAACTATGCTAACATCAGAGTCTTTTGATTTGTGGCTTACTGGTGAATATCTTTCTTGGAGGCCATGACACATTTCATTTTCCTTGAGAATTAAACCTGGAGAATGCCCTTTGGGTGCTCCATCTGCCTTTTCCCTTCTTTATTCATCAATGCTCTGAGTAAGATGACATTTTAAAAGGGTCTGCTGGTTTTCATTACATAATCTTTCCTTCCCTTTTAAAAATCCTCAGACCAGGGAATAAAGAAGTCCTGGTTCTCCTCTGCCTCACCAGTCTGTTGCCGAAAGCTGACTCAGGCTCAAAATGAGACCCTGGTGGCTGACCCTATGCTCAACCTTGCCTTCTGATGTGGTATTCAGGATCTGAAACAGGCCGAGTGCTCATTTGCCTATATGTCTGTAGTGGGGGTGGAGGGAAAGAAGCCTAATTGAGGTTGTTGTAGAAGAGTAAACCTTTTCAGGGAGAGAGCTTAGCAAAGGGTTTTGACGCTTTTCTTCTGCGCTTCCTGGCAGAGTGAGGAGCTTTAACTGGCATCCTCCAAATAGGAGTCTATAAGAAGAGAACCTGGCAGCACCACTGTTGAATCTATCTGAATGAAAATCGCTAGTGTTCCTCCTAGTGAGAGAAATTTCTGCTTAGTTCATGAATTATAGGGTCTTTTCTGGTCCTGGTAAAAAATGAGTAGGGCTTTTGTGAAATGTTATGTAAGGCTGCTGCTTTGTTCCCCACCCGCTAAAGTAAAATTTATGGAAGGGTGAGATTGTCTCTCGGGGAAAAATACATTTTATGTATTATAGGTGAGGAAAGATAATTTTACCAATTTTTTGGGATACAAGTTTGGGAAGGGGGAAGAACAAATCCTAGGCTGAAAGAGTGGCACATAGAAAAGTAGTAGAGAACATCATTGTTTTGGCTGTTGATGCCGGAACTTTTAGAGGGTGACCCATCCATCATCCCTGTTTGCCTGGGACTGTGGGTTTCCTGGGAAGTGGGACTTCAATGCTAAAACAGGACAAAGGATGGTTGTTCACCCTAAATAAGGTACCTACAATGAGCATGCATCGGGGGATGGCAGAATCCCAAAGGATTTTCAGCAACATATGTGGCATTTTACACAACATATTCATGGCCCAGTGAGGGAACAATTGAGGGACAACATCAAGACCTACTAAGCGGGCCCAGTTCCAACAGTCCAGAGAAGATGGTTGCTTGATCAAAGGTTTAGGAACAACCTATACTTTAGCCATAATATCTGGGTCACTGAGGCATACCCTCTAGTCCTGTGTTAAAGTCACATTTGACATTCAAAACTTTAGTGTCATTTCATGTTTTGGCAGACTACCTGGCCATAACACAGTCAGAAGCAGCTCATTTTCAACATCAGGACATCTTATGGAGATGGTAGGATAATATTTATTGAAGTCATATCTAACATTTTTTGCTTTGTGTTCCCTTGTGCCTAGTACAGTGTTAGATATAGATGAATCATTTGGTAAATGCTCATTAATTAACTAATTTCAGTATAATGAGTATTCTCAGGTTTGCATAGAATTGAAGTTACTCTTTTGCAGGAGCCATGCAATGCTGAGTTAAGAATATTTAAATTTCAGTGTTACTCAGCTTTTAAAGAGGAGTATATGCTCCTCTTTCCCCCCCCCCCCTTTTTTTTTTTGCTTAATTTTTCTACCACATTGGCATCATTCCAGTGTCTGTGAGAAATTTAAAATCAAGGAAATCCTGCAAATACTAAAATGCAAATGTGTTGAAGTCTATAGAATTTTCTATCTCCTTAAGCCGTTTTACTAAGGCATTTAAGACATTTCTCAACTCACATTTATGAATATGGAACAAGCTGAAATAGGTGAATAATTACTCCTTACATAATAATCCCAGGGATAGACTCTGTGTTTTCCTTAGGACCATACCTGAGTGGTCAAAGAATCAGAATGATGACATCAAAGAATTAAAATGTTATTTTTGTAGAAGTCAGTGAAAGCCAAGACAAGAGTGGAGATAAGGGAAACACCCAGAATGGAAGGACAAAACTTCTTGTGATCCAGATCATTAGCCAAGCAGGAAAGGAGGTCAGTATTTGTTTCATTGGACCCTCTCATTTTACTGATGAAGAAATAGGGCCCCCAAGGTGTTAACTGAAGCTCTCAATGACAAATCTATGAATGGGCACCATGGAGCATTATGGCAGACACTAGGGATTAAATCTAGGCTCTATCAATATTTAGTTCTGTGATCTTCACTAAAATTCAGTGCCTTCCTCCCTAAAATGCGAAAGCAATTGCTGATTTAATTAAAGTAAAACATGCATTACATTAAAAGGTCTATGACACTTTGCTCTTTCTATTTTTATCCATTCTTTCAACAGCTGTTTATTGAGGCCATGCTTGATGTATTGCATTTTGCATTCCTATTATGGATTTAAGAAAGATAGAACACAATATGCTGTGCTTACCAAGGTAACTGAATGGTTGGGGGAATAAGAAATAGGCAGTTTAACTATGAAAAGTAGAGTCACAAGGCAATGATATATTATTAAAAAACCAAATGAATGAGGGGTGCAGAGAGAGGAGAGGAAAAGAAGAACACTGCCAGAAAGGCTTCATTGAGGAGGAAGGATTTAGCCAGGTGGACAGGGTGGTTGCAGAGGAAGAGAATTTCTTTCTACATGGACACTCTCTTTTATGTGTTCAGACTCTGAAAGACATGAGAGAAGAGGGTCAACGCTGAATAGAGCCAGCCACCCACTGGCCACTGACACCAGCTGCCATCACTAGCAATGGTTTTTGCCTGTTCACTAGCCTGTTCCTAATCAGATCTGTGATAAACCTAAGGAAAAGGGGGAGAGAAGTGATAAGGTCACATGAGAAGTAACATTGGCAGTATAAATAATGTAATTGAGAGTGAAGAGGTTTTTAACCTGCAAGGATTTTCTTAATAATTTAGGGAGGTCTCAGAATGGCAAATTGCTCAGGAAAAGATAGATGTCATCATGTGATGCCTTTTAAACTCTGAGATTCAATAACTAAGAAAGCAAATTTAGGCCCCTGCACTGTGAAATAAGTCTGTTCTGGAAATTAATGCTTCCATCTTTTTCCTTTCAGCACAACCCTTTATTACTAATGCATAAAGGGTGGTAGCCAGTCAATTAAAGATTCTCTGTACATTTTACGGCCAAAGGGCAGGTAGCTCAGCCCAGGCTTTGACGCTCACGTGACTCTTCCTTTGTCCTTTCTCCTCAAATGCTCAGTCATATAAAGTTATGGCAATTCTTAATCATGATGATGATGATGATGATGATGATAGTGATGATGTTTTAGGGCTGTCTGATATTTTTATACTGTCAAATGGCTTTCACATCATTATCTAATTTCATCTTCCAATACCTAGATCAAGTGGGCAGAATAATTAATTCATCTCATATGTTTAAATAAGGATGTTATGAGGACTGGTGGCCAGTTATTTGTTTAAAGTCACACAGAAGTTATTGGCATTCTGGAAGGAAAACCTAAATCTTCTGATTTAATCTAGGTAATCACTAGTCTATTGGAGACTTTCAAAAAGCAGAAGCATTCCACTTTTTGTCCCCTAAAAATGCATGCATTAAAAAGGCCACCTAGTACCCATATCTTGGTTTCTAATATCATTCTCCAACCAAAAGGAACCAGAGAGTTTTGACATATTGGCTGATTCTACGACTGGGGCAGGAACTATGCAAGATGAGCCTGGAACATCGTGTCATGCCAAAAAGTAAGGGAGTACTTCAAAACACCCAAAAACCTGCAAAGAGGGGTAGGTTAATGGGATATGCAGGAGCCCATTGAAAGAGTCAAAAGTGGAACAATTTTAGAAATAAAATAAAATACTATTGGATTATAACTCAAAGTACGAAATAAATATCCTAAAACTCATGCCAATATAGATGTGATTGAATGAATAAAGAATTCAGGGAAAATAGACAAATTTTCCATGCAGAAGTATTCCACATAATTTATATAGATATTCTTCTCTAAAGAGGTGAAGCAAAACTCCCCATTATATAAGTGTGGTCTGTACATAGGGACTTCTGTTCAAAGAGAACAGGTTGGAAGGGGGAAGCACAAAGAGTAACTTTACTTTGTAGAATTCTTACAAACATCATCTTAGCCAGGTGATCAAGGTCAACATCGACAGTAAAAGGTCATGTTGAGAGTAGGTACCCCTGATATGGTGTGATGAAAATAGCACTTTAGCTCTGTGGTCTTTCTCTACCAAACCAATAACCCTAGTCTAACCATGAGAAAAACATCAGAAAAATCTCTATTAAGGGACATTCCACAAAATACTTGACTAGCACTCCTCAAAAATTGCAAAGGTCATCAGAAACAGGGAAAGTCTGAGAAACTGTCACAATCAAGAGAAACCTAATAAGGCATGACAACTAAACATAATATGGTGTGCTGAATGGGAACCTGGAGCAGAAAAAAAGGACATTAGGTAAAAACCACGGACATCTGGAAAAAGGATGTATTTTAGTTAATAATGTATCAATATTGATTCATTAATTTTAGTAAATATACCATTTTAATATAAGTTGTTCGTAATAGGAAAAACTGGGTAGAGAATACATAGAAACTTTCTTTACTATCTTCACAATTTTTCTGTAAATCTAAAACTGTACCCAAATAAAAATTTTATTTTAAAAAAAGAGCTACAGCGTTACATAAGAGTGGAACCTTGGGCAGAGTATTTAATCTCACTAAACATGGTTCTTTCTCTTTAAAACAGGGGTGATAAGATGATAATGTCACTCTTGTACGGTTGTTCTGAGAATTATAGGTGATGTCTCTGTAACCCTTAATATCACTTCTTATTTCTCAAAGTGCACCTACATCGGAATCAGCTGTGGGGATTTTAAAATGCTGCTCTCCAATTTCCACCTTATATTTCCTGAACCAAAGTCCCTGGATGGGTAGGGAGGGTCTAGGAAATAGCAATTTTAACATGCTCTCTAGGTGAATCATATGCCCACTCAATTTAGAAAACCACTGTACAATCTTTCTAAAAATTAATAATGGTAGCTCTCCATTTAATGAGCCATTCTTTGAGCTCAGGTTGTCCTTTTGAGTCAGGTAGACTTGAGTTTAGATCCTAGCTCTAGAACTTTCTAAATGGGAGACCTAGGGCAAGATACTCCACCCTTTTGCACCTTAGTTTCCTTAAGTGTAAATAGAAAAAAAATATCTAATTCAGAGAGTGGTTATAAAATGATTCGAGAAAATGCATGTAAATTATTTAGCATTTTACCCAACATTCAGTAAGCACTAAATAAATGGTAAATGGTAACTAGCATGACCATTAGTATACTAGTTATTATACTAGTCTAGATTAAACTAGCATATATATGACCTAAATTACCCTTCCTTGTCACTAATGCTCCCCAATCTCCAAAACAGGCCTCCCCCTGCAATGCCTTCCTTGCATATTTCTAGGAGTCCCAGGATGTATGTCATGAGTCAGTTGGCCTCCAATGGGCATTGTCAAATGCCAGGCCTGCCCACCTAAACTTGCTCATGCCCTGAGGTAGCTGCCATCTCCTGCCAGGCATCCTGCCCCCTTTGGTGGACTGCTGCAGTTTTGTGTAAAGTCATCAATGCTCTAGAAATTTTCCCATGTCCAAGCATTACTGTGTCCAGTGACAGAGTATCCTAACATTATCCCGTTCCCCATTAAACTATATCATGTGACTCGTGTCTCTTGTTTTACAAAGTCCCTTAGGAAAATAATTCATTTAACTAGGGCCTGTAATTTCCCTCTACATATGACTCAGACTCATTCAAGAGGCTGGCCTGGGGACCAGATGCTACGTGGCCTGCCTGCTTCCCAGTCTTTAGCCTTCTCTCCCCAGATCGTCAAAGTAACTTCCTTCTTAAAATATATCTCCTCTATATAAATAAGCTTCTGCACAGAGATGTCTGTATTTTTGGATTCATATACCATGTTGAGTCTCATTGGACCAGAGGCACATGTAAAGTCAAAGTAGTAATAATGGCCATTATTTATGAAACTCTGTGTGACATGGTGATTATCTAAAATTTATTGTCCACTTATTTTTTTTTTAACACAGCAGTATAGTTTATTTTAAGCAGTGATGTGCCTAATTAAAAGACTCTATATCTTGGACTCCCTTGCAGCTAAGACTAGCCATGTGACACAGTTCTGACTAATAGCATGGAATCAGAAGTCTCCTTGGGGTTTCTGAGAAAGTTTGAACCACCTCTTCCTCTGTGGTGTTTTCTTCTTTCTGTCTGGACAGCAGAAGTAAAGCCTTAAGGTGGAGTAGCTACCCTCCATTACATCACAAGTTAAAGATGATGAGAAGGAAATGAGAAGGAGTTTGAGTCCTTGATGACTTCTTTGAGCACCTATACTATTCTCAGAAGTCCATCTAGACTTCTTTTTTTATGAGAAATTAAACCTTTATTTCATTTGAAATCATTGTAGTGGGGTTCCTATCACTTGTAACCAAACTCAATCCTAACTGCTATAAGCATTTTCCCATATTAAGTCTTTTACTCCTCACACTATAACAATGAGGGAGGGACTAATATGCCCTTTTACAGATGGGGGAAGTGAAACAGAGAAGGTAATCGATTTTCCCATGGTTCCGTGCTAGTAAATTTTAGACCTATGATTAACATCCTGGCATCAAAATACATATTTTTAAATATATGCTTTAATTCCTAGATAAATAGTAGCTGGTTTTACTATCACACTGTTCTTATTTTTAAAACATTCACTTCTGCTCTCCAAATGGTTGATATTTTCCCATGAACCATTTATTATATAGAGACCTCTAGATTATTGGATATCCAAAGAAAAACTCAATTTTCTGCTAATAAGGTTCAAGTGTCACCATTTTCACTAATAAGTTAAGACAACTTCACTCTCTTTAGTTTCCTCTGAAGAGGAAATCCATTGCTACCATAGAACAGACGGACATTCAACTACTTTAACAACCAGATTAAACTCCGTAATTCGTATATGCATTGCAATTTCTCTCTCATTGTAGTGTAAGGGAATTTCATATTGTTTTGATATATCATGTAAATTAGGCCAACAAAGTACAGTGCTATGTCTTTATTAAAATAGAGGAGATGGTAATAACGCAACCCTGTAGCATGGTCTTGCAGATTTTGACTTATGAACATTCAATAGCTTCCCCTTATTGGTGCTTAAGTTGGCATTTGTGAGTAGCATATAATCAATTAATCAATAAGCCAATTTTCTCTTTAAAGAGATGGTGCATCTTTAAAAATAATCAGGGACCATTGTATGATTTTATGAAAAGTGCCATTTCAGCAAGGAAACTTGAAAAAATATTGAAAGCATTTTCCAGAGATTGTGATTTTGCTAACAAAAGCCAAAAGTGAAATTGGATACAAATGTTCAGTTCCTAAACCATTTTATTGTTTTGGGACTGCTGGAAAGGAAAGCACCAATTTGGGATTGCTAGTAAAAATGCATTGTTTTTACTCATGATTAGAATGTTTGGTCTTTAGATATGGTAAGTGGAATCATCTATGAAATGCACAGTAAAAATAAACTATTCATAAAGTTAAAAGCTGATTCACTGATTCTTTTCTATTTCTTACAAATTTCAGAGAGCATACTTTGTTGCCTAATTTGTCTTACCTGAGGTCACAACAGCTTAAAGTAATGCTAATAGGGTGATAAAGCTGAAAGCTATGCAGAGATGGAAAATTTGCCTTCTTAAAGTTTTAGCTATGTTGCAAAATGTTAATAGGAAAAATTGCACGTGTGTGTGTGTGTGTATCTATGGGAGCTCTATATTTTCTGCATGATTTTTCTGTAAACCTATTTGTCTAATAAAAAATAAAGAGTTTATCTATTTCTATCCTTACCTTTTATATAATATTTGTGAAAATTCAATTGCTACAGAAATGAGTTAGAGAGGGAAACTGTCCATAATTCCATCCCTCCATGGTAAAACACTATTAATTCGTTTTGCTCAGTCATTTTTGTCTCTTTCTCTATCTTTCACATGATTGCTGTGAAACTTTAGGAAAGTTATGTTTGTTTTACATCACGTAAAATAGTGAGTTCTGTTTTCTCTTTAACAAATAAATAAATTGGTAAATTTTGAAAAAAAGGCAAAACAATAGATACCTGTTTGCCTTATCATTTTGAGAATCAAGGACAGGAGCAACATGAAAAGGGTCTCCGCAAAGCAGGAGATAACTTTCCAAGATAGAAAAGTGTTAGGCATTGTAGTTGTCTTCTTTTCACATGAAGAAAAAATGGTAGCTTCAATAACTCAGGAACGCCCAGCTACCTTCCAAGACCTTGCTTCTCAGTGTGGCCCATGGCGCAGCATCAGCATACATGGGAGCTTGTTTGAAATGCAGAAACTCAAGATGCATCCCAGATCTACTGAATCAGAATCTACAGTGTAACAAGAGCTCCAGCTGTTATATATATTTGTTAAAGTTTGAGAAGTACCACTCTAGTTCTAGCACAGTTTCTACTAGAATTTCTACCATATTCTAAGCAGCTGGGAGTTTTTCAGTAGTTAGAAAAGTTGTTAGAGAAAGAACAAGTGTCACCACAGATCTTTCATGTGACTTCCAAATCTGCTCCAAAGGGCTGGGTTATAGCATGCCATGCTTATTAAACAGTGTGCAGGTGAGAACAGCCATCCATCCTCACATCCATCCTCGTCATTAAGGTCACTCCCAGTCTTCTCCATCTATACCTCTGAAGTCACAAGGCACTCAAGTTCACATTGGTTTGAAGAATTTGCCTCCTATTCTATTAATTTGGAATCAAAATCATGTATAATCATATATATGTATATGAGCACTCTCCCATGAGCTGTGTAAATGAAAGGACCAAGAGTATCTATTTTCTATTCCAGTTCCTCATTTAGTGCTTTTAGTGCTTGATTATGATAATGATGATGTCATAATGTGGAAAACAACAAAGAAATGAATGATACCCTTCTCTTGGAATGTAGGTGTAAAGAAATGTTGAATGAATTTTCTGCTATGATAAATTCACAGAAAGAAAGTATATTAAGCATAAGATTTATATAATCTCTGTGCAGGTAGGAAAACAAAGGCGTTGTTAGTTTCCTTCTTGTTTCCTCTCACAGCCTTGGATACCATCAAGTCTTCATTGTCCCCATATGTTCATCAAACAGATCTTCCAAATATGAGAGTTTTTCCTTTTAACACATAGGAGTTAATTGTCCTCCTCCATGGCACCTTAACTTTGTCTTATTGGAAACAAGCATCTAAGGGGCCAATCCAAATTCAGCTGAAAATATTGCACCTAAATATTATTAAGGAGTAGGATGGTGATGAGGAATAAGATGAAGGATGTTAAAAAGAAAGCTTACTTGATTATAATGGAACGTCAACATACTCTCCTTATCAAACCAGTTTTCTTTCTTTTTATTTTTCCACTAAATTCCCCGGGCGTCTCCATAATGGATTAGATAGGACATTATGAATACAGTAATTTTTGATTGATGGATCATTCCTTGCTGGAGAAACATGGCTTTCAATTGGAACTTGGATCTCTACTTTTCAAGCAGTCTTGAGGGTTTTCTTTTTTTTTTTTTTTTTTTAATTATGGGTAAAAATCAAAATTCTCACAATACATACAAACATTTGCAAAATGATATATAAATATATATGCATATATGTGTATTTGCTTACAAAAATGTTATATATATATATATATATACATATATTTTAAGAGGTGCTTAGATTACCCAAAATATTACACGGAACCCACTGGGATTCCCATGTTGCCCACCTCCCACACCTCCCACCACATCTTGAGGGTTTTCTTTGTAATGATTCTATGGGAAACATACACTTAACAAATATTTTTGTCACTGGTTTGTTGCAGAAATATTGCGGGGAGTGGAAACCATATCTTACCTCCTGTCACAACACTAACTTGACCTGAAAAGATGATAAACGTAGAGGAGTAAAACTAGAAAGTGCCGAATTTTCTTTTTAATGAATCAAAGCTGGACTTCCTATAAATAATGCATTTTGGGATATTTTTCATGGACTTGTCCACCTTCTAAAAATTTTAGGCATTGAATTGCTATACAGCCTGAGATGTGTGGTGTGACTATTCTGTAAAAGCATTGAGTTCTTTCCAATGTAATTAAACTCTTGATTGAAAGAAGAAACATGCCAATGGCTGTGTGTGACATTTTGATTTAGAAAGTCTTTCCTAGCAGAAGTTAATCTCTTTCAGGATGGAAAGTTTAAGTGACATTTCAAGGACTGGAACTGTTAGACTCAGTCTCGGAGCTCCTTTCTTCAAGGATGGCAGTACTCTTTGTAGAAGCCTGGGCATCCCCACCAGTCTTATGTTAGCTCCCTTTATCCAACAATCTCTGTTTTCCACACACCCACATTCAATGGTTATATTTCATACTGGGAGCTGGGGAGTCATCTGCCCTTGATAAGCAGTCAACTTCTTTCTTGAATTTATGCCAAGCTCTCACATAGCTCATCTATCTATACCCTAATTCCAATCACTGGCTGGTTTTCTGTTAGAAAAGAGGTCAGGGGTGAGGATAGGAACTGTCTACATTAAGTAAGCCTCCAGACATTCCTAAGGAGAGGCTAGGGAGAATTACAAATAACATTTGAATCTCATAGTGGATTTTATGTTGCAGCACATGGCTTTTCTTTTTTAATCTTAGTTTCTAAAATTTGCGATTGAGTTTCTTTTATGGGTCTTGTGTTAATCCTTCAAATTAAGAACATTGGAGGATCCTAAAGTGACAATGGAACATTGTAATTTATCAGATGCCAAAGAAAAAAAAAGCCAAATATTTCCTTATCATCTTTAGTATGGGCAGGTAAGAGTGAGGGCTAAATTAGGCAAGCTTTTTTATTTTCTTTTTTCTCTTTTTAATCTCCTACATAAACCAAAAGAGCATTTACTTAACTTGGGCTGTGCTATATGAATGTCTTTCTATGGATTTATTTTGCTGGTTTCCTGTCTCATAGGAGACTCAAAAGCTCATCATGAAGTCTGTAGTCACATCAGTTTCAGCTCAGACTAATTAATAGAATTAAATAATTTATTGGTTCTATTTCTATTTCTAGGTCTTTTGTATTTTGAAAGGAGAACATGGAAGTGGCTATCGGGGTTCCTGACGTCACCCTCCAAAGTCCCTCATATCTCACTTCTCTTATAACACCTAGTCAATAAAGAATATAGCACCCTTCCTTTCTTGAAGGCATTACAGTTATCTCTTGCATACAGTCTTCCCTCACCCATTGCTTTGGGAAGTGTCATCTTTGACTCAGAAGACTGTACCACCAGGGATATTTGTCAAGGAATGATGAAATTCCCAGGAAATCCTAATAGCAGGGTAATTATAGCTTCAAAGTAGGGAGCAGGGCAAAAGTCAGAAGACCTAAGCTCTCCTGGTGGATTAGACAAATTACTTGAACCCAGTGTTGGTATACAGCCTGCAGGTCCCAGCATGGATGCTCAGATTGTTAAAATCGTAAAATAGTTCCTCACTGGTTGGTAAATATTTGCTGCCCAGGGCCTCCCAATATGTTCTGTCTCCTCCATTCTGATTGGTTGGTGTCTATGTCCAAAGTCCTCCTTCTAAGGTACCAACTTTGGCTTTCCCTCAGGGACCTTAGTGGGACAGATCAAAATTTAGCAATCTGTTATGAACATATTTCCAAGATCAAGTATTTGTAAGATTGGAGGAGGGAGGCTTGGAAGTCATCTGGTTTCTCCTCTTGGCCAAGACAGAAATCCCTTACATAACGTTCCTTTCACAGATCATCCAACTTCCTCCTTCATCCCTCCAATGATAGGGGCCTGAGGTCTTCCATCACTGGGATCTAAACTCCTCCTTCCTATATATTTTCCCCATTGATCCTGGTTTTGTCCTTCTTAGAATACATGAAAGGGTGGATGTGGAACTGAAAGGGCAGGCTTAGACCCCAGAGGAGAGCCAGCCAGGCTATGCCGGAGACCACTGGCAACAGCTGGTCCTAAGATTGCAGTCGTCTCTTGGGTGATTCTTTAATCGTTGTTCTCCATTTCTTTTTTCTATAAAAACTTAAATGGAGGGTTTTGTGCCTTTTTTGTCAAATTGTTAGGACATTAGAAATGTCGAAAGCTCAGAAAAAATAAATTATTACCAATTCTATGCTTGTTAGACTGGACACAGTATATTTTAGTGGGAAAATGGAGAATATGTTTGAAAACAGATTGAGTGTGAAAATATCTAAGGGTCAATTTCCTATCATAAAATATGTTTAAACTTGTCACCTTGTCACTCTCCTCACTCTCCCAGATCTTGACAGTATTAGTGAGATGATGATATTCAATACTGGATGTTTGGAAGAGGAGTGCTATGCAAATGTCAAATATTGTGTTAATTATGTTCAGCAGTGTTTCTTCGTAAGGCAGTTCACATTTTTGTATTTCATTAACTAATTCACCTGTTTATCAAGTATTAAGGCAAGGGGGATATAATAATAGGCAAGTACTCTGCTTACTGTTTAGTGAAAAAGATGAACAAGTAACACCTGATTACTTACTACATGAAGTAAAATTATGGCAGTATCTCTGAAAGGTAAGGATTTTCTTCTCTATCATAAAATATCCCACAAATTGGGAGATTGTAAATACTAAGGACAAGTGAGATTATAGCCTTGGAAATTATTATGAATGCAGTTTATGGTCTGAGATACTGAGGGAGAGCAAGGCATTGAAAGAAAGATTGCTGAGAGAAATCTAATGGGGAGGAGAGTTGTGGCAGCATCATTCTAAATTGGGTTACCTCTAAGCCCTCCTTCTCCACTGTAGTCAGATATTGCTTCTCTATGAGAAAGTGCTAATTTTCCAACACATATAGCATATTTTAGATCAAGAGCCAGCAAACTTGTTCTGTAAAGGGCCATCTAGTTTTATTTTATTTATTTTAGGCTTTGAAGACCATACAGTCTCTTAGCAACTACTCAACTTGTTACATAAAAACAACCATAGACAATGTGTAAACAAGCGAGCACAGTTATGTTCCAATAAAACTTTATGAAAACTGGTGATGGGCTGGATAAAGCCTTTGGGCCATAGTTTACTGACCCCTGTTCTAGGCTGTCAACTTAAGGTATCACTTTATTGAATTGTTCTACTTAGAATATAGCTTCTTGCAAATCTATGCATTACTTAAATTTTCTACATTAACACATCTTTTGTGATGTCTTATCATTTTTGGAAGTATGGAATGGAAGGGAAAGATTTTGGCATGTACTCTATCTGCCAGTTGATTCTCAACTGACTTTCCTCCTCTAAAATACAATGTTTAAAAATTAATATTAATTATACAGTAGCAGGGTCTCCAACTTGTAGGGGAGTTGGAAGATGATCCAGTCTCATCCTAACCTGTGTCTCTGCCCCTTTGCCGTTCTGTTATTTACTTGGCAGCCCTGAGCAGAACCCATGTTCTTTTTGTCCTGGCTCGGTATGATGATGGTGGTCGTGTTCTGTCCCTGGCTGGTTTAGCAAATCCAGTGCCTAAGCCTGGCCACTTCTCCCAGTTAACACCAGCCACATCTAATGAACATCTGTATTAGTCAGCCCAAGGGTTGCTGATGCAAAATACCAGAAATCTGTTGGCTTTTATAAAGGGTGTTTATTTGGGGTAGAATCTTTCAGTTACCAGGCCAAAAAGCATAAGTTACTTCCCTCATCAAAATCTATTGCCACTTGTTGGGACAAGATGGCTCCCGAAGTCTGCCAGGGTTCGGGCGCCCTGGGTTCCTCTCTTCCTGGGGCTTATTTCTCTCTAGGCCCAGCTCCTCTGTTTTCTCCAAAAGGCCAGCTGTAGACTGTTAGGTGAGCAGCTCTATCTCTCTTCCTGGGGCCTGATTCTCTCCGGACTCAGCTGCTCTGTTCTCTCCACAAGTCAGGCTGTGAACTGTCAGGCAAATGGCTCTTCTCTTTTCCTGGGGCCTTCTCTCCTTCCTCATGACCAAGCTCCTCTGTGTGCTTACTTCCCAGGGCTCCAGCTCAAAAACTCCCAACTCTGACCTTTGCCATGTCTTTTCTCTGTGAGTTCCCGCCCACCAAGGGGCAGGGACTAAACGCCCTACTTACAAGGCCCAAGGTCCTATTCATAATTTAATCAATTAAAAATGATATTTCTGACAGACCAGATTACAAACATAATCCAACATTACTTTTTGGAATTCATCAATAATATCAAACTGCTTCAACATCGATCGAGAACAGGAAAGCTGAGGCATCCTCTGAATCCAAACCAGCAGGAAGTTTACACTGATGGAAGGAGTTGAAATTGGCTGGACATGGAAAAGTCCATGTGTGTAACAGTATACTATCGGAATTACAGTGGCAGAGGAAAGGAATTTATGACCACTTATAAGAGTATATGCCCTGTGACAATACTGAAAAAAAATAAAAAAGAGTACATATGAGGTTTGTGGGTTGCAATCTGTTTTATTTCTAAAATTATTTTTGAGTGCCTTGAATTATTTACTCAGATGCGTGTTCTATGTGGACATGCCCTTAACACTGCAGGGTCCAAGTTTCTTTATATTTCATTTAGAAATGCTAAATAGTTGCCTTGGGGACTGGGGGCTTTCTTTTCTGTTCCATTTGGACTATATGTTGGGGGGGGGTGAGAGAAAAGAAGAAAAATTGCTTTTTAATGTCAAAGCATGCTGTTCTCTGAATAGTTACCCTCTCCACCCTGAGAAAAATGGGCAAATTGCAGTTTATCCCTTTGTGCTGTTCTGCATGAAAAATAATCCCATTATTTTTAAATGTTTCCAAAAAGTGGATACTGAGAAAGTACTTTATTGTCAAGACAGGGACACTGAGACTTACAAATGGTCCCTGGCTAGTGTTGGTGAGTGACTTTTTCTGCCATTCTGTGCTTGGTGACTAGGTGGCTTTAAGAATTAGATTACTTGCAAAGTGAAGAGCTTCTTTCTCCTCAGCTTCCACCCATTCCCTCATTGAAAGAGAATATGGGAGAGCAGAAGAAAGTTCTAGATTTGTTTCAAACTCCTGGCACCTCCTTGGACTCCCACACTGTGTTGCCCAGATGTTATAACCTGGAAAATGCAGCTAGTAGACTTGTACCTACCTAAGTTGAAGGGCAGGCGAGAGGACTGAATGAGATAATGTACTTCAAGTGTCCTCAAGAATCTGTATCATTGTATTAATCAGCCAAAGGGGTGCTGATGCAATATACCAGAAATCTGTTGGCATTTATAAAGGGTATTTATTTGGGGTAGAAGCTTATAGTTACCAGGCCATAAAGCCTAAGTTACTTCCCTCACCTATGTCTGTTGCCACGTGTTGGAGCAAGATAGTCAGCCTTCCTCTTCCTCTTAAGGCTCCATGGTCAGGCTCTCTAGGCTTTGTCTCTCTCCCCAGAGCTCAATTCCCTCCGTGCTCAGCTGCTTTAGTCTCTCCAGAAGACCAGCTGTGAACTGTCAGGCGCAAGGCTCATCTCTTTTCCTGGGGCCTTCTCTGCTTCCTCATGACCAAGCTCCTCTGTGTGCTTACTTCCCGGGGCTCCAGCCCCAAAACTCCAAGTAACTCTTCTCTGTCATTTTCTCTGTGAATCCCAGCCCAACAAAGGGGTGGGGACTCAACATCCTACTGACGTGGCCCAATCAAAGCCCTAATCATGATTTAATCATCCCAGAGAAAAAGATCAGTTTACAAACATAATCCAATATTTCTTTTTGGAATTCATCAATAATATCAAACTGCTACAATCATTATGCAAATAAAAGTTCATTTTTGTTTGGTTGTTGTTCCCTTAAATGGGAAGAATTTTCCATCTCAGCCAGGGCTGGGTCTGAATTCCTTTCCACCTGTTGGAGCATCATCATGGAGACTGAGAATGGAAATACTCTGTCTCTTAAAGTTGCTAAGGTAGTTCATACAATCTAACCACCTCAATTTCTTTACAGGAAAATTGAAATGATTGAGATAGAAATTACTTTCCCTTCCCAGAATGAAGCTGATGATACCAATGGGGAGTCTTTTTCTCAGAAAACATGACAACTCCATAAAAAAGTGTCAGGATCTTCCTGGCTCTGTTTAAATTCTGCTTCTATCATTCTTTGTATTTTTGCTTTACAAATTGGCTATTTGTCCCCTACTTAAGTCCTTCTGTGTAACTATTATTCTATAGTAAGATTTCCCCTAAGAGACCCAGATATCAGTAATCTGGGAATGACTGAATAGAGTCGAGTTCATAAAGAAAATGTACTTTACCATTTGCACTGTGTGTGCACCTATAAAGGAGCAGATGTAAAAAAGTGGATGAGTAATTGAAGAAAGCATTCTTGGGTGTTACAGGATATTACAGCAAAGCCAGCCAGCACTTTGTAAATGGAAGGAATCTCTGGGGCACAGGCTGGGATCTTTCTTTCCCTGTTTGTTCCATTTATTGTTTTCCTTAATTGCCAGTGCTGAAAAAATGTAATGAAAACTGGATATATATAGAAGTATCAGCATGGCATTTACAACCTAAAGGTAATGTTGTTTTAAAGTCAATCCTCACGCATGAGGCAATACAGAATTGGTCCTTTGTGACTATATATACTAGGGAAATTCAAATACAATTTACAGAGTAAAAATAAAGAGATTTTGTGATATGCATGCACAAGATATATATATTACAGTAAACTTGAATATGATTAGAATAATGGGATCATAGGATTGTGGAGTTAACAGCCTTTCTTCAATTCCCTCGTTTTATCCAAAGACATAGAGCTAGTTGTGGAGAAGCAAATAACCCCAAAACATAAAGACTCAAAGCATAATGGGTAAGATCCAAGGTAGAAATTAACTGAAATGTTAACAAGAGGAAAAATAATTAATGAGTGAATAAAGGAAATTATTTGATTATTTTAAACAGTGCTTTTTGATGGTGAGGAAAGAAACAAGGTGGCAGAGTTTCTCAAGAAATCTGCTACTTTGTGTTCTGTTATGATTTCTACCCTGAAGCTACTGTTTGAAGCAGCTGTATCAAACAGAGACAATAGAACACACCGGTAAATATGAGCGTTTCAGAGTTCACCAGGAAGCATGAGTTCAGGAGTCAATGAAACACTCACTCAAATGTGAACTCTCATTAGTCAGGGAAAAGGAGGCCCCTTTCTTAGGGCACTGGAGAGGACATTGGAAATGTGGAAGGATTATCCCTTTGGGAATTTCTTTTGTCTTACCAGACTATTATTTTTGAGACACATATTTTAACATATACTTTTATGTCCACAGCAATTAGAGCAGGGCCTAGGTGCTAAATAATTTGTATTTATATGTTTATATGAATGAATGAATGGACGAATGAACAGAATCTGAGCAATGACAAAGTAAAAGCAGTGCTTTTGCCTCTAGATAAAATGTGACCTTCCATGTGCTACTTTAATAAATATCTAAGCAGTAATTTAGATGTTGTGATATATGTTTAAGTGAGGAAAAACCCTAGATTCCTCCAAAAATATGTAATTTTCAAAGTTGAAATTAATTAGTTAATATTTGCTAAGAGCTTTGAGGAAGAAAAGAGTTCTGTGTTGGCCCTTTGATTTTGAAATAGCCATTACAAGACACTTTTTATCTTCTTAAATTCTTGAAATTGCTTAGTATCACCAGGAAGATGACTTCCTAACTAGATCTCCTTCCTCCCCTCCATTCCTCTCTGGGTGTGCACAGAAATCTATTGTGTTCATTTATTATGGAATCATGGGGAAATAGGATTGATCTGAAAAGCACTTTTTGATTGACTCCAACAGGTGTCGTTTTGCTTTGTCCTGGTTTTCTCACATTGTTACATTTTGGACCTGATGGTATTTTATGGCCTAGCGAATGAGTTCCTCCTCATTCTCCTAGGTGCTGTACTTGCTTTAGCCTCCTTCCCGTCATGGTTGTGAGCTGGGCAATGCTTTGATGATAAATTAGACCAGGCTACAGTATAAGGAGGTGCTTGCCTGGAAGGCCCCCAATGGGCTCTTTTACTCTCTGATCATTCGCTTTGTCTGACCCTCTACACATCTGCACAAAAGGATGGAAAACTTATGCAACATCATAGACAAATTTTCAAGTTCTGAGCTAGTGAGCATTGGAGTGTTCCACACTGTTAAGTCTTCTGCTTTCAAGTACCAAAAGTGCTCTCCATCTAGCAGGCCACTGGGTCCACTTCTGAATGAAGAAGGGAATGCCTTCTTGTTATCCCAGAAAAGTAGCCTCCACATACTACCAGGCCCTGTTTAGCTACAGAGCTGAAGAGAGCCTCCTCTGGGGATTGCTTGTGCAATTGGGTAGTGTCAGTTAGGAGAAGGGATTTAATTGTTTTTAGTAAATATGAAGTGGAAACACGAAGACGAGTGCACTGCTTGAGCCCATCACTGGCTGGGTTACCAGGTTGTGCTTTATCCTAACCTATTCTGCAAGGCTCTCCTTATATACCAGGAGGTAGGCGGGTGCCCCCTTTTAACCTTTGAAGTTGATAAAAGCAACCTTTACACGTGGAGGCTTCATAGTCCTCTATTATATAGTGGGTTTTACTCATAGGTAAGCCTGAATGTTTGACTCTGTGTATATAGGTATGCCTGCAGCCAAACTCTTTGACGTTTATTAACGAGTGTGACTTAGTTGTGAATAACTATGTGCATAGATGTGAATGTGCTTACTTTACCCCCTCACCCCCTTGCCCCCCGCCTCCTGGTTTAGACATTACAGTGTTGTAAAAGTGTACAGCCAAAGAAGCACTGCGGCTGCTGCACATGCACTGAATTTAATTCGTGTAGCTCAGGGCAGCTTTGGGATCATGTAGAGGATGGAATGACAAAAAGCTGAAATGATAAAAGAAGATGCAGCCATTGGAAACAATTTGTTGTTTGTATGGGAAATGCAGTGCATTTTGTTAAAAACCTGTACTTAACACCATTATCTTGTTAGAGATGCAGGAACCTCTATTCCCACAACTGGGTTTGATTGTGTTGACAACACACCTGTGGCTTATAATCAATGACCCAGCTCTCCAGCAGTGGAAGTTAGCTTTTCAGAGAGAGAGAGAGATAGATGCAGAATTTTAAAAATGTGAGCACAGCCCGAAGAAGAGTTGAATGGGAGAGGCTATATGAATTCCACGTAAGCATCAACCTGGCTCATAAGATGGATTGAGGTATTTTAAGTGGCCAAGAAGTTTCCCCACACCACCTCAAAATATAACCTTTAATAGAAGCTAGCTGCTAGAGTAAACAGTTTTGGGAAGAGAATGGAGATGAGGGCCTGGTGATCAATCTGCTCTATGCTATTTTTGAGGGAGCCTTCACAAAAAAACCGACCCCGCAAATCAGCAGTTTTTCAGCTGTGCATTACCATCAGTAGTATGGCTGGACAACGAAGGGATGACTCTACCCAACTGCAAGTAGACTGCAACAGTGGAGCAGTTTGGCTGTGTTTTTGAAATTGTGTATGTCTTCTGTGACATACATAGCAACAATGAAATTTTGCTTCAAGACTCATAATTCCTGTGCCAATGCTCTCTTTTGTTCTGTGCTTTTGAGGGAAGCAAACCAAATTGGATTTCATTCTCGCGGTAATGCTCTCAATTAATCCCCCCTTCCAGTGTTAGCTTTTGCAGATTAAATGATGCACACACACTAGTCACTCTTTACCTTAAACCACTACCTCCTCTCCTCCTCCTCCTCCTCCTTCTTCTTCTCTCTCTCTCTCTCTCTCGCTCTTGCTCTCGCTCTCACTCTTGCTCGCTCTCTATCCAGATAGGCAGCAGGTTCTGCAGTAAGGAACCACTCATCAGGGTCAATGAGGCATGTTTGATAGCATCACATTTTCTCATCTGGATCACCCCTTAGAAGCTTGGAGGGTTTATACAATAGAACCTAGGGAGAATGAATGCATTTTCTCAAATGGGTTTTTGATTTCCGGCGAGGTTATTCATTTTTGGGACTTATTTCCTTCTTCATAGCACAATCTAAAAATTTTTGGTATCTTTGCTTTAAATCCCAGAAGCTCCTCAAGGATAGACATCATGTCCAGTTCATTTTGTAACTTTCTCAGTATCTAAGGATCTTGGGAATGGATTGGTGCCTATGACATACTTACTTGAATTGAACAGGTATAAATGTTGTATATTCATGAACCTTAATCAAGCATTATTGGTGATTAGGGCAAGACGAAGCAGAAACTGACAATCGACAGTGCCAACGTTGGAATGGATGGGACTGGTCTTTTGAAACCAAGGAAAACTAAGTGAATCGCCTGTAGTGTAAACAAAAAAACAAACGGAAAACAGAAAACATCATTAACACCACATCAACTTAGAGGCGGCCTTAATAAATTGCTGCAATTGAACAGCCTAAGATTTCCCTGGACCCAGGAGTCTTGATGTGGTCTAGAAAGATTAATACACATAATGTCTTTTACCTAAAATGTTTATTTCACACAGCATGTGGACAGGTTTTTATGAGAAAAGGAAAGGTGAAAGGTGTACTCTGTTTTTCTCCTACCTATACTGATTTATCAGCCACCTGAGACACTGACATGGTCCAGATGTCATGGTCATCCTTGGAATTAATCTGATCCAAGGCTATAAATTGCTAAATGGGGGATTTTTAGTTCTTCTTGGTCCATTTACTGGTACATGGCTACCTTTTGGTATCAGTGTGTATTAAGACCTTGATTAAAAATAAATCCAGATACTCAGCCCTTATTTCTCTATAGATGAAGAATTACATGTTGGTGTCCTAAGGGTTGTGAACCTCTTTATAAGGAGAGAAATTCAGAGATGAAAACCAATCAAGAGGAGTGTAAAAGTATGAGTGGACTTGGAACTCAAGAAAAGTGAGACTACAACACCTGTGTTAAAGATAGGTCTAAGGTTAAAGGACTCAGCACTTCAAATCTGCTCTGCATTTTAAAATTAATAATGTAGGGAAATAATGAAGTTCTAGTGCTGGTTTAGCTTTTTGAGACACTAATCATATCACATGAGTAATCTTTATTATTCATTAGGGGATTTGAAATAGCTCTTCACATGAGATTGTAAGGGCAAATCTCGGAAAGCTGCTAAGTGTTTAACACAAAAGAGCCATTTCTCAGTGGACCAACTGTGGGAATACATAACCCTCATTAGGCATTCTCTTCCTGACTAGAGATGTGACTGAGAAGTTTGTGCTCAGTCGTCTTGTCTCGCAATTTTAAATGGAATTGTAATGGTCAGAGGTCTACTGATCCAGCTTTCCCAGGACAACACAGAACACTATAGAAGACCCAATGACTAAACCAGCTTACTTATGAGGCAATTGGACTCCAGGACAGATCCAGGCTCAAACCTAGAGAAAAATTTTTATGAGATCAGGGTGGCTGTTAGGGTGCCAGGTCAATGAATCAAATGTTAAAAGCTGCTAGTGCTATCGAATTTTAGAGAAAAATCTAAATTTCCTCACCCTTCATGAGCAATTAGTTTGGCAACAGCACTGCTTTTTAATCCACAAGACCTAGATTCTGCAGCCTGCTAGGCTTTTTGATATGACTTTGGGCAAGTCATTTCCTCTCTTGTACTTATATCCCTTCATCCATAAGATACTGATTTGGGATAAATCTGTTAACTCTCGTAGGTGCTATAGACAAAATAACTCTCGGTTATAAATCACAATCTAACACCTTATTCCAGATTTATCTTTCACTTAGAAAGCATGTTCTGCTCCTCAATTGGAGAAGCACTTTGTGCAATGGCATGTCATACAAACTCCAAATAAAGTGTATAAAAAATAGCAATCTGGTGTTAAATATGGGTAAAAGAAACCGTCCTGGCCTTTCAAGAATATTGTGCTATCAACAAGGGGCAAAATTACTGAAAACATCAACAGAGAAGGAAGGCATAGTTCATTTGTTTCCCAAGATGGACATTGTATAGTAAAGAGTAGATAGGATAGACTTGAATTTCTCAAAAATAATGGAATGGTTCTTTGTGTGGTTGTATGCTCACAACCCTCTCAACACAGAAAACTCTGAGCTCAAAACAAACTAAAATATTTTAATCTTCTTCACATTCCCAACAGTTGTTATCATCTCTGTGCTTTTTCACTGTGTGACCTTTCCCATGGGTGGGCTCCATTTTGCATCTTCTACTTTAGTCATTTATTTATTCGTTGACTTCCTGAGCAACCCTATAGTGAATATCTACTGTGATTACCATTCCAGGCACTTTACACGCCTCTTTTCATTTAATCACATGTCTTGCTGCCCCCTTCAGCACTTAGCACATGCCTTAAACAGATATAGGTTCAGTTAATATTTTTTGAGAGTAAATGACATAGTGAGCAAAGCTACTTACAGTTATAAATGCGTATGAGCTGAAGAGAAGAAGGGAGAGGCGGTAGGATGGTCAACGTCAAGCCAATGAAAAACTATCGAAACAATGCCTGCAGTATCCGTGTGGTTAGATCAGACCTGCCAGCAGCTATATCTGACCCAGACCAGCCTTGCTCCAGTTTTTCCTCTCCTCAGGTGTCATTAGTAGAAGACAATCTCTGTCTTTGGGCATAAAACCCTTTTGAGAAAAGAGCTCACTGTTCTTATTGCAATGCTCTTTGAGTGAGCAATTTCACTTAAGGAAATTTTATAAACAAGTGCTTAACTTCAGTATTTTTTTTCCCTTCTCTAATTGGTCTAAATGTGAAATTAAATTAGCTGCTGATGAATAGTTCCTGTGCTGTTAAGATTATGATTTTTCCAGAAGAGAGGAGCCAGCATACATTATCGTGCCGAGCACTTTCCATTCAAAACTTTAATGGATCACTTAGAAACATGCCCAATTTGTCTTTTCTTAATGGTGACAAGTAAAATGCACATCAGCTTGTGATGAGAGGAGTTTATTTATGAGGATTCTACAGATTAACATGCTCTTAAGTAATTTTTCTCACAAATCTCCAGGAATGACCATGAACTGCCACATTATTATTATTTTCATATTGGTAAGACTTTGAAGAAGCCAGAAGAGCAATGGCAATTTAACGGCTGCTATTTAGGTATTATTGCCATTCATCTTAAGCACTGGAGACATGGCCCAAACATTCACCATCACCTAAGTACTAGGGAAGGCAAAGCCTTGCTACCCATTGGAGTATTCATATGTTTTCTTTTAGAAACTACAAAAACAAAACAGAACAAAATGAAGCAAAACCAAGCAATATAGACATTTTCTTTCCTCTTCATGGTTGTCAGGAATTCCACAGGACTTGATCTTAAGAGCTCTGACATTAGAATTTTCACTTAGATTCTTTTTGAAGCAAGTTTCAAAGCACCAAAATAATTGGTAATTAAGAAATAGATTAATTATGGATTCCAGATAACATTGGAAGGATAGAGCTAAACTATTACTGCTTATTTAGGAAGGTGAATGTCCTTACTTATTTTCAAAATTGCCTCAATGGAAAAGATAAACTAAATTTGGTTAGAAATTGAGAGCACCACAAGCATAGGTATCTAACTCATAGAAGACTATCTTTAAAAAAAAAATCCAAAATTCCACACTCAGAAGATTCTTGAAAGGGGCTAATTTTTATGACTTGAGCATCTGTTAATTTTAATTCAACAAGCCTTTATTGAGTATCTACTATATATCCAGTCATTGCAAATGACAAAAGAAATTGTACAAAATAGACTCTACACTTAAAGAGTTTGCAATCTTGTTGTAAGGCAAGATATGTAAACATGAAACAGGCAGAAAATGGCTTAAAATTTATATTTTAATGTAGTAGTGCTACAGAATGCACATTCTCTAAATGATAGTCACCTTTCCCTTTTCAAAGATAAGAATATTGAATTTTGTGTTCTATCAAAGGAGTTTTGTGTATATGCTCTTGCTGCAAGGAAACTAAAGTGTACATACAAATCAGTTTATTTGGGGTCAGGAAGTTTATAAAGTTGCTTAAAATACAACATCTTGTGACTCATTATGACTGTCATGAGATATTATATAGCAAGTGTTCTCTCTCAGGTGCCAGGGGGAATGTGATGTTTCCTTTAAATGCTTCTTATTCACGGGCTCATTTAGCTTTTTTCCTGCCCAGTCTCAATTTTTCCTAGGGTTGATTTGAGATGCAGCTTCTGAGGCTTGCTCTAAGAGCACAGATTTTTTTCCCCAATAGCATACTGAATAAATGCTCCATTGCTTATTGAGAAATCAAACAATTTCACTAGAAGAAGGCACTTATCACCAAGTGTTTAAATTGTTGTGATGTTCAACACTCTAATCTTCACTGCCATGCTTGTTATTACGGTTTTAAGCTATAATTATTATTAGCGATAACAGCCCTTTAATTCACTTCCCTAGCTGCAAAGAGTTCATTTAGGATTTGTGCATCACTTAGCAGCAAAAAGTCTTTCCAATAACTTTTATTGCCTTTCTTCCACCACTTGTTCAGTAGTGGAATAAGCACTTAACCACACGTCAAGAGATTTCGTTTGTAGCCCCAGCTCAGGTACTAGGTCGCTGAACAATCTTGGGACAGATATTCATATATTTCTTTAAATGAAAAAAAAAAAAAAAAAAAGGAACTGTTGGGCTTGGTAGGTGCTCAGGCTTCTCTGAGGCACAACTATTTAAGATTCCATCGTAGCAGTGTGTGTGTGCTTGTGTGTATTTACAGGCATTGGAATGCAGTAGGGTTGGGTGTTGCTGAGAGTATCTTGGAAGGAAGCAGGAGTAGTGAAAGCAAGAATTTGGGAAACAAGTCAGCCCTGGTTATGAATCACGACCTTGGACAAGTGAGTTAAACTCTGAGCCTTGGTTTTCCTTTCTATGCAATGGGAATAATAATAGCATCTACATCATAGGTTAGTCTTAAAATTAATTTTGTTAATCCATGCCAAGTGTTTGTCTTGGTGTTTGGCAAGTAGCAAGCACTCAGACCACTACTGCTTCTGTTCCAAGAAAAATTAAATCGGGGATGGAAGGGGAAGCGGTGCTGAAACCAACTTTTTTGAAGAACACAGCAAAAGGAGTCTGCCTGAGGGTTCTTTTCTCCTCAGTCATTCTAACTAACCTCTCATAATGGAGATGGAAAGGAATATTTAACAGGCTAATGTTGCTTTAAAAATGGGCATATTTGTCTTGGTGTCTTCTGGAGGATCTGAATCACCTATCTGGTAATGCTAGGCTCACTGAAACTGTCTCAAAGTTTTGAGTTTTATGACAATGTCTGCTATGAATAAAGTTTCTACTCTGAGATAAATGAGATATTTGTACAAAGCTGTCTAGGAAATTAGTAGGAAAACATGCAATTAAGTTTCCAATCTGAAGATTCCTAGTACATCATCTTGCCAACTGAACCAAATGGCCTCTTTGAAATGTAGCTTATGGTACCGAAGAATATAGCAATTTAGCAGGGGGAAAATTTGCTAAATTATCAGAACCCCCTAAAAAAAAGACAATTCCCTCTCTTCCACGTTTTATAATTTCTAATCATCCATGGCTATTCCAGATGGGCACTGTGATTCAGTGTAAGGGAGCTGAGTTTTGTGTTACAATAGTGTGTTTTATACCTGCCTCCTTGAATATTTTAGGAGATTTTAGGCACTGTATGTAGTCTGTCTTTGGGCCTGTTTCCTCACCTTCAAAATGAGGCTGTTGAGTCATGTAAAATGACCATAACTTATAAAATTCTTTCAGATATAGAATTGCATGAATCTATGATCTACATAGCTTCTGATACCCACTGTGTAAAAAGGTTCTATCTGGTCCTTTCCACTTGGCTGGATGGGGCAGGTCATTGTATCATGAAAACTATGAAGCAGAAGAGAAATGAAAGATTTTCCTTGAGTCTCTTTCAGCTTGGAGGAAATAATCTCAGTGCTCTTAAGACTTAAAGGGCTGTTCTAAAGTTGTATACCTGCTTTTAGGGAACACACTCAGATCAATTTAAAAAATCACAAAGAACAACTTAGCATTGTAACCTTACTAGCAGCTTGGAAACAAGGTATTAATTATACAAGATAGAAGAGGGGTGCTAATTAATTCTTAAGTGGAACAATTAGTATTATTGAATTTGTAAGTTATAAAGGGCAAAATCAAATCATGTTTGAACTGTAGTGATATCACTGAAATTATAAATGGCTTCTTGAAGACTGTACTTTGATTCCACAGTAATCAGAAATTCCTGTTTTAGGCAATTTGGATTTACTTAAAGGGCAGGAGATGTATGAAGTTAGGGTAGCTTTGTAGAAAGAAAGGAAGACTTTTCAGGATCTGTTGGTAAAATCTTGTAATGCACAATTTGAAAGGATAAAGTTTTTGGAAGGCAGAGTTACATTTCACTGGGCACAGGGTTGAAGTTATTTCAATTGCAGTGCAGAGAAATATGCAGCATTGAAGAACCTGACCAAGGCTAGAACTGGGTCTATGACGCTTATTGTATGTTCTTGATAGAATGATATTCCATTTCTACCCATGATGCAATTACAGGTCTGTTGGGCCAACATTTGCAGATCTTCAAGATTCCCTTTGCTGTGGCTATCAGGTGTGCTTTAACTGGGACTGCGTTTTCTTGTCTCTCTTCCCTTTACTGCCCTAGCCAGCTCATTCTCTGGACCTGAGGCTTAGTATTGATCTTATTCTCATGCTGTGGAGACAGGATGTTTCTTAGGACCCTGTGATGGTTAGACTAATGTGTCACCTTGGCCAGGTAATGGTGCCCAGTTGTTTGGTCAAGAAAGCACTGGGGGTAATTGTAATACAAGGGTATTTCATAGACTTTAATCATCAGTGAGTTGACTGCATCTATGGCTGATTATATCTACAATCAACTGAGCAGATTGCTGTCATCAATGAGTGAAATCTCATCTATTCAGTTGAAGGCCTTAAAAGGGAAAGTGATTTCAGCATTAAGATAGAGAATTCCCATCTTTACTTCATACAGTCAGCGTTTCCTGGGAACTCATCAAGGGCCTTCATCGGAGTCCCTGGCTTGTAGCTTGCCTTACGGAATTTGGACGCGTGTATCCCCATGGTCATGTGAGACAATTTTATAAAATCTCAGACTATTTATGAGTATCTCCTGTCGGTTCTGTTTCCCTAGAAAATGCTGACTAATACAGACCTTTACAAACAAAAGTTAGAAATTGCTAGAATTGTACCTTGGAAATTTGCAATGAAAATTGCAGGTTAGAATTAAGGAATAAAATGTGATAATACATAAAATTCTTTTAATAGACACAATGAGCTGTGTGCTATAATAAAATTATTTACAAAATATGGAGAAGCACAGTGTAGTTCAGTGACTTTCAAAATATTTTTACTGTGACCCACATATCATTTAAAAATAGCTTCACAAAGCAATATTAGCCCTCACTACATGCAATGACTGATATTTTCTGTTCTATACTATTGTTTTATGTTTCAAAAACGTAGGAGCAGATTTGGCTCAAGCAATTGAGCACCTGCTTCCCACATGGGAAGTCCTGGGTTCGATCCTCTGTGCCTCCTAAGAATAAAAGCAAAGCAAACAAATGAAACAACCAACTCAGGGAAGCCGATGTGGCTCAGTAGTTGAGCATTGGCTTCCCACCATATAAGGTCCTCAATTCAATCCCCAGCCCCAGTACTTCAGGAAAAAAAAAAAGTATGCTATAAGCCAATAAATTGATAATGAACCTCTAATGGGTCACGACCTACAGTTTTTTTTATTTATTTTATTTTTTTATTTTTTTTATTATGGGTAAAAATCAAAATTCTCACAATACATACAAATATTTGCAAAATGATATATAAAGATATATGCATATATGTGTATTTGCTTACAAAAATGTTATTTATATATATATATATATATACATATATTTTAAGAGGTGCTTAGATTACCCAAAATATTACACAGAACCCACTGGGATTCCCATGTTGCCCACCTCCCACCACATCCCACACAAACATCTCCCACAGTGTGGCCCACCACCCTCAATGAACTTACACATCCTGGAGCCTTGCCACCAACCATAGACCACAGTTCACACTGTAGACCACACTCTCTCCCACTCAGTTCTTAGTAGTGTGTGCTGATTTAAAATGGCCTACATCCGTTGCCAAAACAGTACTCAGGATAACCTCCAACTCCCAAAGAAGCCCCTGTATTTCAACTGCTCATCCCCTCCCTACCCCAAAAGTGTCAAGTGGCCACTGGCTCCACCTCATTGTTATAATTTCTTGCATTGCTAGAATCACCATATGTGAACAAGAGAATACCATCAAGTCCATTTGTCCACTCCAACTCCAAGTGAGAGAGGGCTTATATCCCATGGATATGGTGGGTGGGATGATCCTGCCTGCAGATGCAGGCCCTCTCCATTCCCTGGGATGGCCATTGCCCATCGTTGTCTCCTCACCAGGTGACTTGGATGAGTCCATTGAGCTGTAGGGTAGGAGTTGCAGCTCCACCTAGATTTCATGCACACCTGGCATATAGGTAGGCGGGAGGCTCCAGTCTCTGGAAGTATACCTAAAAACTCCAGCATCACATATAGGTTTGAATAGAAGGGACTGGTGAACCATGTGCAGGGAGGACTTATTTGAGTCTAATTCTGTCACTCTCTGGAGCACAGATTCCAAAATAGAACCCACTGATAAGGCATCAGTCTCTGGGGCTATCCCCCCTTATATAGGACCAGGGTGTCTCCGGAGCTCTCAGGAACCCCACTGAGTGGGGTGATAGGCACTTAGATGTTCTATGAGCTCCTACTGAGGTGTGCGTAAGAGTTACCTCTGGGATGACCTCCCGACTCTCTTTGAAGTCTCTTAGCCACTTGAACTCATTTGTCTTTACCATTTCACCCTTTTATTCAAGGTCTTTTTCTAGTTGTGTTGCCAGTTGGCACTTGGGAAAAGTTTTCAATTAGCAATAATCGTGCCTCGGATAAACCTCATTGGCTACGATACTGCCACTGTGCAAAGCTGCCAGTTGGCACTTGGTATTAATCCCTCGTTGCCAGGGAGGCTCATCCCCAGGAGTCATGTCCCACATTGGGGGGAAGGTAATGCAATCATATGCTGAGTTTGGCTTAGAGAGAGGCCACATTTGAGCAACAAGGAGGCTCTCAGGTGGCAACCCTTAGGCACCCCACAACTGCAGGCTAAGTCTCATTTACAAGAGCAAAGACTCACAAGGGTAGTCATCAATAAAAAAATAAAAA
>JAKSZT010054215.1:26923988-26991133 GCA_026826555.1 Tolypeutes matacus | reverse complement strand
ATATATATATATATATACATATATTCATTTTTTTTCCTTTCTGGAGAAAGAGAAACGACCTACAGTTTTAAACACCTGGAAATAGAAGATGCTGGATATCTGAGCACTTCCTGAGAGGAAAATTAGGGAGGATTCAGTAAGAAGGTAATTTTTTCTTTCCTTTTAAAATAATAAATCTAATGACATTAATTATTCATATATATATATTTTTTTAAATAGAGGAAAGCATTTTGGCTTTGGGAGGATGAGGCATGGGCCAATATATCAAAATTATTTTTGCCCAACTACAAATTTTGAACTTAATTTTATAAGTGACAGAGAACCTTTAAAATGCCTTAAGAAGAAAGTGACCATCAGATTTCCATTTTAGAGAGAACATTCTGCTAAACTTTATAGGTCAGATTTTACTGGGATGAAACTGGAATCAGAGAGACAGTTTGAGGTTGATTATAAGTATTTACGTTAGACAGTTTTGGGAAGTGAACCAATATTTTGGTGTTGGAATGAAAATGGTGACAAATTAGAGAGAGATTTTGGAGACAGTCAACAATGACCAATTTGACCTGGAAGATGATCGAAATTAAGGAATTGAGGATGACTCCCAGGGTTCTGTCTTGGATATGTAGGTAGATTGATGGTGACTTAATGGAAATAGGGAACACAAGAGATGAGTAAATTGGAGGGAGACAGATACTAGATACTAGATTCCACATTTCATGAAACGTGATATTTAGGCACCTGTACAGGAGGCAAATCCAGAGTTAAGAATCGGGCACATTGACCACTAAGCCTTACACTTACAATGTTTGTTACTCATCATTGTATCAAAATAATAGAAATAGTATGCAAATATAATTTTAGATTTTCCACAATATTTATTTAATAATTTCCTAGTTTTGCACATTTGTTTATAATTTATTTGATAATTTCCTAGATTTGCACATTTATTTCTGGTTCTTTGCTGTTATACGGGATGCTGCGATGAACATCTTTTTGCACACTTCTTTTTCTACACACAATTCATCCTAAGTATTGATTCCCAACAATAAAATTCTTGAGTTAAAAGAATGAACATATTAAAGGATCCTGGTAGATATCTGTGACTAGTTCTCCAGAAACAATGTTCCAATTTGCCACATATTCGACATTTATAGGAGTGCCCACCTCACCATATCCCATCCAGCAGTAGGTATTACCAGAAATAGTGTGCCAATTTTGTAGGTGAAAAATATTATCACATTTTAGTTCAAAGTTCATGTATTGTATTCTTAGAGGGATTAAAGTTTTATATTCATAATATTTTCATGTGTTTATTGGACAACTGTACTTCTGTAAATTCTCTATTATGCATTATGCCCATTTTTTCTATTTGTATCTTACTGTTTATCTCACTGAATTTTATATATGCTTATTGCATATTACATAATATTTATTTTTATATGTTAATGATATTTTTGCCATGTTTGTATCATACAAGTTTCCCATTTTTTGGTTAGCCTTTTATTTTAATTTATGCCATATTTATTCTGGAGTTAGAAATTTTTATGAAGCAAAAAGCTATCTCTATTATTTCACTAATTTTATACTTAGAAATTATTTATTCATTCAGAGGTTTTTTTTTCCCTAAAATCCCACTCATTTTTCCCTAGTTTCTTTGTTGCTTCATATGATTATTGCAGTTTTTCATATTTATCACTTCAAATGATCTGGAGTGAATGCTGGTGTCTGATACAACATTTCAGATCTCATCACCCAATCTTCCTTATCCGACTCCATTGTCATCCAGTCAGTCCTCAGGATTCTATACACTTGCGACAGAAATTTTCATCCCATGAATTTTTCTCTTGGTTTCCTTCATCTGGGAATAATACCAATTCATTGTTCCATACGTATCTAGGCAAATCCTCTCTATCAGTCATATAGCACTTTCATAAGAACTTTCTGATCACTTCAAATTCACCTACTTTTAATCTTTCCTTTTACCTACAATTTTTGCATTATTATTGTTTTTAAGAGTATTATTTTAATTCTGTTTATTTCCTATTTGTCTTCTCAATTAGATGCGGTTTATTGTTTATTTCATTATACTATTTTTAAACTTCTTAATGCCAACCCAATGCTGGGCATACAGGAGAACACAGGGCTTAATAAACTGATGTTGAGTGATTGATGTCACATAATCTCCATGATCTGTCTAATAAGAAGCTACTGTTCAGACAGAACTTCATTTTGGAGGTGAAATTGGAATTCTGGCATTTCTTGGCTAAACCTCTTTGTATAAATCAATTTTTTCCTTTATCTCAGCAATAAGTTAAGTTTGTAGAAACATGGGAAAACATGTTCACCAGTAAGTGGACATCAAATGTGATGACATGGTTTCATGTGTTGCTATATTCTTGTAGAGTCATTCTCTACAGTGTAAAGGAAGAGTTTGCAGGTTGTCCCAGAGTAATTAGAAATACCAAACCTCCATACTGAGAATGGATTCATGAGGGTTTTTGTGGCTGTGACTGAGGATGAGGAAAGGGGAGATATGGGTGTTGAGGAAGCACTACATTGGCCTATTTTTAAACTTGACAGGTCTTTTTTTCTAGTTGTAAGAAAGGTATGACAATTGTAAAATAATTTTTGAAACAAAAATAAAAGTATATGTTTGGATAATCTACTCTGACTGAAGAATTATTTTTCTGCATTCATATTAGTCTAAGACCTTTTGCATTACCCAAGGAAAAGAAAAAGTCCTGTTTCCTTGTAATATAGGCAAACAATAGTATTAATGAAAATGGAAACATATACCAGTGTCTACAATAACATGAAGAAGTAATTTAATTAATGGGTTCTCCAAATAATAATATGTTTATAGATCAGCTCTCAAAACATCAACGAAACACAACTGAACCTCAGTTCTTGAGAACCAGAGGCTTTTATAGGATGCTTAGGATGATAAATAGTGTGTAGAGAAAAGGAAAATGGAATGTAAATGATTCTGAACCATTGGTTAAATTTCCCTGAAAAGGCAAATGTAAAGGTTAAAGGAGAACGCACTTGGCTGAGTGCTCTGTTTTCTTGTCCCAGGAGAGTGGATGTGTTGCAGTAAAGAACATGCAAGTCTTGATTTTTTAAATTATGCACTCTTGGAGTACAGTAGCTAGTTTATTCCCAGCTTCCAAAGATGCCTCCATCCCAGGAAAACAGTTCCATGGTTTAAAATATCCTGAGGACGAAGAGATTCTATGTATTCTTTTACTATTATCATTATTATTACTATTATTTTCCAGGAATGCAAATTCCTTGAACTCAAAAAGTTGAGTCTAAAGTCTAACTTAACTAGTCCCTAAAAGGATTTATGTCTTTTTCTCTAGACATCAATAAGACTTTTTTATATTTAAATATTTCTCTGCAGTGCTTGGTTTAGTTATCATTTTCCTCTTTTTAAATTTCTATACAGGTATTATTACTGCCCTAATACCCATTTTATTTGTAGAAAATAATATTTATTTGTTATATACTATATGCCAGGGATCATTCTAGCATGGCATATAGGTGTGTGTCTGTGTATATGTGTGTATTCTTGTTTCATCCTCACCACAAACCGTGAGGTTGGTTCTAGGTGCGTGGACCAGTGTGAGAAGTATTAGCCAACATTACTTACATCATTTTCCCATTTCACAGATGAGAAAACAGAGGTTGAAGGAATTTAAGTAACTCTCCCATGTGGCAGAACAGCATACAAACCCAAGTCCAGCCGAACCACTAGTTTTGAACACCACCTATTTGACAGATTACTAAATTACAGTGACTGAGGTTTTAGGGTGTTTCCCATATTCAGTTCAGTCCTAAGATATTAACAGAAACATAACTTTTATTTTTGCCCTCAAAAATGATGTTAAATTAAGACCCTGTGATGGAAAAGTCAGTAGGGGATTTTGGTAATCCTCAGATTAGTTTTTCAATCAGTAAATGATGTTTTTTCTTGAGTGGTATTTCCCTAGTCATTTATTTTCATTCCTCTTCTGTTGGTCCAACAGGCCTTTTGTGAGCATAATGAGTTTTGAAAGAAATGGAGTGATATATTAATTAACCAAGCTAATTAGCTTGAAGAGCCTTGATTTTTCAAACCCCAAAGTGTATGCATTATTTCTGGAAATATGTGTTGGGAGATATTGGTTGAGATGGTTTAGGCAGATGGAAAGGCAACCAAGCAATTCATGTTTTAGAAATTAGGAGAGGAGGTTGTTGGAAATTAAAGTCTGAATGTCCATTGCTGTTTCTCATGTACGTTTTCCAGTGCACAATGTGTATCATCTAGCATAAACTGTCCTTCACTATCAGCGTGACATTCCCATGAAACTAACCCTCTCCGGTCTAGTACCTATGCTGGGGAGTAGCTCTGACTTTAAATACCATAAATTATAGCTAATTAAAAGCCAGTAGTTTAACTCCAACTTGAAGAACAGAATGAAGCAGAAAGTAAAGAATAACTAGGGACAGATGGTGTGCTGTTTTATTTCATCAGTTGCAAGTGATGTCAAACCCAGCTGAAAATGTTTTTTTCCCTATTTTCTGAATAACCCTTTCTATTGAAATAAACACACAGCAGGAACTATGGATCATGTCCTTTGTTCTCTGGGTAATGTACTAAGCAGGGGCTTAGTGCTTTATAAAGATCTGGTCCTGCCCTCTGTGAGCGTGCCTTCTATGATAAGACTTCCTGAAGGTAGAAAAATACTCATGGAGTAACGAAGCTCAGGGAAAGGGCACAAGGGAATATTGTGGGAAGGCAGGGAGCAAAGTGTGGGAAATTACAGAAGACTCCAGAGGGGGTCTGGAAGATCACCTTTCCCAGCCACTTCTGCACAAAAGAATGGAGTGTATCAGTTTTCATATGTGCTATAACTGCTGTCCCCTCCTTCTGCAAGGCCTTGCCATGTGCTCGGACACAACTATCAGCAGCAGCCTGAACACCAACGGATACTGGAGCTACCTTTAGGATCTTTCCAGTGCAGGGGGGTGCAGAGCCATTGTGCCCTGGCCTCCTCCTTTGAGGCTCATCGCAATACCCAACACTCTCCAACATGCTACAGCAATAGACAGGATCCTGGCAGGTTACATCCAAGAAGGGCTTTTCTCTCTTTACGTTTTGCTTTAAATGAGAGCAGTACATGTAGAAGATCAACCTATATATAGATTTAAAATGTAAAATGTAAATGCCCTCATTTAGCCCCAACACCTGTCACCCTCTGCTGCGGGAAGCTGTTCGTTGGTTACCCTGGCATGTATTCTTAAGGGGACAATTTTATGTGGCTAACCCTGCTGCATACACCCCAGGGACTGCCTTTCCCATTGCCAGACGTGGGAGACACTGTCCCTGGCATTGTACAGGGTTCGGTCTGGGTTGCACGCTCCTGCATTGCTGGGCACTGGTCACCTAAGGCAGACCTTTGGAGACCCCTCTCCAGAACTGTCACCAACTTCTCCATGGCTTTGAGTGGGACACAACTTCCCTGGTTTTTCTGCCAATTGAGGCAGATGAAGAAGGCAACTTCTCAGCCTTTATAAAGAGGGATCTCTAAAGTCTAAAGTCTCTTTCAGCTCCAATATTCTACAGAAGTGCTTTGCATTAGCCTGATAACTGGTTGCTTTACAGCCATAGTCCATAAACCAAGGTGTCAGCTCACTGTTCTCAAGATTCAGTGGCTGGGCAAGAGAATTGATTTGGACTTATTATTTAGGTTCTGCCAAATTATTCTGTTTCCTCATTGCAAATTAAACTCCCACCACAGAAACATTCTCTTTTACAAGTACCACTCATTTTCTCACTGAAATCCATACTGTATTTTGCACGGCTCTCCCAAGTACCTTTAGAATATGTGAAAACTGCCCCCTTTGGTAAAGAGAATTTCAGCAAAGTTTTCATTTGGGCTCTGGTGCCTCTGCTCCTCAGCTCATTCATTAGGAGTGCCGTGGATCCCAAAGGTGCTCAGGCCTCTGTTCCATCTCTTTTCAGATGATGGGAAGAGCAGACAAGCAGCGTCTTCAGTCCCAAGCATACCGGGCCCTTGTCACATTAGGTAAAACACTCAGTTTTCCTTATCTCCCTGTCTTTTCTGGATCCCTGGCAACAAGAATCAGCACATAGCATTCATTATGGTACTACCCTTGGCATAGTACCTAGGACAGTGTCTCTCCCACACACTGAACACCCTGCATTTTAGCAATTGAAATTTATGCAGCTGATTGTGTGGAAATCTGTCCCCTCTTTTCACTTTCACCTTGCTTTTCACCTCCATGTAAAAGTAGAACAGCTTATCACAGCTTTCACCTGCATATATGCATAAAGTAGCTTACAAATATACTATGCTTTCCAAGTATCAGTGACTATAAATCTTTAGACTTGACCGTACTATTTCCATCAGAGCTGATGTGTGGTCATCCTGTTAACAGCATCAACATGTGGAGATGTACCATCCAGTCTTCCTAATAGGTTGTTAGCCGTTTTTCTTTTTTTTAACATGATACTGACTCATGCAACTGCCACCCTTGCAGCATAGATGTGAGAATTTCTGTTATTAGGCTGAACAATACAATATTTCAGTTTACTAAACTGTAAACTCAAAAACTCCAAGGCAATTACTCCACTTCATCCTATTAGCCACCTATCCATCTTCTACCAGCCACTTACCCAGAGCATCACATTGATTCTGATGCATAATTAATAGACCGAGAGGGCCCTTATTCACACATAACCACACGGGCATGTGCGCTCTAACAGGCAGGCAATCTGTATGCCTCATAAAGCAGGTTTGATTTTGACTTATTGGTGTTTATGCCAAGAATTCAGAGTGTTGAATAGTTGACACATAGCACCATGTTGGCAGCTTTAAAGCTGATACGCAGACTTGTGTCTGACATTTGCTGTCCCAGGGGAGTAGTCCAAGGCACTTCCCCCTGCCATGTATCTGTAAAATCGCTTTCCAAAGATTTGGTGAAAAAGCTGCATATCCATATGGCAGCACAAGCAGATTTAGTATATTGTGAATTCCCCCGCCCCCAAAAGATAAAGAGACGGGCCTAAATGCAGCAGACTTGTGCTCAATGACAACATGATACCCATTAAAGTTTGGTCAGTGTCCTCTGTAAATAACCAAGGTAGTATTGAAATATATGAGCCACTCTGGACATTAAGAGGTGATAATACTGAAAAGCAGTAGTCAAAGAAGGCCAAAGAACACCCTTCACCATCTCAGAAGGAAACAAGTCCAAGTCCCTCATCCCTGGTGGTTCCCTTTTTGTCATACTAAATCCTTCTGCCTCTGGCCAAACAACTTCTTCAAACTTCTTTCAATGCATTGAAACTATATATTTAAGTTAGAGGATGCAGAGCCAGCAAATAGAGGGAAATATACTTGGGTTTGTCTTGACTGCCTATCTGTGTTATTGTTGGCCTTCCTTAAAAATAAGCACAGCCTGGTTTTAGAGGGTGAGATCCATAATGGTGAAATAGTAAATGCAGATCCTTCTAATTGTCCATTAACTGCATGGCAGAGAAGAAAAATCTCTGAAAGTAAGTCAAGAGATCTGAGCTCCCAGTTGACTCCACCACTCATAAACTCTAGGAAACATGAGGTATGGCAGTAAATATCTCTGAGCATCTCTCTCTCATCTGCAAACTGGAGATAATATTCCTTCAAGGTATCGGTGAGATTCAAATGACAGCATGTGCTATAGAATCTCATGGAAAGTAGAGGGCATAGAGGAGATATAGTTTGATAAAAACAATTCAGAAAGTTCTAAACACACTTCCCCGTCATTGAAAGAGTAGAGTCATGGTTCTTAGAGTGTGGGCCCACCTAGGAACTTGTTAGAATGTAAATTATTGAATCAGAAACTCTAGGAGTGGGACTCATCATCCCATGCTTTAGAGCTCTGTGTTACTTTCATTTGCACATACAGTGAAGTCTGAGAACCACTCAGTTGGAGAGCCAGCTGGAGGCTCCCAAGAGCATGGTCCCCTGACCAGCATCACTGGTGCTTTCCAGAAATATAAATTCATAGGCCCCAGCCAAGATCTAACAAATCAGAATATCTGGAGGAGAGGCCCAAGAATCTATGTTTTGGTAATCCTAAAACATGCTAAAGTTTGAGAAAACCGTGGTTCTAAAAAAGTGGTTCTCGAAACTGACTGCACAGTAAAATCATCTGGGTGCATTTTTAAAATATAAAATTTATAAATTTTATGGCTAGGCCCCAAGTACAGATCTATTAAATAGATTGTAATGTGCAGCCAGAGGTGAGAAATACTGGAATAGGTGATCTTTAACGTCCCTTCTGGATTCAGTTTCCACAATTTCACTTAATTGTGCAGTTTCTTAAATGCCTATTTTAGCTCTCAATCCATTGTGTACTTCTCAAGCTACCCCATACTTTTGTGCTGCTCAGCCCTTAGTTTGCAGCTCAGTTTCACAGTAGGCATCTAATAAATCCTCAGACTAAATCAGCACCTTTCCAAAGACTATGAGTTATAAATAATAGAGATGGCCCAAGTAGCTAAGCTTTAAATGCTGCCAACAGTAAGATTTGGTCCATATAGATTTTTGCCTCTATATTTAAGGCATATGGACATTCTGTTTCTATTACAGTGTTAAATTTAAAAATGACCTGCAGATTTTGCAATTATTTTCCTTGCTATTTCCAATTTTTTTTTTAAAAAGGCAGACAGTGGGCAATAGGCTTTGGTGACCAGACCTCTAGGAAATACTTTCTGCAATTTCCCAGGCCCCCATCTCTCCTAGGCAGTCTCACATTGACACTGTTTCTGGATGAACTCTGGTTTTCCGAGCCACTCCAGGAACTCCTCATAATATAAGATTTTAGCCTAAGGTTTGGGTTGTGGTCAGTGGCATCAAATAGAGGGGAACCAAAATGAGCATTTGCAAGTGAAGTTTTGCCTGAAAAATAGTTAATGGAAAACTTTGGGAGCTGGAGGGATATCTGACAGATTGGCAACTCACTTTGAGAAAGAGACTATCCACCCTTCCAATTCCCAGACACACAGCCTGCGGCTAAGTCATCAGAAATAAAATAAACAGGGAAACAGGAGAGAGGACAAACATCACCTTATCACATCCATCAATGGTGTGAGCCAAAGCTGTTAAATAGAAAACAAAACTTTGTGTTTATTTTCACTGAGGTTGCCAACTCAAGCTTCCTGGGGACTAACGTCACAATAAAAGGTGGGAGGTTTGGGAGAACACAGTAAAATGCAGACTAAAACAGAGTATTTTGATGTTCAACTCAAAATCTACTATTGGCTAGGTAAGAGGTTTGGAAGACAATAACATTATTATCCACTCAGCAATTATGGCTGAACAACTGCCCAGACAAGTTGCGACTGTTGCAGTTAGAGAGAAACGACCAAGGTCTGCCTGCACATCGCTGGGTAGGTGGGGCTTTGGTTTTGCTTTGCATAACAGGCTCTGGGTTTTTGCTGCCATCATCAGAGGGATGAAGGAGATGTAATGCTGCTTCAGGGTTGAAAACATGCATCCCCTAATCCCTTTAGGAGATGAAATCAGGAGAAGTTTTACCAAATGGGGTAATGAAGTGGAACAGTTAGAAGGACACAAATTCTCCACTCACTTGTAAGCAGATAAAGGAGATACCAAGTCCAGCTGAGAAGCTGTTTTAACTACAACTTCTCAAGATTTCTACCCAGTCATCAAAGCTCAGCCCAGGACCCTCCTTCCTGGTAGTCTGGTAAATCATAACTGAAGTTATTCTCCCAGTTTTGGGGCATCACAGTCACAGCTTGTTTTGAACCCAAAGGCCTTTCATTTCCATCATCTACAATGACTCTTAACCTGGATATTTACTGTTCTCTTTAATTCACCCTATTCCAGAACTTTTTGGTATCTCATAGTATAACTAATGTTTCAAAATATTCCCACAGATTCACAGATGTAAGGCTATACCTCTAGATGGGCAGTTCTAAGTTACAGGCCACACTTCCTAATGAGGTCTAACTACCAACCTAGAACTAGGAGGCCACCTTCAGCTTATTCTGAGGAAGCAAAAGATTTCTCTGAAGTGGGCCCAGAAATCAGACCATCTCAAATGAAGAACACACCAGCATTGAGACTGAAGTATTATATGACTCCAGGCAAATTGTGAACCCTTTCTGAACTTTCCTATATATTCAACTTTAAAGCAGAAAATAAAATAAATGCTGACGTATTTTTGCTTATTATTTGAATTAGCCGTGTTGATCTGCTTTGGGCAGTAAATTGCTACCTTCTGATGCATGAACTTCAATAATAAATAGAAAGACTGAATAAGGCAGCCTTGGCGATAACTGCCCCTGCCCCTGGAAAGGCATGGAAGAGCACAGTCAGATGCCAAGGGCACAAGCCCCAAGCAGTTGAAGAAGCCAGTGCTTGTAGTTTCTTTTAATTCAACAATTGGAGCTCACCTATGTTTTCTGACAGGTAGGTTTCTCATGGGAGGCTGATTCTCAGCTTCAGGAACTGCCAGCTAGTTCCTCCAAGTCACTTTGGTGATTGTCTTTCAGGGGGAAACTAATGAGCAGAAGATTGTTAGTTCCTGAGAGTTGCCCCATGATTCAGTCCTAAGGTGGACTGAGCATCACCATCGCTTGTTAGGAAAAGGCTCTGTGGTTTACTATAAATCCCTCTAGTTCTTACAACTCCCATTGGAATTAATATTTAATCAACAGAGTGGTTGCTTTTTTATTTCATTATAGTAAAATTTCAATAAAATAAAATAGTGCATTATATTGTAATGAATGACAACCACTGTTGAATTTTCATTTAAAATCAATAAGATGAACCAAGCAGTTGTTTCATAACTGATGAGTCACCTCAATTTAATGAACAATGACTAGAAGCATATTAAACAAATGGGATGCAGAAAGGAGGCAGAATAAAAGACAAATTATTATCCCACTGAGCTGGGCAACCCTCAAAGACAGGGCTGTGTTTGGTTAAATTTTCCTTAGCCAATGCCTAGAACAATACTAAGAACATAGTAGGTACTCAGTAAATGCTTGCAAGGTCGAATCACTTAATAAATAAACCAATGTGTGTAGAAAGCTCTTTTCATTTATGAAAGAAAGGCTGCTGCCACTTTGCTTGCTGGGGCCACCCCTCAATGAATGCTGCTGTTCACAAGGGAATAGATAGATAGATACATAGAGAGATAGACAGATAGACAGACAGATAGACATAGTCTCTCCCTTCTGTAAATGGTTATAGTAGTGGGTAGTGGTTCTCTGACTTGAGCTGGATTCAGAGTCATATGGGGAGCTCACACAGATTCTGGAATTTCTGATTCAGCTATTTGTGGTGGGGCCCTGAGGACTTACATTTCTAACTGTACCCAGGAGTACACGCTGCTGGTGTGGATGCCACACTGGGAGAATCCCTGGCTTATGGGATGGACCTGGACTGCCTCTGTGGCAGTTTCCATTTACTCTTGTATAGGCAATTTTTTCCCTGGAGCACAGGTCCTCGCAATTAGAAAGCATTTGAAAACATTTGTTGACTGCATGAACGAGTCCAGCCAGGGTGAGGGAGTGTGAACCTGTCACCTTTGTGCCTTAATGGCTCTGGTTTCTCGGGACCCTTCACCTATTGGTTTTACTGTGTGCTTTCACGTTTTCCTTTTTCCTTCATGTGATGAAGACTTGCTGTTAGAGGCCTACCACAGAAGTACGTTTATGTCTGTGGCTGTTTCACTTTGGCTGTTGCTGATGGTATTCCCTGTCACAATGGTTGTGAACCTGATCTTCAGCCCCATCACACAGAGTGGCTGTTGTTCCAATAATAACAGGACTTACTGCCCTTCGGTCCTGCCAGTGGTATTGACTGTGGCTCTCTGGTATTGCGTTTGTGTAAACTTTTGTTCAAATTAAGCCTCCCCATCTGTATTTTATGAACAAACTGGTAATTTTACATGGGTCTGGATATGTCTGATCATGCTGAACATGGTACTTCTATTGGTCTCATATAAAAATGTGAAAAAAGTACCACTATTATGAAAGGAATGGCTCAAACTATCATATTTTATTAGGTTGTTTGATATGTTTGCTTTTCAGTAACAGGGATGGGCCACAGAGTCTCATCCACATGTCTTCATCTAATTTCTTTTTTGAGCAATAGCTCAGATTGCAGGGTAGCTCCTTAGCTTTGGGTTATATACATTGGTAATAGAAGAGGACAAAGTAATTGATTGATCCATGTGTGTAGGTGGTGGATTTCAAACCTTTGTTCCATTACCATATCCTCTCTGCAAAGTCCTTTACTTAATTTCTATTAAAGGAGCCTATATTTGGATATTTTCATCCAAACATCTTACAGCTACTTATGCCCATTGATCTTTTCTCTCCCATGAAAATTTGACTCGCTATTCAAGGAAAAGTTAATTTCTCTCTCCTCAGTATTCTTTCCTCCAACTTTGAACTCCTAGATCTTACAACCTCTTATCATTCATTTGGCACTCTATTACGTGCTACTTTGTGACATCCTGTGTATTGTTAATTTTTATATGTATAGATTTTGTCTCTTCAAATGGATTGCAAATTTACTCATTTATCTTTTCTTTAAGTACATAAGTATTCAGCATCTACTGAGCACAAAGTGCCAAAATTGATTTCGGAAGAATACAAAGAAAGAGAATAGATGGTCTTATACTCATACTCTTGAAGAATTTATGATCTAGTAGTAGAGCCAAGCTAAGCACAAACACTTAACAGCATCAGCTTTAATTCACAGCAGTAATCAGGAATAATAAAGATTGGGACTGTATGAGTCAGTTTTTCTATAGGACTTATGCATTATTTTATAAACCATAGGTACTGAATATATATTATTATATTTATATCTACATGAAGTGTGTCTTTTTCTTATTTAAACATGTTATATAATTTTCTGTTGGGTGTGTTGGAAAGGCAGACCCATCAGCATGAAGTTCAACATAATCTTCCAGCTCCTTCTCCTGGTTCTTCACTGTACTACATAGCTCTGATCCAATGTTGCTCAACAAGTCATAATTCCCAAAACCTTATGCTTTTTGACAATCACACCTGGTTCTTTCTGCCTGTTGAATCACTGTTTCATCTTAAAGGCCCACCCCAAATGTCAAACCCTCTGAGAAATCTTCTTAAACTTCTTGAAACAGAGCTGTTTGTCTTTACTTTTCTGTTTGTCATGATCACTTTATATGATCACATTGATTTTAGTGCTTTTTTCACTATAAGGCAATTATTTATATGACTGTTAGGCCCCCCGGACTCAGATTTCTCTGAAGGTGAGGAACTTCTATTCATGTTAATATCTTTAGCATTTCTCTAAGACAATGCTTCTGCCCACAATTGGTTGGCTTATTATATATTTGTGGATTGAATACATTTATCATATATTCATGTGGCATGAATACATTTATTACATAAATGAGTGGATGAACACCTAGCCCCAAAGCAATAAATCAGTAAATGTTTGTTGGACAAATGAATAAATAACGAATAAATTCAACTGTGCCAAACACTAGGCTATGGACCTTCTTTTGACCATATATTTATGTTGTGATAGAAATATACTTGAAAATAACATAGCCCATTGATAGCAGGTCGGAGCTCAACCCAAATTTGTAAAATTAATGTCAAAGCCAAATGTTCCTGCTTTTGTTTTGGTACTTTTCAACCGGAATATAGAATAAGTAATGTCATAAGGATTCCTATTCAATATAGACAGCAAGGAATATTAAAATATAGAACTGCACTGTTGTAAAAAATGGTGATCATTAAACCGATAGTGTTGTCTGACAACAAAAAAAAAAAAAAAAAAAAAATGTGCATGACTTCTCAACTATATTCAAATTTTCTAAACAAATTTCCTTATAAAGAAAGTCATATTTTAGGGAAAAAATAGAATCTGGCCAGTCATAATGTGTCATAAACATATTGGTCAAACTTACAAATGCATGTACCTCAAAAGTGAATAAATTCTGGTGGTCCTTGAAGCTCAGAAGAAAGGGACTTGAGATTGGGAAAGGCCAACAGAATGTCGTCAGTCATATTCCTTCCTAAAGAGCATAGTTGTGACCACATTTCTCTGTTGACTGCCATCTGATTTTGCATGACATAAGACATGACCGAATACATTTCCATTTCTATGAAGCACTTACAAACAATACTCAACTCTGTATGTCTCCACATGAAACCCTTAGCTTTTACAATTCCCAGAATAAAGATTGACCAAAATTCACATTTTGACCGTTTCATGACTCTGAACAAAGCTGACCTTCTTCAAGTCAACTGGCAAAAAAGAACAAACCATTTGAGTGCCCTAAAGAAGTCCATACCAAGCTGTGACTTAAAATTTTCTAGGAATTATTGACTTTGCTGAATACAGCTACCTTTAGAGCAGAGAATCATTGAAAACTGACCATTCCTCTGTATTTACCTTTTAAACATTTTTTTTTCAGGTACATTCATGCATATAGGCTCGGCAATGATAATTTGTGGGCCCTAGTTTTGAATGCTGTGCTAAGTCCTCGAGCAGTGTATGACGTCTATTCCTTCAAAAGTGAGATTAACCAGGAAAAGTTTCTTCAATTAAATCTTTTGTTAGAGTCCATTTTAAGAAGGCTTAACCAAATTGGGGCATGCTGAAGATTTTCCAAAAAGGAATATTAATGACATAGTTTGTCTGCCATAAATTAACCAATTTAGCAAATGTCTATAAAAGTATAAAATAGGGTTTTCTTTTCAATTATTTTCAGGGTCAATTTTGTTACCTTTACCGAATCAAATAAATTTTCTGAAAGGAAATTCTAATTTATAACATAATAACTAAGAAATAAAATTTTATTTAGAATGTTTGATTTGCAACTGTCTCCTAGCTGCCAAGTGCCCTATTTGACAAGGGTTGCCTGTACTGTTCAGTTCACGTGAATATATCTGACTGGTTTATACTTTGGAAGTCCTTTGGGATTTTGTTCTTCCTTTCTAAATGAAATAACCACCAGCTATTAATGGCATATATGGCAATAGTTAAACATTTACCTTGGCCGTAGGGCAGGGCGATAACTCGCCCTCTGATCATCTTAAACAGATATGGAATTGTGCCTTTGGTCTGGTTTGTTTTGGAAGGTCAGAATATCCTATTCTCTAGAAAAGAATGCATTTGAGAAAGTGCTGTGTAGAGGTGGGCCCTGAGGTCCATTTCTAACTTGCAGAGGTCCACTCTGCCAATTCTTTCTACCCATTGTATTTGTTCTCTTTGACTTCCTTTCTATTATTTTCATTTTTAAGCACCCTAGAGAAGTTCACATCAAACTGTGACTTGAACATTTCAAGAAATAAGTGAAGTTGGCTCCAGCCCCTAATCTTCCTACTAAAAACTTTTCTCTTTTTCCTTCCATATTTTTTCTTCCTTTTATAAAGTAAGATGATTCTTTTTCCTGTTACATTTAAAATTTTGAAATGTGTCACTGCTTTTCCTATCTCCTTCCTTTAGCACTACTTTCTGGACAGTACTTATGTGCTAGAATCATCAGTAATTAGTTAATATTTGTAAAGAGTTGGCAAGAGAGAATTTAGTGAGAATAAGGAGAGCAGGGAAACCTTGGGCTGCTGGTAGGAGGAGGACTTGCTAATGAATGTTAATCCCGAATGCCCACATGGTGACTTTTGTCTTCAAAGTGGTTGAAAGAAGCACTAAAATTAATTATCATCCTATAGGATTATGATAAAACCAGTACAGTCAGTGTCCAAGTGTGCCTGGAGCAACAAAAGCTCAGTTTTACTGAGTTTTAAGGTTCGCTGACAATGCATGTATTTCCTGGGCAAAGGGAGTGCTGTGAGACCATATTACCCAGTGGGGGAATTTAGTTAAGGAAACAGACACAACTGGCCATATGTGGGCATTACTGTGGACACTGTTCAAACTTTGAGATGTGGTGTAAGTAAAAAGAAAAGTTGGCTAATAATCTAGGGATCAGAAAGTAGGTTCTGAAGAATCAGACTCTGGGATAGAGAACAAGCACTTGGCTGTTTTCCTTTGAGAGTTTCAGGCTGTGCTTTGCTTATAGAAAAGTTCAATATTCATTTGCTAATATTTTTTAAGCAATATCTCTACAAGCCTCACAAAGGAATGTCATTGCAATGATGTCTGCCAGGTAGGCCAAAGCTGGGTGGCACATTCAGGACTTATCTTCATTTGTCCTTGCCTCCTGTGTCACTCTCCCCTAGTAATAGAGGCAGAGCCCAGGGGAAACTGACTAGCCCTCCATGTTCTTTGCTTCTGTTTGAGTCTTTTTACTCTTCCTGCCATCCAGAAAGAAGAACACATTGGGGCTTCTTGGGGATCTAGAATCACATTCAGGAAAAACTGGTTTTTACCCCAATTGCATCCTAATTCATGGCTAGAGCGTATCTTAACATCTCTCCTAAGGTTCCATTGATCCAAACACTTGGCTAGGTTTTGGAGAGGAGATGGTATAATAGGAAAATGATATTTAAGCCCCTCAATTCTCCTCCTATTTTCCTCACATTCATTAGATTGTTCACTAGACACAGTGGAAGACTTATGTGAAGCAAATGACACAGAAGATTCCTTGGAAAAACAACTAAGAAGGGAGGGAGGAAGCAATGTCTTTGCAGTTTTTCCATTTTCAAAGCATAACCTTTCCCTAAATAATGAATTTGCTGCTAATTCAATAACATATTTCACACTTGAGAAGTCCTTCTAGGTGGCCCTTGATGCCAACCCGCGTGTTCTGACGAGTGGGCCTTCTTTAATGTATATTTGATGACTGCTGTGTGCACTGAGAGATGAGGCATTATTTGGAATTCTCTGTGTCACTAGACATTATGCAGAGCTTTAGTCATGGATAATTAGTAAGCATTGACCCTCACTGTGATTTACATTGCATTCCATGGACTCCAAATGGTCATTTCCTGGAAGAACAAAAGTACTTTCCAACAGGGCAGGTCCTCTGGGTAGATAGAAGATTGTTTTTTTCTGCCCCTGAGGGGTAAGAGGTGGGATCCATGAAGACAGTGGTGCGATCATGCATGGGCTTATCAGGCAAAAATACGTTGTCAGCTCATTATTTCCCTGAACTTGAGAGACATCATTTCTCATGTATTAAGGAGGGAAGGGGTTATGTTCAAAATGCAGAATTTTAATGAATTGAACATGCACAGATATCATTAGGCAACTCATCCTTCCATGGGTCAGGCTGACCATGTTTTATTGCAGAGAATGCCTTAGGACCACGGAGAACAGTCCTCTTTGTGGGCTGGTGAGCATCTGACACGAAATCTAAGAGATAACATCAGAGTGTAAGTGATGTACATTGACTGTGTCTCTACCCCCATCACAGAGGGAACACTTGGGTAATGCTAGAAAAAAAGTGAGACTATGTTTGGATAACTGAAACTGGTAAAGGAAGGAAACTTTCCCAGAGCATACTTGCATATTCTATTATTCTCAGGATAAGGCAGAGGTAAGAAGAAAAGAATGACTGCCCTCTATCCCAGATTGGTAAAAATAGATTTCCACTTTGCAGACTAGAGTCAAGATCGGAGTTGTCTGAGTGCACCGCCCAAGCCTGTGACATCATCGCTTATGCTGGGCTCTGATCGATGTGCTAGAGTTTCTTACACAGCCCTGGTTGGTCTGCTAGACTCTCTGTGTCCTTCTGGTGGAAATAACTATGCAAGCATGATAAAGCACTCGGTAGTCCTGTCACTCCCCCCACACTCCCATTACAACTTGAATGTTTGCAAACTTCAGATGGGATCTTATAAAATTAAACCAAAACAAAATAAATGTCCTAAAGTTTTGGGATCATCCTAGAGGTTCATTGCCTAAAGCCCAGAGAACACTAAGGAGAGTGACCCGGTGCAAAGTCTACCCTATTAGATTTATTGTAATTTAGGACAGTCTGAACTGACAATTGTTTACCTCTTTTTTAATGAACTACCTGTGCGGGTCTGGTTGCATTCTATGCAGTTGTATTCTATGCCAGGTTTTCTTCTCTTCAAATGGATACCTTCATTGGGATTCACCTCAGTTCTTGAAAATCACTATGTTGTTTTGTCTCTTGACTTATCCTACTAGACTGTTAAGCTTCATTACTGTGGTCCTTTCCAAATATCACTTTCCATAGCCTATTCCTAAGGAACATTCAGTGGCATAATCGTCACTCCTGTCAGCGCCTGAGGTTCATTACTAGCAACCGATTATTTTTACTTCATTATTGCTGTCAATTAAATTCCCAGGAATTGGGGCTGACTAATCCTGTTCCTACACTGCCGTAAATGGTGCTTATGCACAAGTGTGTCTAAAGAAGCTTTATATTTTGGCCTTGAAGGAGAAGAGCTTTACCGAAGTGACTATGAGATAGTTTTGCTAGAAACATAGTAAAATAGTATAATAAAGAATGAAAGAGATGTGCAGTAACATGAATCCGATAAGGGATAAATATTCATCAGATAGAGATCATCAATTGTTCAGTACAAAAAAAAGGGATCTTTCTCTTCAAGTCCTAAGTTAAAAAGTACCAAGAACTTGGTGACACTCCAATCACCTCCCTGATGTCGATTTTCTGTGTATTTCCAAACATCACACCCTTATTTATAAATCCCCTTAAAACAAAAATGTTCTTTAATAATTGTTTCAACCTTTATGTTATCTTACATTTAGACTGAAAAATAAAAACAACCTCCTAGGGGCAGAAACTCCTTTTCTTCCAGTGTTCCTGCATTTCCCCCACCTTTCCATATACATGTTCAATACACAGCTTGGTGAAGGAATGGATGGTTACGTGAAGGTGTGAATGACTGGTTAGATTTGAAAGCAAGCATATCAAAGTGTTCTCCAGCCAAACCATGAAGAATTTATAGAAAAAAAGAAAAAAAGACAGGTCAACCTGCAGTTCTCTATTTCTAGTCTAGCAATTTATTCTGTATATAGCTTCTCTCTTATATATTTTGTAGCAAGTTTACACATGGCCTATTTTCCTGGGAGTACGTCTTTGGATAGCAACGAGACAAATAAAAAGAAAATTATTTTAGTTGTTTATTTTGCCTCTTGTCTTCCTCCATTCATCACTAGTTTCTTGATTTTTATACTTATAATTTAATGTGGTTCAAGACTTAAATCTGACTCATTTAGGAAAATTTTATATTTCCTTATAAATCTTTACTGTTTTTATGAGAAAATAAATGTTAATAAGTCTTCTATCTTACAAAAATATATTGTTCTCCAGTAACCTTGTGAAAAGTAGAAAAAACACTTAGGATTTATTATAAATTACTTACCCATATACCATATATTGCATTCTGAATAACACAAAGATATGTTAAGGGTATAGTTTAGAAGACTTATGTGTCAAAATTTCAGAGATTTTTTTTTTTTAACATCTGAAATGGTATTAGATTCAGTGCTGGTTGTTTATATAGAAAAGTTGTTAGGAGATATTTTAATTCAGTTTTTAATTTTTTTCCTGGGGGAAAAGCTATAAGAGAAAAAATGTTTATTGAATTTTCTTAGGGAGCATCTACAACAAATGCAGAATCAGGATGCATGAAGAATTATGAACTGAAATTAGAAATTTCGAATTTCATTTCATAACTATGAGATGTATTTGTATGACCTACCATCAGCCACGAGAATTCTTGGTGTGGAACATAAAACAACTGGGGCTTGAAAATTAATTTATATATAATTATACCCCAGGTTCTCAGTTACTCGGTTCAGATGCAAAAGTTTACTGCACATTAATGTGGTTTAGATGTATGGTTTGTTATTTAGTATTTCTTCTGAAGCATCAGCCACCTAATAGCTTCCAGAGACCTCTGGATTTTTTATGTCTTATGGTCCTAGCAAAATATAATTTCATACCTAAGCATTCCTCAGCCTAACTGATCATTGTATTAGGTATTAGATTTCTCTTTATTCAGCAAATACTTGTGCATTTTGTAATAGATTTGTAAAGCATACTGTAAAGAATTTTTTTCATTGAAAACTTCTAAGTTTCTTTAAGGAGCAGACAAAATGATTTGTGGGAGTTTAGGGACTATTACTTGTTTTTATTAGTTGGAAATATAAGGCTCATGCAGTCCTTATGAGATAGATTTAAAATTGGTCCACCTTAGTTCATTAAGGGCACTGGAATGCCTTGGAATATACCCCCAGAGACAATTCTGAGTTCTCGGTTCTCATTGGCCCAAGTACTTCTTAGTTATAGAGAGAAATGTTTTTGGTTTATTGTTTTAGGAAAGAATGCCAGAAAAAAATCTACTTATAACAGCAGTTTGCACATTTCCTGTGTTGTTGGAACGTATCATTAATTTCATTCGAATCATATCTGCTTCAGCCGTAGGATATAACTACCTAGGAGCAAACAAACATGTTGGCAAGTGACAAGCCGGCACATATGGTTGTAGGTGGGGATGCTGTACAAAGGCCATTGATTCTGTTGTGAATACAATGAAGATGCAGATGATGCTAACCAGCCACAATTTGTCACAATAACATATTTGTATAAAACTTAACACATTTGCAAAGTATCGAGTTGAATCCTATGAAATTGCTGATAGTCATGTTTTATTTTTAACCTACAAAACTGGAATTTCATACAGTTCAGCACAATACTTCCATGTTTATTAGTTTATTATTCCTCTTTGAAAGGCCACCGGCCATGGTCGAAAGCACACTGGTTTTAGAGCCAGTAGCCGGGGTCCATGTCCCAACAATGCCATTGCCTGCTGGGTGACCTTTACAAATGCATTAGGGAGCGAACAGTGGCATGCTGGAACAAAGAGAAATCAAATTCATGAGATATTTATCCGCTTTTTGACTAATAGTTATTGTTTAGAGCGCCTTCCTCACAGTGGTAATATGAAAGTGCAGTGCCATAATGCATACAAAAAGGCTAACAAACAATAAAAACGTGAATACTGATTATTATCATTACTGGTCATCCTTAGGGCCTTGTCAGTGAGGAAGGGCTGGCGTCATTGTCCTGATTTTGTGGTTGGAGAAACTGAAAGGCAGGGAAACTGCATCAAGGGGGCTGAGCAACAGTAGCGTCTAAATCTCTGACCACTAAGGGTAACCCACGATGGCTCTCTCTGCATCAGGGGACCAGATTCTTGTCCAGGTCGTCATAGCAGCATTACCGAGACGTCCCAGACGGTCAGAAAGCCTGGCTCTGTAGTGTCACATCTTGTCTTGCAAAGTCATGAAGATGTGGGGCACCAGATGTACTCCTTTCCTATTTTTTTTTCCCCCTCAAAAGCGGTATTAAAGGCTTTTGTGTTTCACATAAGAAAAGCCTTCAGTCACGAGCGCCATCTTGAAGGATAGGTGCTATTGTTCCTGTTCTGTGGCTGAGGAAGCCAGCTCAGTGAGATTTTTAAGTAATTTGCCTGAGGTCTCACATGAAGGAATTGGGATGGCTCTGAGTGAAGCTTGACCCCGTCCAGGTCAAAATCCTTTGCTTCTACTGCTAACGTACTATGTCCATAATCTTTGAACTCAAGAAGTTCACAACACTGGATACTTGATTTAGGGAATCAAAATACATGCAAAACAAACCATTGTTCTATAGTAAACTATGACACATAAGAATGGGATCAAATCTGCATACAGAGAAATTCAGTATATGATATTGGATGGCAAAGCACAAACTTAGTTGGATAGTGAATACAGTGAGATTTTGGCACAGCCCGCTTTCAGAAAAAGACCCAGCCTTAATCTTCCTATACTTAAAGTGCCCAACAACTATTTAAAATTTTATCATTGTTGTTCTTTCGCCATTTTCTACAAGGGTAAAATAAGTCATAGAGAAAGTCAGCATAATTATGAACTTCTGCCTAGCACTCCTCATCCTTACCTTCATCTTTCTTCTGAGTACTTTGCTTCCTATATGAGATCTGAAGTTATGATGGTTTGCAAGCAACACTCAAGGCTTTCACCCAAGGACTGTTTTAGGGAAATTCTCAGGGATCTCTTCAGGATGACTTTCCAATTTACTTCAATCTTACTGTTCTCTCTGCATGAGGATAGTGAGCAAGCACAGAAGGTCTCAGGAGATCTTGGGAAGGCTGCCCCTTTTATCAGATCTGAATCCTTGGTCCTGGGTAAAGATGTCCTGGTTCAGCTCTGAAACAAATGTAGGCTGCTGGACCCTGCATAGGAAATGAGAGCGAATATCCTCTAAACTGTCATTATTTGGGGCAACCAGCCCTCTCTGGGCCCAAGACTAAAGCTTTGACTACCTTTAGATTCCTATAAATGAGAAATGCTCCCAGGTACTTGGGTACTTTCTCTCACATATCCAGGGCAGAGTCTGCTTACAGTCTTGAGGTTACCTCTGACTATGATCAATAGCCATTAGAACTTCCTTCTTTCATTTATATATTCAGGTATAGATTATGGATCCAGACTGCCTAGTTTTGAATTTGGGCTCTCCAGATATTAGATAAATGACCTCGGGCAACTTTCAGGGCTTCACTGTCTCCATCTGTCAAAGGGGGGATAATAGCCTACCTACTTGATAGGCATTTCATGAAATTAAATGCATTACAAAATGAAAGATGCTTAGAACAGGCTCAGCTTACCTGCTCAATCTCAACCCATGCACAATTCTATACTTATTCTGTGGTCAAAATATACCCCAAATAGTGCAAGCACATCAGCCCTGGTTCAAACTGCCTCAAGAGCATGGAATTCCCACTTGCCACCTCTACCTACTAGAGTCTTACTCAAATTTCAAGATCCAGCTCAAATGCTACTTCTTCCTTAAAGTACTTCTTTCTTTGCATACTCTTAGATCTTGTACAATAATAGCACTTATCATGGGATATCATACTGTATATATCATACTGTATAATGGCATTTATATTAATCTAAATAAGCATATAAATATATATATATAATTGTACTTACATGTACCTAAATAAGTATATTCATATGTATGTGTATATGAATGTGTGTATGTTGGTATAGGTATGTCTTTGTATGTATACACACTTATGTATAAGCATGTATATATACATATATACTAATTCATTTAACAATCATTCCTAACATGCCTACAATATGCAATGTACCATGTTACATGGGGGGTACAAGGTGAATAAGAAACATTTATTGCCCTCAAAAGTTGAACACTAAAGAAGGATGATTAAAAACAAGTAAAATATACTATCATAAATGATGTAACAATGATTTGGGTGAGATGCAAGAAATATCTAACATTGTACATATATATACACATATGTATATACAGCCATGTATTTACAAAAATAAATAACTGAAATTTGATCAGAAAGCAAATTTCTAAGACAATTTCCAAATACTAGTTTTATTTCAGAACCAATAACTGCTATAGGTATTAAGTAATAAATTACTGTCACCTTTTTTCATGTTCTAATAGACCAAGCACTGGTCCCTAAGATTTTCTACTTTGAGAACTGCATGGTTCTAAGTTTAAATTTGCTAGTTTTCTCATTCTAATGGCATCTCCATTTCTCTGCTTACTCCTAAACTTCTCACACCCTTTGATAGACTTTGTTGACCGAGAACATTCCTTATAACCTTAGCCATTGTATTTCTGTGGCAATATCTTTGTTCCTTTTGCATTTAATAGATAATAAATTCATATTCCTTAGTCTAGGAACAAATGTGTCTAGCAGTACAATTTATCACAAATAATTTCAGAAGAACTGATTTATCTAGGTCTAACTAAACAGGTTATTATGGTTCTTATTAATTTATGCAGTGGCAATTAAACTTATTTAACTTTTGCATAAACCATATATATTAACTTTATCTAGATTGCATTATTTGACACTTACCAGTTCCATTATATTCAGTAGTTCTTGGCAGGAAAATTGGGTTTGTTTAGAGCTTTACAATTTCTTCTTCCTGTAAGATCATCACCTTTGTTTCTCTGCTTTAAAATGGTGCATCCATATTACCCAGATGATTAGTAGAGACATTGAACAGAGATACCAGCAGTATTCATATAAATAGTTTACTATGAAAAGTGTGTAGACCTGTAGACTTTAGAACATTATTTCTAGCCTGGTCCTTTGTATTGGAGAGAAAACGAAAATATCCCAAAATTATTTCAGAGCAAACTGGATTTTTGTTTGTTTCTTTTGTTCATTACAGCCATGTCTAAACAATTAAGCCACTAATTAATGAAAATAGTAACCATAATATGATCACATTTTGGAAAATTACTTTGGTCTGTCTATAGCTATCATTCCCCTAGCCCCCTCATATCTATCTATCTATCTATCTATCTATCTATCTATCTATCTATCTATCTATCATCTCTTCTGCTGTCCATAAATATGTTTAGAGGGGTGTCTGGAATTATTTTGACCAAATGACAATAAAAGTTATGTCTTGATGGTAGGATATGTGTTCAGCATTTTTAACCATCTATTAACTCTCTGTTCTGATAGCTTTAATTATTCTATATACAATAAATGTTACAAGTTGTCACCCATTGTAGCAAAATTTAGTACATTTTACTCTATTTGGGGTTTTTACTTAAATCCTCCTTAGAGAAAAATGGAACAGATTTCTTTAGAACATAATATATAGGACAGGCACACTTTTGGGATTGAGCATTTGTAGCATCCCATTTTGATGAAATCTTCAGGAAAGTTTTGTAAGTCTCAGTAACTTTTCTCTCTGTAAAAGTATTCCTTTACACGGTAGTTTATGTGCAGACATATATAGGGTGTTTATGGACAGACATATATAGTCTATGGTAGGAAGATCCTCCTCAGACAAAATGATTTGTCACTGTTCACATGTGCATCTGTTTGCTTAAAAATAGCCCTTTCTGTTTGTCACACACCTTTCATCTGTTAAATACTCTAGGATACTGACACCATCTTTTATCCAAACTCTTCCTCTGCTAAAATGGACTTGAAATGAGACTTTTATGTGACTTCTTTTTTCCTTGACTCAAAGCTTTTACTTGCTCTTCGTGGGCATTGGATTCCCTCTACTTTCCTGGCCCTGCAGTCACCAGAGCAGATGGCCCAGCTCCCTGTCCATGAGTCCACCAAGATTCTCCCCTCATCTTTCCTGGGGAGGGCAGAGTGATGGAGCTAACTGCATAGGTATCTAGAAAAAACAAGAAGAAACCCAATCTCCACAAAATTTGCATTGAAGCCCTGAAAATTATGCAAGGTGGAGAATATTTGAATGTTGTGGTCATAGGAACCTTCTTGACTTATGGGCCTTTGGAGAATTCTGTATTCATTTTTATTAACTTTAATTATAGGAGCACTATAAAATTTTCTCATTCTGTGTTGCGTGAAAAATGCAGAAGTTAATTGCTCCTGACATTTAATTGGTTTATGCTTCTCTCTAACACAATCTTGTACTGCAAGAGACAGGGAAAACTAGTTGGCATGTTTCTGTGATTGCAGCGGATTATACACCAAGAAATTAGTCTTTTTGTTAGTTCTCGCAGTGAATTACAAATGCAATTTTAGAAGTATGGGGTTGGAAATAAAATCTGTGAGTCTACTACATTCTACATATGCTAAAAGACTGACAAGGGCTTCCCGGAATGCTTTGTCTGAGTCTGTCAGAATCGCTGAGACTTTTCCATTATCATTGTAGAGGTTTAAAAGTTATATGTTTTCCATACCTTTGTAGACTGGTCAGGCCATTTTTATCCCTGTTACAAGTCATCTGGACCCTTCACAACCTTTTTATACATTTTTCAAACATCATTTTGTCTGGCATAAAAAGCATAAGGTGCCTGGCTGTTCCCAATTATAATTTATGATGGCTTGAAGAAGTTGAATTTCAGTGTGGCAGCAGTGCCTCTTATTTCAGTAGTGGTGAGAAGCTCTGGAAAGCGTCCATCTCCAGCGCTGTGTTCCGAGCTCCAAGGGAGAGCATGATAAGCAATATACAAAAGGCCAATGCTAATTTCAATTTCACACACACTTGTGGAGCATCCCATGAGCAAGCCACTGTGCCAGCACTGTGGGGCAGGTCAAGATGAACACAAAGGCAGCTTGCCCTCAGGGAGTTTGTCATCTAGAGGGGGAGATGATCTTGTAAATGGTAACTAAATGCAAGGAAGGCTATGCATACGCCTGAGGAGCACAGAGAAGGTGCCAGGTGGTGGCATCAAGGCAGAGGTGATTAGGAGGCTGTATGTTCCAGCCACATTATAAAGCAGAGCTAAACTGCTAGTGTGGGAACAGCACTTTCAGATGCAGACCTTTGCTTGGGAAGAAGTTGCCAGATTTTGAAGTAGTACTGTCTGCATCTTCTATCTGTAGTTTTTCTCTTCCGGCATTTATAGGACCCCAGACACTGGCTGAGGAAGATCTAAACTAAAAGAAAAGATCAAATGAATTGTAACTATTTTGCTGTTCTTTAGTTCCCTTGCTGCAGGAACTGAAAATCATTTAAAAACAAAAGCAAACAAACAAAAAGATTGTCAAAGACTGAGCACACTTATCCAAGTCGATTTCCTTCATTTTTGTTGTTGTTGTTGTTAAAGACTCCAAGGGTTAGCAATGACAATTCTGCATGAAGAAGAGAAAAGTCCTTAATTAGTTCTTTAATAAACACAAGTAGTCCACTGATGTCTCCTGCAGAGAATGTAGTTCTTCTCCATCTTTATCTAGCGGAGGTTATTAAACCTCACAAAAAATTAAAAAAATAAATAAATAAAATATTAGAATGCCCTCTGCAGGCAGGCACTACAGAGATGACTTCTCTGGCACAAGTTCTGTCTTTAAGGTTGAAGCAGGTTGGATGTTATTGACTTCAAGGGTTATGTTGGGAAACCATGTTCTCCACAAAAGGCATATCCAGGCCCCAACTCCTGGTCCTGTGGGTGTTATCCCATTTAGAAATAGGACCTTTGAAGATGCTATTAGATAAGGTGTTCCCAAACTTAATGAGGGTGGGCCTTGGTCCAATGTGTCTGAAGCCACAGGGAGCAGCCAAAAACTGTACGTTAATGGACCTTGGAAGAGAAAGGAGAAGAGCCATATGTATCGCCATGTGATGGAAAAGCCAAGAAACCCCACAGTTTGCCAGCCAGTCAAAAGATACCAACCACAGCAGGGAGAAAGCCTTCTAACCTCTGAGACTGTGAGCCAATAATAATTCCTGTTGTGAAGCCAACCTAGTGTATAGTAATTGTATATTATTTGTTTTAGCATATAGGAAACTGAGACAGGTTACATACAGGCAAGAGGTTTGTAATGGCTGAGTCAAATAGGAGGGAAGTTCTGGGCAACAATCCTGGGTATTTCCAAATGGATCAGGAGGCAGGCCCAGGTTTTGGTCAAGGCAGATGGGGACTGAAGGATGAGTCAAAACACTGAGATGAGGATGTCACTCAGTTTGGGGAACATGGTCTATAGACGGAAGGTGTGGCTCAGAATGCCAAGAGAAAAGCATTAAAAGTTAGATCTATAGAGGACTGGATTTAGGAGGGAGAGGTTTGGAATATGGTATAGGCAGAATAAATGTGATGTGGATGTTTAAAAGTAAACTGTAAATTAAAGACCGTGATTAAGATCGATACATGTTCAGTGCTGATGACAGGGGATCCAGGGTCTTGGTTGTTGCTACACTTTCTAAATTGTATTTTCATTATATGGAACAGTTATTCTCCACAGTGCAACAGATACACATCTAACATTAGTGGTCTGATGTGAAATGAGGGGAAAAATACAATAGTTATTGAAACTGTACTGTTTCTGTATCATAAATTTCATGTTCTTGTGAGGTACCCTAGCTTTTCCATTTAAACTGCTGAAACATATAGACTGTAAAAGAGGGAAGATGAAGAAAGCAGACATTCCTTTTGGCAAGGATGCAGTCAGACACAACCAGTGCCATAGACACAGTGGTGATGGGGCCTAATGGTGGGCAGCAGCAGTTTGAACTTTCAAGAAGAGAGGATTAGGGAAGCGGATGTGGCTCAAGCAATTGGGCTCCCGTCTACCATATGGGAAGTACCAGGTTCGTTTCCCGGGGCCTCCTGATGAGGCAAGCTGGCCTACTTGGCAAGCTGGCCTGCGCAGCATGCTGGCGCGCAGAGAGCTGGCCCATGTGGAGAGCTGGCACGACAAAAAGAGACGAGGAGAGACACAATAAACCAGGTTGCTGAAGTGGCTCAAGTGATTGAACGCCTCTCTCCCACATCGGAGGTCCCAGGACCAGTTCCCAGTGCCTCCTAAAGAGAAGACAAGAAGAAGAGAAGATAAACAGACACAGAGAGCACACAGCAAATGGACACCCGAGAGCAGAGAGGGTAAAACAACAAGGTGGGGGGGATTAATAAATAAAATAAATCTTTAAAATAAAGATACAAAAAGGGGAGAGGATTGTGGGTCAGATTACATTCCCAGTGACAGCTGTTTCTCTCTAACTATGAGGAGCTATCGTGGAATCTCCTCTTCCCCAAATTTAAGAGCAATGTAGGTCCCCAGAGTGCAGGTACCTTAGGGCCCTGTCCTGTAATCCCTTCTCCAAACCCCAGGCCTTACTGCCACTGCCCTTTCCCTAGCTCCCTTGAGGACTGGCCTCTCTTTCGACGGCTCTGGCGTGCTTGGCAAATGCAGCATTTCTTTGGGGTCCACATTCACAGAGGAAATGGTATAACCTGGTCTTGGCACCTGGGGATTTGTTGACTCTTCTGTGAAGAGGTCACTGAGTGGTTCTGGCATGAGAAGCATCCCTGATGAATCCGTTCCAGACTGGTGGGCTCATGTGTTTTCCAAGAACAGAAGAGGAAGACCCACAGAGTGATAGTTTATCATTTAACCTTGGGGGGCTGCTTTCTTTAGCCCTTGCCTGCCTGGTGGCCCCAACACTCTATCTCACCCTTACACAAATCCCCCATTGCCCAAGGCCTCAACTGTTGTGTCCCAATGAGACCCTCACTATCTGAGGCACAGCCAAGTGTTTCAGACCATTCTGAAATATCTTCTTCCCATCAAATGAGTTTTATCAATTTTTCTTGAAACACTGAGAATTTATTCATCAAAGAAAATTTGGGAAAACAGAAATTTTCAACATGTACATGACACATTTCTTCAATATTAATTATTCTTTGTAACATTATAAGGAAGTAAGGAATGAACAAAACATGAGTGAATGAATGAATGAATAAATAGACAACAATTACAAATGTATGTTTGATTTTATCTCCTTAAGGTCCTAAGTGACTGGTTAGATTATCTGAGAAAACAAATCACGTCATGATGTTAATGGCTGGCAATATCCTAATGCATTTTCTCTAAGTGGTGCTATAGTGCTGCAGATTGTCCTGAAGTAAGGACGAGGTACATTCTACAACCTAGTAAGATTGCTCATACTCATTAGGATGAAACAAAAGAGGCTCGTTAGTTACCAGATGCGCAATCCGAGTGCTGTGTGAAGGTGGAGAATAGGTCTGGGCCAGGTAGAAGATAGAAAGAGGCAGTGGATTGTGTTAATAACTGGAGTAATGTGGAGAAACTGTAAAATGGAATCCCTGAAGAAAGTGTAGGTGAATCCAGGAAAGTGAGAAAAGATATAAGAATGAGGAATATCTGTTAACAGTCAATTCCAGACTAGCCTGCTATCTTCCAGTTTTCTCTTAGCCACTCTTTGGAGTGCTTGCCCAGGCTGGTGGCAGGCTCTTCACTGGAGATCCGTGTATGCTGGTAAGACAGAGGTGAGCCAGAGGGATGAGCCGCCTAGTGACATTAATGTATTCAACAAGCTGAGCCAGAAAATTGAAAGATCATCTTTATCCTGTAATACCATTTTCTGAGACATGGATTCATTCCTTGATTTATTTAATGAGAAAATATGTGTGTGGTAATTACTATGTGCCAGGCTTATATTAGATTCTATGAGAAACAAACAAATGACCAAACAGGCCAAATGGTACAGTCCTGCCTATAAGTGGCTACCAGTTGTTGATGAAAACAAGGTAGTAAACAGTCCCAAATAACCCATGCAGGGCACTATAGACCACATACACAGTAGTTCCAAAACTTAATGCCAGTCAAGCCCATCAGAGGAAGAGATGTTTTCAAACTGGAATGTCTGGGAAGCCTTCAAAGAGTGTTGGGGGATTGATCACAGTCTCTGCAAAATGGGAAGGAATTCTGGGTGGATCTGACCACTGGGCAAACTTTTAATGGGCAAATATTTTGGAGCACCTGCTTTCTACCTTATGTGGTGAATACATCAGCCCTAGGCCTCTTGAATCCATGACCTTTAAACATCCAGCGTGGGGTCGCAAAGTGGCTGAGATGAAGTCTGCAGGGACCCTCTTGCTTCACATATCCTCATGATAATTTTTCCTGTTAGCAAAAAGGACTGTTTTCATTGTGCTAGTAGACAGAAGTGAGGGACAAGAGAGCAAATCCTGGTCAAAAAATGCCTATCAATTTCTGTTTTTGTATATGAGCATGTGTTGTTTTCAGATCAAACTTCTGTAATCTATCTTCAGCTATTGTGGTTTACAGCCCTGGTGAGTAAGAGCTTCTTATAAAAAAGAAGAAGAAGAAGAAAAAAAAAAGCACAGCAGGGAAGGTAAAGTGAAATGTATTTTGGGGCTGAAACATACTTCTTGAACATGCTTAAATTGAGAACTTCTTTTATAATCTTTAAAATGAGATTCTGTTTTGAAGACAGTAATATGTTTTGATTTAAAACTAACCCTTTGGTAATGTTGTGAATAGCAAGAATTTTTCTAAGGCTCTTTTCTCTCCATTCCAGTAAGTTCTCTAGGACCAAGGCTTGTATCTTTTTCACACTTTCTGTAAGGTCTAGGATGCTGCTCAGCAGGTACTGAGAGTTCAGTGGATTCTTTTCCTAGGCTCCTTTGTGTAGGCTAATGAATTTTATGTGTTTACAAATTCATTTGCTTATTTTGCTAACCTTATTATTGGATTTGACTTGGGTTGGATTCTAGAAAATTGGCTTCAATACTAAGTATTGAAGTATTGTCTACCAATTATTGTCTACCAATTATTAAGCACCCTTAATGTGTTAGCTGTTATCTTAAAGTTTAATTCCCATAATCACTCTTTGTTCTAGGAACTGTTAGTACAAGGTTACGAAGGAGGCAATAGGGGTTGGGGAGCTAGAGATTTGCCTGTGCCCCCTAACTAGATACACAGCAGGAACCATAATCAATATCTATCTTTCTAACTCTAAAGTCCATTCCCCAAGCTACTAAACCATACTTCCTCATATTACTCCTTCTCTTTCTGTGCATACAAAATTTGTATGGGAAGCACAAGCATCAAACAGGAAATAATCATGAGTAGTTTTAGATATGTTTCATGCACATTTCAAATAATGCCTAGTTGATATGGCTGCTTTCTTATGAGGAACTTCACATACAGTGAAGTAAGGCAAGATATTTCTCCCTATATTTTCTGAGTTAAGATCTGGATGACCAGCTTTGAGCCACACAGTGCCTTTAGTGACAGCCAAATCAGGCCTTGGCTTCTCATCCAACACTCCAACTTCTCAACAGGATTGCATAGATACTATTTAAGAACTTATCATGTTGCTTCTAAATTGCCCAAAGCCCTTACCAAGTTACAACTATTAATTCATAATGGGTGATTACAAGAGTGGGGGAGTATGAGGCCTAGGACTGGATCATCTAAATGGGGTTCAGTCAAGACCCGTCGGTGGAAAGCCTTCTTCTGTACATCAAATCTAAGATCCTTGCCAAAGTACCATCTTTATTGTTTTTTTTTTTTCTTTCTCTATTTTTGCTTATGCATCTCCTATTATCTCTCCTATTTACTGTTTTCATTTTTCACTCCCCGTTCCTTCCCACCACTTGATGGATAATCCTGGCAATAGCAAGTCTATATACGTCCTGCATCAGAAGGTTAATAGCATACTGTAGCTTAAATTATTAGTAGACTATATATTACTAATAGAATATTTGTAGATTGTATGTTGCAACCTCCCATGGTTGATGGAATCAAATAAATTTATATTGCCTGAGCACATATCATACAGTTAATAAATGTTAATGTTCTCCATCACCATGTGGCTTCCCATTTCCCAATACCAAATGTTACCATTGGTAAACATCTCATACTTCTTGCTTCAGTGGGATTCTTCTCTTCAAACGTTTCTTACATAGAAGCATTCAGCAATTCCCATTTTTCAGGTTCATATTAGATATCTTCTAGGACTAGATTTTTTAAGGTGTGGCTAAAATTTTGTAGTTTTGAAATTATTTTCAAATGAGCAATCTCTGCCAGACTGATCACAGTACTTATGCCCCATGGTATTGACAAAAAGCTATGTTTTCCAGTCCATAGTGTAAACCCCACTCATTTCCTTTGCAAGGGGAACAGAGAGGAATGTAGCATGTGCTCTCTAAAGCCTCCTCTAGTGCCAGGATTTTTTTATGTCCCTCAGTCCAACTTGACAGCTTGAGCTACAGCTGTGCCCTGGTTGACATCTTTGAGACTTTTCCTTTCACCTTTGTAAACTTGCACATAAAGGATCATGGCAGAGAGCACAAGGAACATATTTATGCTGCAGTTCTGGTTTGATGAACAGTGAGCATGATCAGTTTTATTTATACCAAGAAAGAGTCTATGTTTTCCAAGAAATAACTCCTTAAAGGAAAGTGGATAGCTTTCAAAACATATCAATAACCTCATCAGCAGAAACCAACAAAATCCCACAAGGCAAATATCTGTTTTATAGATAGACCTGATAACATCTAAGACTCACTGAGAGTTCCAAGAAGGGAATTTTTGCCAATCTGTCTTACTCAGTCTTTTAAGGGGACCCAACTGTGTTGACAATATATGAATAGATGGAGACCTTTAAATAGCTTGGCCCATTGTGCTATTTTCTCTCACTTTATCAAATGGTTTTTAGAATATAGCATTTATTCCCTGCTATCATAGTAAATTACATTTGTAGATGAGGTCCAATCTCTGACCGAGAAACAAAATATTATTATAATTAAAAATAATAACTAAGATTTATTGAGCACTTACTAGGTGTCAGGCACTATTCTAAGTGCTTTACTTCCCTTATCTCACTTCATACAAACAATAATCCTATGAGGTAGGTGCTAATTTTATCCACAATTTACAGATAGAGAACCTGAGCTTTAAAAATTACATAACTTGCCCAAGTTCACACAGCAAGATAATAGTGAATCAGGCTGATAATGTAGTTCTAATTCCTAAATCTTAATCCTTTCACTAAGTACTTACAACTAGAAGAAAAATTTGAGGTGCTATTAATGAAACATCCTCATTTCATAGAAGAGGAAACTGAAGCCCAGAGAGCTGAAGTAATTTGTCCAAAGTTACACAGCTACATACAGACAAGTCCTGGACAAGGACTACCATCTGCTGATGCCCCTTCAGGTCATTAAATCCATTTCTCCCACACTACACCCAGAGCTATTTCTCCCTGTTCATTTGCTATTTGTTTTTGAGAACATATTGTTTTATACATTTTGAAGAGACAGAAAGAAAGAGGGAAGGAAGGGGAAATTCAGATTCAGTTCAGTTATATCAAACAAAACTGGGATTACATGGAAGAAGACCTGGTTCTAGGTGCTTTGACATGGCCCCATGATAGACAGAGGTTTGTGGCTGCAGCTGTGGAAGAGGAATGTCCTGATATTCTAGAAGAATGCATGCTTTTATGGATGATTCACCTTGTAAAGAAACATATTTTCACCTATTGGGTGGTACCCATAAGTCACCTGGAATGTCATTTTTTTTCTCACTTCAAAATATGTTCACTCTGTTTTAATCAGGGTATGCAGAGTCCCCAGGCCCAGTTCTCTCCGTCTTCTCATATTTCAGAGTATTTTTCTTCTTCCTAAAAACCAGAGGATGTGTAAGTTATTCTTTTAGCATCTTGTGAAACACTCAATGTATTATCTTGCACAGCTGATCTGGAACCAAGGGGCAGACGCTCCACCAAACCTGCTCTTATTCATCCAAGTCACGTCTCTAGGACCCAATTGTCTTGGTTTCTTGGCTTACAGCCTCACTCCCCTTGGATGTGCCTTTTGTATGCTACTGTCCTTATCACTGCCTTTTAAAAATCTACTTGCATTTATCTTTTGTCCTTTTTCTCCACCTCCTCTTCCTTCTCCCTTAGCTCCACTTTCACCAATTTGCCTCTCTGCATATTTATCCGCTCCCTAATTTCTTTCCCTGAGAATGTCCATCGCTGCACTGCTTAATGGCGGATGGTGAGTAGAATTGTGTTTGATTCAAACCATTTCCACAAACCTATTTTTTTGCCTCTTTCATATGTAGGTTTCAGAGAATGTCAGCCCTGTGACTGAAGGGAAAGGAGATAGAAATGTCTATTCTTGTGCCTTAATAAGATTATCTGATTATAAAATAAAGGTATTTATCATAATAAGAGGGGAAATTAAAGTTTATATCATACATAAAAAGAACGTACGTGGACAGAGCTCGAGGGAGATGCACTTGCCTCAGAGATTTACTTTAATATGGAGGACTGAAGCCCAACATTAAATTGTGCACCTGCTTTTAGAGTTTAATGGGTGGTTTACTCAAATGTATTTTTAATTGATCAGTTTACTTTTGAAAATTACTATTGTCATCATTAGCCTTATTGTTTCTAAACTACTTCAGAGCATAAACTTGGTACTAGGTATTTTGTGGGAGACACAGGAGGCCATGGCAATTAATTATAATTTTTATAATCTTTATTTCACTGAGATAAAGCATCTGACAAACAAGCTAACAGACAGCTCTAGTCCTCAATCAGCAGGTTTGTTATTAATCCAACTACATTGTCTTTAACTCCTAGAAACACTTGCATAATGCAAAGCACATAATTGAAGATGGGGAATTAACACTGTGGCAAGTAAAGCTATGCATGTGTCCATATTAGAAGCAACAGACAATCTTTGAAATATCCCTCAGCTGAACTCTCCATATTGCAGAAGAGAAAATCAGGTAGAAAGATGTTGGCTACATTTCCTGACATCATCACCAATCCCTTCCCTCTCTTTGGTTCTTAAATTCTGCTTTCTAAATATTCCCCATGCCTTTCCAAAATTAATACACACTTAAGCAACAAAAAAAGTGACTAGTGTTCACTTGTGTCCTCATAACTGTATTTGAGGCCCATTTACCCAGTGCCTGGTAAGTAAGTACCAAGCACTCTGCTAACTCTGCTCAACATTACATATATAAATATATATATAAAATCTCACTTAGTCCACATATAAACCTGCATGGTAGGTGTTAGCATCTCCATTTTACAAGAAGGAAAATGAGGTGGAGGTCAAACTGAACCTGAGGTTAAATAACTTGCTCAAAACCATGCAGCTAGTAAGTGGCAAAGCTGGGATTCACATCAGGTCTGTATGAGCCCACTCTTGTATACTAGTAGTATACATTACCCCTTGAAATTTTCTAAGAAACATCTGCCACTTTTCAGGATGCTAAAGCACTCTTTACATTTGACCATAGAGCGGTAAGAATGTATTAATCAGTTTCCACCATTTAAATTGTTTTTTTTTTTAAACTTGATTTTTAGGCTATGTGACTACTTCCTATTTAAGCAAATGAATTTCCCATGGGTTTCTTTGAATTTAATAATTAATGTGTCTGAAAAATACAGTTCAACACAGGGCTCCACTAATCCCTTTTGATCAGCTAGGCACAATCTAAATCACAAGGCTGGTTGTGTTCTTAAATCTCTAATTTGAGGATGCTGTCAATCTATCAGAACAACATCATTAGAACAGAGCTGTGTTATGAGAAATCTTGATTTAATTCTATCCAACTCAGTGCAGCATTTCTTTATTATCAGTTGTAGATATGCTGGGAATCCAAAAGTAATTAAAACCTGGTTCCTGCTCCTAGGAAGATTTTATGGTAGAAGGAAAAGTAGATTTTCCTTGGCCAAGTTAAGAAAGCTACAAAAGTGGGTTGGGTATTGGGGCTGTGGAAAGCAAACTCACAAAGTCGGAATCTAGACTATAGGTTACCAGGGGAAGGGGTAGGGTTAAGGAATGGGAAGTTGAGGCTTAAAATGTATTGGGCTCCTATTTGGAATGATGGGAATGTCTTGGCAGTGAGCGGTGGTGATGGTAGCACATCGTGAACGTAATTAACAGCACTGAAATATGTATCTGAATGTAGTTAAAAGGGAAAATTGGTTGTATATGTGGCAATAGAATACAAATTAATAAAAACAATGAAAGGATAAATCATAGAAACATTTTTTAAAAGTTGCTTATGGAGGGAAGGAAAAGCTAGGGTAGACGAAATGGATATAGAGGCTAGACTCCTTTTTCATTTATTTTTTGCAGGTAAAAAGAGTTTATTGGGAAACACCTCTCCTCCTCCCCTTCCCCATATTAAGGAGGGATCTCAGCTGTTTGCTGTCCTGCTTGGCTGCCTTTCTACCTTCACCTGTTAGCTTTCAGGGACCCAAGAGGGAGGCCTTTCTGTTTGGAGTTATCTGGAGCTTCATTCTGAGTCCTGGAGTTTCGAATGGGCCTCGTGACCAGGGTCCTGGCAGGCATTCTGGGTGTAGCAGTCACAGCTTTACTCTCAAGCAGCTGCCTCTCCTCAGGGTCTCTGGGCGGGTCTTGTGGCCGTCTTCTTTGCTGGGTTTCAGAAGCTAGACTCCTTTTAATTTAACTTCTTCCATTTGGTTTTGGATTATGTAAACACTTTATGTAATTATAAAACAAAATAAAAAATTTAAAGCAATCCTTAAAGATCAAAAAATCAAATGCATTAAAAGAAACCTAAGTGTTCATCTGTTTGGTGGCATAAATACAGAGAAGAAATGTTCCATGTGACTGTGAAATACAGTAACTTTAGTGTATATTCCTAGTGGAATATACTCTAAAGACAAAAATTATTGCTAAAGAAAACAAACTTTTTCAGTAATCACCATGTTGGTGGCAGGACTGGTCGTAGTCCAAGGCTTGTGGTGTAGAGTGGCATCGTTCAAATGGGTGATTAAGTTGCTGTCATTAATGAGATTATGAGTCTAGTTGAAAGAATATTCAGTTGTAAAAACTGATTATTTAAAATGGAATTGTCATTGTGATATGTTTATCTTTTAGAAATATGTGTTTCTAAAAGATATGTCAACAAAGGTGACAATGTAATTCAATGGGGAAAGAATAATCTTTTAACAAATAGTGCCGGGACAACTGGACATACACAAGCAAACACATGAAATTGTACCCCTACCTCACATAATACACAAAAATCAACTGAAGTGCATCATGACCTAAGTGTAGCAACTGAAACTGGAAAGCTCTTACATGGAGTAAATCTTTGCGACTTTGTGTTAGACAGTGATTTCTTAGGCACAACATTAAAAGACAAGCAATAAAAGAAAAGAAATAGATAAATTAGGCTACATCAAAATTCTAAAAAAATGTTTGTGCTTCACACCATAAAGAAAGTGAAAAAGACAATCCACATAATGGAAGGAAATACCTGCAAATCATGTATCTGATAGGGTATCTATCTAGGCATCTAAAACATATATAAAGAACACTTATATCTCAATAATAAAAATACTAATTATCCTATTTTAAAATGGGGAAAATTTGGGTAGATGGTTCTGAAAAGAAGATATGCAGCTGGCCAATAGGGACATGAAAAGATGCTCAATGTCATTAGGCATTAGAGAAATATAAATCAAAACCAGAATGAGATACCACTTCACCACCATTCAGACAGCTATGCTCAAAAAGAGACAATAACAGTGTTGGCAAGAACGTAAAGAGAGTAGTACCCCCGTACATTATTGGTAGGAATGTATAATGATGCAGCTACTTTGGAAACAGTCTGACAGTTCCTCAAAATGTTTAACATAGTTACCATATGACTAAGGAATTCTATTCCTAGGTAAACAACCAAGAAAAATGAAAATATACATCCACACAGGATTTGTAGATGAATTTTTTTAGCAGCATTAATCATAACAGCCAAATATGGAAACACCCTAAAGGTTCATCAACTGATGAAGGGATAAACAAATGTGGTATATCTATACAATGGAATTTTACTTGGTAATAAAAAGGAATGAATTACTGATGCATGCTACAACATGAATGAACCTCTAAAATATTATGTCAGGTGAAAGAAGCCAGTTACAAAAATAACATATTATATAATTCCTTTGTATGTGGAATATCCAGTGTAGGTAAATCTATATGTAGACAAAGTAAATTAGTGGTTGCTTAGAGCTGATAGGATTTGGGGGGGGGGGGAAGGGATGGGGTGCTAATATGTTTTTTTGTTGTTGTTGGAGAGATGAAATGTTCTAAAATTAGATCATGGTGATTGTTGTACAACTCTATAAATATCAAAAAAATCTATTGAATTACACAGGCAAATTTTATGATATATAAAATATATCTCAATAAAGCTGTAAAGATATATGGTTTTTAATCTGCTCACTGCCTAGAAACAGTGACCAGTTCAGTAGTAATGAGCATCACAAGCACCATTTGACCATTACCCAATCAAAGGCACCATTTGAAAAATAGCCAATTCCATGTCTCACATAGGAAAAGTGAAAAATGTCTGAAATAGGTCATATCAGCAAGTAGAGAGGCTTTCAGACTCCGAGGGCTGCCAAAAGACCTAAAATACAAAAAGACAGAACAATCTGAACATTCAGAGTATAATAACTACAATGAATTGAAATAGATCAAATATTTTAAAATCCACAAGTTCATGATGATATGACATGCATACACTTCACCCATGGACACCACCAAAAGATGCTAGGAAATGACCACATTGCTTTGAAAACTAGTAAATTAAGAGGACAGAAAATAAGCATTTATCCTGCCTATTAAATATGAATTATCCTGCAGTTGGGAAAAAGAAAAGAAAAGCTACAGAAATGCGGAGGGTATTGGGACTATAGAGAAGTAATGGCTTTTGAGCCAGGTATAGGACAATCTACAGCAATTTGAGAAGTGGATAAGTTGTTGAAGAATATTTAATGTAAGGAAAAGGTACCAGCTATGCAGAGCATGAAGTATATGTACAACATATGTGGGGGGAAAAGTTGTACCTGCAAAGGTGAGCTGGGACCAGGCTGAGCCTGAAGGGTTCTTTGAGCTCCCAAAAGGAGCCCAACCTTCATTCCTTCAATAGCAGGAAGCAGAGGGAGGCTTTTAGGCATGAGAGTGAGAGGAACACCTGTTAGACCTGTTAGAACCGTAATGCCGACAGTGGAGTGAAAGTGGAGAAACTGCAGGTGGGAGATTAGTCAGGAGGGTGCTGCAATAGTCCTGGTAAATGAGGATGTATTTCAGGACTAAATAACAGGGTGAGGGAGAAAAAAGGTGTGGATGCAACATACTTTAAAGGTGGAATAAAAAGTATTTGTTAGTTGGATGTGATATGTGAGGGAAAAGGAAGAATCGAATTTGACTCAGAGATTGATGCCCAAGTCAGCCAAATAGCTGATGATTCTGTTTGCTAAGGAAGAGATAGCTTGGGACAGTGAACAAGGCTGATAGATGATGAGTGTGGTTGGATGTGTTGGGTTAGTGGTAGGACTCTACAGAGGATGAAAGTAAAAAAATCCTCATTAGTTCTCATCTCTAATGGATAATGTGAAATGACAAAGAGACACTGTACAAAACCCTTGCAAAATGAGCCAGTTGATTTCCAAGCTTCCCAGTTATGTGATTCCCAATAGAGAATTTCCAGTTGGAGTGAAACACAGTTGTTCAGGAAGAAATAAAATGATGCTGAAAGAACTCACACAGTGAATTTAGGGATGGAGAACACTCTCCAACAATAAAGCTTTTAATTAAGAGCATCCCAGGCTGTCGCTGAGAGCACTGCTACTTTTACTTGACATTTCAAAGCACATTTTGAGCTCTTTTAGAACTTTTAAATTCCTTAGTCCTATGTTTTGATCAGAATCATTGGTTTAGGTACATCCCACAAAACTGGGGGATGGGAGTGGATTAGCCCATCAGAAGATGGACATGTATTGAGGTTCATCTTAGAAAGGTACTTCTGGTTACCATTAATACTCTAGATTCGAGCTTCTCAGAGTGTGGTCCTGGGACCAGCTGCATCAGCATGACCAGAGAACTTAGAAATGCAAATTCTGGGTCCCTTACCCAGACCTACTCAATCAGAAACTCTCAGGGTGAGACCCAGCAAGCACATTTAACCCTTGCTAAAGTTTGTGAACCACTGCCTTGGATGCAGATAAAAAGGTTGATGAAAATTTATGTAAAAAGAAACCAAAAGAAGAAAGGAAGAGAGTGCTTTAAAGGAAAACAGAGCATTTATTTTCTTTCGGAACCAGCAAATGAATATCCTCTGTGGATGTTACGATTAGCGGATGCTCCTTTCCCTTTCGGTATTCATTCAAACATTATTTTTTGAGAATTCACTTGCTTCCAGGGACTGATCTAGGTGAGGCCCAAACAATAGGGAAAGGCTCTAGGATTTTTCTGGTTCTTAATTTTTTTCTACAAAGTATTATTCATCTTAAATGTAATTCCCTGTGGTTTCTGAGAATTAGAGGTGCTTGACCATGGTTGGAACACTAGTATGAATGCTGGCTGAGCTCGGCTGCAGAAAGTACAGGGATGGGGCGTGTCTCCACTCAGCCGGGCCAGGAACCCTAAGCATCTGGGCCACAGCAGAGTTCCCGAGACCCTCGTCTTTCTCCACTGGGCAGAATTACCACTCATCAAGTGTCTCATCAATGAGCTCCAAGTAACAGAACGATCAAGCTCCATTTGATTCACTGCCCATTCTTGCCGAAGGGGAGATGCTTCAGTTTCCCCACCTGTCTCTCCTGATGACTCTTTGGAGATCAGCTAGAGAAACCATCCCTCAGAGCTGACATCTTAGAGACCCAAATGCATTTCAGTACAATGCAGGCATGTCCAAAGTGCCTCTTTTTCCTATTTTATCTCTAGCACACCACTTACACTATTTACCACTTTTATCTTCTCTCCCTGACAGCATTTTTGTTTGTTTGTTTGGTCCTGCCCTACCTTTAAAACGTGGTTTCTCCTTTCTATTGCCCCTCATGGCTGGCTGCCCAGCTTCACTGGCTACCCCTCATCTTCAACGTGCTGCTCTTGTCTTGTTTCTTTAATAGTGCCTCCCTCTCGTGGTCAGAAGCTGGCAGGCGTAGTCCCGGCTACCTAAGAGGAAGGTTTATCCCGTGACTTGGGTCCTTTTGATGTATGAGAACTTTGTAGCTCAGCGGCAGATTTTTAGCTTCTTTTATGTGTTCTTATTCTGACTCCATGTACACCATGTACCTTTTATTTTCAAGAGGAACCAAAACAGAAACTCCCCTCCTGCATCTCATATCTAATTTTTGCCTAAGCACCCTCTGATGCTATTAGTGCAAGGAACCCTTCTGTCAACAGACAATAATATAATTTCACCAAAGAAAAACAAATAATATCAGGCAGTCTGAATGCAGTCATTCATAAGAGCTAAGGCAGCTCTTTCTTGCTCCCTTTTGCCTCATGGTATATTTACATAAATGATTCTTTAGTGCAAGGAGAATTTACTGAGGATAAAAACAGGTCAAATCCTGAAAGTGGTTTCACACTTGATAATCACTTATAGACAGTCTGATTAAATGAGCTATTAATATTTTTAAAATATTAAGCCACATAGTCAAAAACAAGCACTTGGCGTGGATTTGTTTTGAATCCTGCAGTGCGCAGGTGTGCTCCCCGCGGGCTTTACAGGCCCAGGTGTTGACTGCCCTGCAGACTTAGAGGGAACTCATCAAGGTGAAACTGCCCTGATCTTCCCTGCCCTTCAATTTCCCTTTCTCTGAATTCAGACCATTAATATTGGTTTAGACCTTTCATCTGAATATAGCCAAATAAATAAAAATACAAACTAATTTGAAGTGAATCAAGGTGTTTAAACGAACCTTGACTGGTGAGAAAAGCAATTGAGCCTATTGTCGTTTATGAGATTTATGGATGATATATGGCATTTAATCATTGTTAATATTTCCAAATTTGTTTAACCAGATATTTGAAAGGTGTATATCTAGAAAATTGAAGAGAAAATCTATTAATTAGGGTGGCTATGCATTCAGTAATTTTTTTTTTTTTTTAAATAAGCTTGCTTGCTTTCATTGAAACCCTCAAGTGGAAGGAATTTTCATTTCAGCACATTTCAATATAATACTAATTCCTTATATGGGTATATTACTTACATAGTTCTCATATGTATTCATTCATTTGAGTCTCCTTTGGGTGCTAAAGGCAGGATTATTATAGGTAGTCCCATTTTACAGATGAAATAGCAGAGACTCAAAGATCACTGGATGATGGTACTGGAGTTTCAACATATTTCAATGCTCTGTACAGCATATCAAGTCCAATTTCTCACTCCTTGTAATGCACATTGGGCATAAAGGAATTGTTTCTTAGATAAGCTAAAATTTGGTTATCCATCAAAATAAAAAGCTACTTAACTTCCCATTTCCTATTCCCACCCCATCCCCTGGTAACCTATATTTAGATTCTGACTCTATGAGTTTGCTTATCCTAATTATTTCATATCAGTGAGAGCATACAATACCTTTGTGTCTGCCTTATATCACTCAACATGATGTTGAGACTTAAAATATTTGGAACAATGGAAATGTTTTGGCAATTTCTTTGGTAATGGTTGGTGGTGATAGGAGCACAACATTGTGAGTGTAATTAAACACTGGAATATATATTTGAATATGGTTAAAAAGGGGAGATTGTTAGGTTGTATATTTCGTAACAGAGTAAAAAAATTTTTTTAAATCCATGGAACTGCTCTACACAAACAGTGAATCCTAAGCTAAACAGTGGAGTTAATAGTACAGTTATAAAAATGGACTTCTATCAATTATAACAAATGTTCCACACCAATGCAAGATGCTAATAATAGGGTGATATATGGGAATCCTTTTTTGTGTATGATTGTTCTGTAAACCCACAACTTCTCTAATAAAGAAAAAAACAACAACAAAGAGAACCCTGAGTGACTTATAATACTTACATTAAGAATGTATTTGTTGGCATTGATGAAAAAGTTATAAAAATTGTAGCATACATCAAGAAGTTTTTTTAATCCATTGTTTAAATTAAACCCTGTACTTTTAAAAATAAATCAGATTATTTCAGTTTTATCATCAACAATAGTTACTTCAACACTCTTAATCTAGAATCAGTGCTACTTTTGTCCCATTCACAACTGCAAATCAAGTAGAATTCTTTCAAATTTTAGGATATAGTCTTTGATAATGGTACATACTGAGACTCACATATTGTCACAGTTCTCTGTGATATGGGTCAGAGCAGCTGTACTCGAGTATGGCAGTCACCCAAGACCAAGGTGGTAGGAAAAAAATCACGCATGTGGGTCCCGAGGCACAGGTGAAATGGAAAATGTAGGAGTTGCTAATTAAATGTGTGTGTGGTAAGGCCATTTTGATTATTGATTAGCAGAATTTCTTGCAGAATAAGAAAATCTTAGAAAATCCTTGGATGATATCAATGCATAAATCTTTTATTTTTTTAGAGTTGTAACCTTTGAACTTACCTAATTTAGGTAGCTGCAATTAAATATACTGTATTAAACCACTGGTTCTCAAACAGTGACAATATTGTCCCCTGGGGGACATTTCTGGCTGTTACAGGGGGTGGGGGGAGGGGAGCTGCTCCTGGCACCTAGTTGGTCGCGGCCAGGGCTGCTGCTGAACAGCTGTGGTGCACAGGACAGCCTCCCACAACACAGAATTAATGGGCCCCAAATATCAAAAGGGCCAAAGTTGAAAAACCCTGATTTTGACAAAATAGTACATGGTCACAATTAACTCACTGAAAATTCATCTCTCCACAAAACCATTTTTGGTGTAATGTACCAATAAAATAGTGGTGATATATTGGTAAACCATTTAGAGCAGTAAATTGAGTCTCCATTTCACTTTATGTTTATATGCATATCCGTGAGTATTAATAAACCAGCAGTTTCTAAAAGTTTTCTGACCAAAGACCTCTTAAAAAGGTAAATGAATTTAGGGGCCTTGTAAAGTTTTGGTGACTATATGCCATTTCCTAAATATATCTTAAAAACAAATGCTCTTGGAGAGCAGGTATAGCTCAGTGGTTTGAGTGCCTGCTTCCCGTGTACAAGGACCTGGGGTTCAATCCCTGGTACCTCCTAAAAAAAAATGCTCTTAAAATAAGAGTGAGGTATTGCCTACTCCTCCCCCTTCCTCAGAGTTGTGACTGTGTTGTCTATACTTCCAAACCTTAGCATATACATTTATATAAAATTATCTATTCATGCACCATCTGGCTAGATTACAATCAGTTTCTTTCCCCCCCTAGAGAATCACAGTGGTAATCTAGGGATTGCTAGTATTAAGTATTTGGTAACCTCATAAAATTTCAAATGCAAGCCTAGGCCGTTTCCAAACTTGAGTTTACCTCTGTGGTCTTATTAGCGTCTTCTGGTGTGAACTCATCCTCTGGCTCCCTGAGGCGGGCTTGAGTGCTGGGCCTTTTCATTCCCCTCTCTAATCCGCTCACCTTCCTGCCTGGCTAACCTGTCAGGCCTTTGCCATTTATAATATTTCTCCTTCAGCAGTTTTCCCGGTTACCTTGCTGATTGCTTTTCTGCACCAGGAAACACACAACTGCACTTGCCTCTGTGTGTGTGTGTGTGTGTGTGCGCGCGCGCGCGAGTGTGAGTTAAATAGCTCCATCTTCCTGCAACAACCTCTTATGCACCCCTAGTTAGCATTTTTCTATTTCTAAGAATTCTTTTTCATGGTTTCTTGGGCAGCGTGAGCTCCGGGATCTCGGCTCTGCCTGGCAGTGGCGTTACCGCCTCCTCCCAGGCCCAGTTGGATGGGACCACACGCACACCCACTGACAGGCTCTAATCCCCGCAGCTTTGTCACTGTTCAGAACGGCTCAGATGCTTACCCAGCTCTGACCGGTTTCTCATCACCCTCTCGTAGAATTGCGCTGTCTTTCTCATTTATCACGAGGTGATAGCAATCCACCTCCCCCGGCCTCCCTACCGGGCCACCTGCCCGCATTGCCCGCTGACGAGATTGATACTTGCCATTTCCACGGACTAGTTTGTTCTGGCCTCGGTGGGCATGTCCGCTAAAAGGAGCATCACTCTCGCTGCCCCGGGCAGAAGCAGGAGATTCCATTATAGACTCGCCTTGATCACTCTTCTGCCTCTCCCTGCATCAGCCCAAGGGGATGTCTCAGGAGGTCCCCAACTCCAATGACATAGACTGATTTCTGCTGGCAGGACCAGCCAGGTCTTCACAAACCTGGGATGACCCAAAGCATCTGTCCCCTCCCCAGTATATGGTTTCTTTCCTTCCTCTTCCTATACAGCCCGGAGTTCTCTCTGGAAATCCTGGGATGCCCATCATGCACAGATCTTACTGCCCACATACATCTTAAATTTTAATGCACCTGCTGATTCTCCCCAACACACTCGGAGGAGCTAGCCTGGAAGGAAAAAACACCATGACTGTTTTCCTCCATGCCTGGACATGAATGGCACAAAGCTTATCTGGACTAAGGGGAGAAGGAAAGGCTAGAGGAAATTCCCAAATAGCATGTGTGAATATTTTTTTCAGCAGCTTCTGGGAAACCTGCTCTCACATTTATTATTTAACTCAAAGAAATGATTCTGGCAGTGTGTGTTCTGAGGCAGACATCAGAGACAAACATGCTAGTGGAGAAATGCTTCTGAATACCAGCAAACCAGAGGCCCACTTTGTGACAGGTGGTGTATACTGTGCTCCTGCCTTCTCCCTTCTCAGCGTGCTGCCTAGGGCTGCAGTCCCCTGGGACCTTGTTGGAAATAGAGTCCTGGGACCCACCCCAGACCGACCAAGTCACAATCTGCATTGTGGCAAGGTTTCCTGGTGCTTCATGTGCACATTAAAGCGTGAGATGCACTGCTCCCTCTGATACTGCTTCTAATTCCCGGAACAGCCTTCGGAAGCAATTATTCCCCATTTTACAGATGTGTAAGCTGATGCTCTTAGCAGTGTAGACATTTCACTAGTGTCATTGGAAATCGAATCCTGTCTGTTCAAAGATCATGCTCTTTTCACTATGTGTCATTTACTACATAGGTATTCGTATAAAGTTGGCATTAGTTATTTTCCTCTTTGAATAAAGTTTTAAAATATTAAGAAGGAAAAGTAGGCAGTTCTTTTTAAGATGTCAAATTGGCAAATGGAGAAGAAATTTTAGAGGGAGGTATGGCGCTTAAAGATTCCACCGAGCCAAGGATAGCACCTATCCCTGCAACGGATGGCTCCAGTTAGTCTGTAGCCATGTGGCAGAAAGTGAACATACTGGGGCTCTCAAGAAACTGAAGTCCAATGATGGTCATGGCAAGATAAATTATGTGTTAAGGAGATAATTACTATGGCTTTTCCTCTGAAGTGCAGCTGGAAATAGGCTGGAACAGATGGAGCCAGAAATGGTGAAAAGGTTGTGGGGCGGCCTCAAAGGAGAGACAGTAATCCTCAGAGCAACTGTCCAAAATAAGAGGAGGCCCTGGATGGTGAAGGACTTGGGTAGGAATTCCTCACATAGGACTATATAAGTCTTTTAACCATTGTTCTAACCAGAATTTTATAGTAATAAGAAGCAAGAAGGAAATCAATGGTATTCACTTTTCAAATTGTATTTTTGTTGACATACCACAGCAGATTGACATGTATTTTTCTATATTTGTATATAAAACCATCTGTTTTCTTTCCAGGTAAGTTTAACCACTGGGTCTAGGCTATCTTAAACACGAATAACTGTCCACCTAAATTCAAGAATAGTGTTTAAATTCAGATCATCTCTTTCTCCCTTCCTATTCAATGGTAGCAAATATTAAGATATCCCCAGGAGTTAATCAGTTCAGATCATCTATTTGAATTTTCACCTGGTCAGCTTTAAATTATTATTTCGATGCCAAATTTTAAGCTAGACTGCCCGCACACCCTTTCACAAACATTAGACAGAAAGGTGAAGGCTTTCAGTATAATATTGACAGAGATAGGCACAGTGATTGGAGGTCATGGTTGTTACTGCTAGTAACCATTCCTAGTTTTAGGAAATCAGATAGCAGGGGCATGAGTTTCTTCTTGATTTGGCTGCTTACTTTCTCCCCTCCCCCATACACACACAAGTCTCCTGCGCCACTGAGTTCTTGACATGTGCTCAGTTCTTGATGGGTAATTGCCACTTTGCTACATACAAATGGGATCTTGAGCAGTGTGGAATTCTGCTGCTCTGGCTGGTCTCTGGGCTTTAATCAAGAGAATCCTAAAGCACGATTTCTCCATGTGATGTTTCAACAGCTGTTATTCTGGGTTACTAAAAGTGTTGGGAAAAAAAGATAGTTTCAGTTCTAACAGCCCACCTGGAACCATGAAGGAGAAGTTTATTAATTTTTCACATTAACACAATCTACTTAGTTTACAGACCATCTTCCCTTGGGAAAAAATCTGTAGGATTTAGTCATATGGCTCAGAACACTATACACTGACTATTCCAAACAAAAGTTTTAAAATTATGTGGGAATGGAACATTTTAAAAATGACATTTGGGCATTGATGTAAATAAAGAACTCCTTAAAAACTAATCCTCTATGTAGATTGAGATATAAATTAAAATGCATATTCTTCACACCCAAATAGAATGAGGCTACAATAATAAAGCAGTGCTATGTATTTATTTAGCGCTTCAGATTTCCAAGTGGCACCACAATTTCATTATCATATTGCACCCTCCACCTCTAAGCTTAGCAGAAAATCTACTGCTAAAATGCCATAAAATGTATTATGCAGTAAATGGGTTATCGGGGTACATTTAGGTAAATTACACAGCAGTGAACCCAAGGGACCCATATAATTCCTACCCTTCAGGAACTCAGAAGGCTTGGAAAGATCAACTGAGGAGGTGTGAACAGTGTCTAAACACTTCTTTTCAGCAGAAGGAATAATGATGTCTTTCTATACTTACTGAGCTCCTTTTGCTCCTACAAAATGTAAGGGCCAGATGGGAGAGGAAAATTAAACAGATTAGCAACTAATACATGTTTTCTCCAGGTATGGTTAGGAAAGTGCAGCAGGGACAAGCACAAATAAACACTCTACTCTTATAACATTTTGGAAGAGCTGTGAGATATATATGCAGTTTTTCTAATATAGAACAAAATATTGGTAGTGATTAAAGTGAAGAAATATATTATTCAGAATTTAGAAACACACAAGTAGTTGCTTAGTTTTGGCATGGCACTTAGTCCCCGAATCACCAGTGTTTCCTTGTCTTGGATTCAAGTACACATTAAGATGAGAAATAGATTTATTTCAGATGGGGCATATAGACCACTGCTGATCTTGCTTCTGTCCCCAAAGTTCTACCCAAAGTAGCCGTAACCCAGGGTTAAGACTTTAACTCTTTCTGTTAAAAGGTACAAATGGGATCTGGGTTGGGTGAGGGGGATATTGGCATTTTCAGATAACAAGTTCTATTGAAGCTTTAACACACATTAATAATTGAACCCATTAAGTAGTGGAACTCTGAGGGCAGAATCCTTCAAAAGAGCGGAGCCCTTGTCATCTCTGTATCCAAAGATTTTTAACATGGTTCTCAATAAGCGTTTGTCTAATAAGCAAATATTTGTTCAGTTAATAAATGAATGAACAAGTGAATTAATGATGAAAGGTATAAAGAGAAGAGTGGGGCATAGATGCTTTCCCTGGAAGAAAGGGATAGCAGGTGGTTTAAGTAGGACAAGTTTGGGCATTAGAGCAGGAATACAGTTAAGGGAGGGGGATTGGACTGAGGAAAGGAGAATGTAGCAAAGAAGGATGTTGCAAATTTAATCATGCCCCCCCCCCAAGAGACATTTTCAAGTCTACCCCCAGTCCCATGGTTGTGAACATTTAAAATTTTTTTGTGAACAGGAACTTCAAATATCCTAGTAAGATAAAGTCAAACTGAAGTAGTGTGGGCCTTAATCCAATATGTCTGGAGTCCTTATAAGCAAAGGAAATCTGGATATGAAAGTCAGTAGAAGCCACAGAAGGAGACAGGAAGAGACAGAGTGCCATGTGACAGAGGCAGAGATTGATTGCCAACAAGTTACGACCAGAACCTAACAAACTTCAGAGAAGGCAAGGCCTGCCAGTACCTCAATTTTGGATTTCTAATCTCTAACTTGTGAGTCAGTAAATTCCTGTTGTTCAAACCAACCAGCCCTGTGGCATTTGTCATGGCAGCCTGGGCAAACTAAGACAGGGAGTGAAATAGGAACCCCCATATTTTGCTTTTCCACGTGTGCTATTGCTAGCTGTGCTAAGCGCACAATTCTCTGTTGATCCCAATTTGAACCACACACCCATTCCATCTCCTCGCCATTCTTCAGGGTGAGTTACAAAGGATGGAATCTTCATGAGAATTCTGCTAGCCAAACAGGACTACTCACTTTAAAAAGCTCTCCTTAAAGAGTTTGCATGCTCACCTGCTTCAGAGAGGGAATCTACAGGGAGAGCTCTTAGAAGCTTGGGGACTTTCTCCTGAGTTTTCCTTCTACCATTGTTTTCTTTTTGTTTTTCATAGATGAACTTGGTATTTATAGTGCTTCTATACCCATTCATTTCAGGGCTGTGAATTTGCCTGCCCGTTGAGTGTGAATTATAGGACTGACATTTAATAGTACATTCTTTTGCTCGGTGCCCCCAACAATTAAGAGATGAGTTGGGTATTGCATAGTAAATGTCTCACAAAATGGGAAGGTGCCATTTTATTTTATTTAATGTAAGTTTTGGGAAAAAAATAGCCTGTGGTTTATTGACATTATTCTAAATTGCACTGTTAGGAGAACATTAAGTTTTTCATTTCACACTTTCTGGGTCTTAAGCACCATTTCTGCAAGGGGAAATCAGTCATTTTCTGATGATTCGTGCACAGAACTGTGCCAATCAGAATTGTTTATAATTATGCCAAGAGTCTTCTTTCAAGGAAGTTCATTGAGGGCATGGAGAAAGGAAAACTTAAGGGAAATCCTTCCTTTATAAGTGTTCTGTATAAATTCACAAACCATGAAAGTACAAGTAATTTCATAGTACAATGGAAATCTACTTTGGTTAGACTGCTATTGTTACATGCCACAGATACTGACACAGTCATCTGGGGATCATGTGGCTTAATGGCAAACCTGTGGGCACATTTCTCTTTCTCAAATTTGCCTTGAGGTTGTAGGCATAAGAAAACATCTTTCCATGATTAATTTCTTATGAAAATTGCTGAGAATTTGGAATCACCGATTTTTATCACTGGCTTCTAGGGTAGCTGGAAAGTCACAAGAGAGGTTCATTTGTCTGAGACCATTTATTTTAAGATACAGCAATTTCTTACACTATGATACTGAAACAGGAATGAGAATACCAGGAGGCAGAACTCCGTGAAAATGGGATGAGTGGCTGAAATATTAGAAGTGAAAAGTGTTTGCATTGATTCATGCGTGAAAAGAGTGTCTGTGTTTTATTCTTCTACACATCTCAAAGTTCTATTTCATCCAGGTCTTTGAAATATGAAATGTTATTATGGATTTGCTGTTATTTATTTTATTTTTACCTTATGTCTAGTCTGGTGTACATTCTTGTTTTAAATCTAAATACCGCTCAGAAAAAAAAGAAAGAAAGAAAATAAAATACCCAGGACACACTTATTTTCCTTTGAACATCTCTTTGCCTTTTCTGTTCTATTCAAAGAGCTTACTGTTGAATTTTTTAAACACTAGCATTTTTATCTTCTTCAGCCTGACATAGTCGTTTTGGGAAATTTGAGTCCATAGAGGTTTTCTTAGCTGATTTTGATTTCATTACTGCCCTTATTTAACCTTAAAGATACAAAAGGAAGTACTCCAAGTACCTAAGGGAATCTGGCAAGTAATAGGAAACAAAAGTTCAAGATGGGTCAGGTCCCACATAAGAAAATTAAATGTATTATTTTCACACAACAAGATTAGTAAATCAGCCATAAACCACAGCCACCCTTTCCTTCCTTTTATTCTAATGAGTTTAGAGTGCAATAATTATGGTACAGGCTTCATCAGAATTCTGGCAGTGAAGGGGAATTTTCAAACCCTGTTTGCAAATGAGATCTGCACCATAAACCAAAGTCATCCATCATAGAGAAGGAGCTTGTGCTTGATAAAAGGCTGTTTGGGCAGAGTCAATCAAATGAACATTATTAGAGTTTGGTATTACACTGTCCTTTAGGTGATAGAGAAGGAATGTAACACAGTCATAGAGTGATTTTTTTATGCCTCTGTCCCTTTTGGAAGACTAAATTGTATTCTAATATGAATATCTCAGAATGGCATTCATAATCTTTGTTATAAAAAGAAACCTCCACTTTCTCATCTGTCAAGAGCAGTTAGAACTGAGTAGAGTTTTCATGATATAGCGAGCACTACCAAGAAATGGTGCTCCAGCTAAAATTACAACTCATAGTTGTTGGTTATTAATGAAAGATAGGCTGAGCACTTGTGTTAACTAAATGAAGACAGCCTAAGAATATGTCTTTTAGTGTGTATTGACCATGACTAAAAGTAATGAGCAAAACAATAGGATTTTGAGTTGTTAGGTCCTTTATATATCATCTAATTTAGTGGTTTTCTAACTTTTATTTAGTATTGGAGCCCATTTTTCAACCAAATGTTATATGGCACCAGGATACACAAAACTGATCAAAGTGTAGGAGTTCTCATTTAGATAGAAGTAGGGGGCTTTCTCATCTTTCATTAACCCTTCCCCAACCCCTGCTGGACATCTTTAAGAGTTTGAAACACAATGATGTAGTCTATCTTCCTCATTTTTACAGATTAAGAAACTAACATCCAAAAATATTAGTAGGTTTGAGTAAAGCTACAGAACTTACTAATTGCAAAGTAAATACAAAGATGCTAAAGTCCTTACTCCTACACAGATACTTTTTCCACCAGGAGGAGCTTCTCAATTACAATACTGTCTATCAGGGGTCAAAAGGCAAACACCTGCAGGGCCAGATGGTTAGCAGAAGTAAAGCGTGTGGGGAACTGAGGCACTCAAAACTCATCTAAAGGAAATGGCTCTTTCTCAGCTTCAAGTCATGCTTTCTGTGAGGAAAATAGATTCCAGGATTTCTTGACTTTGTTGTATTTGCCTGTTTTTTTGTTTTTTTTTTTTTTCAGTAGAAGTTTGGAAATCAGATTTTAGTGTAATAATTAAAATAATTTAATATTTTAATATTTAATAAAATATCCAAAAGTACTATACAGATGAAACACAATACCTTTGCAAGCTAAATTCTTCCAGTCCTCTAGTCACTATGTTGGATTCAATTACAAGGAACACTAAAAATTAAAACATCATTGTGATTAGATTCATGGGATATGTCCAATAATTAACCCTTATTAGTAATCCTTAACAAGACCTCATTAACTTAGTCAATAAATATTAACTGAGCATCTACTAAACATTAGGCTCTGCAACAAGAAAAGCTCATACTCAGACTTTTGTGGGCTCACATAATAGTGGGGGAGACAGATATAAAAAAGATGTTTTTCAAGAAGATGAGAAGAGCTAAAACAAGTGCACATATGATGTTGTGGACTCACAGAAAAAGACTTGCATAGTCTGCTTGGAACCATCAGCCAAGTCTTCCCTGGGGAGTCTTGAAGGATACATAGGAATTTGCCAGCTAGATGAGGAAGTGGACATTCTAGGTTTGGTTATTATTGCGTAGTTACTGGAGTGGTGGTCAAGGATTGCAAATAGGGTGGAGGTATCATGTTTGTACTCTTGAATGATGAATCAGACGGCATGAATGAATCGGGAGAGAATGCCATGATGGGGGGATGGGAAGAAAGGAAGGATGGGTTTGAGGCAGTAGAATCCATAGGATCTGATGCTGATGGGCTAAGAGAGAACAAAAGGAAAGACTTGAGGGGGACATCCTGAGCCTGCATTGGCAATGGTCCATTTAGCCAAGGGGAAGAAGGTGGAGATGGAGGATGCTGGCCTCAGTAAAGAAGAGCTTGTGAAGTGTTGGATCTAGCCATTGGCCTGAGGAACTCACCACTAAAACCAAGCATTTTCCTGATTTCCCCCAGCACCTGTTCCAAATATAAACTAAAACATGACTTTGAAGATTTAACACCTTAATATATGTTTTTAAAAGTACTAATTTTATTAGAAATAGCCCCATTTTTGGAAGATTTCCATGCCAAGAAGCTTAAAATCAACTTCAGTTTTGTTTTTTTTTTAGCATAACACATTTTAGTGCTAAGCACAAATAATAACAAAGCCAATAAATGCCTGCCAAACATGACCAATAATATTTCTCAGCTGCTTTAATGAGCATGGAACTAGAAGTTACAGACAAAAGCAAACAGAAGTCTCTTTCTTTCCACATGATAAAAATTTAACATGTTTGGCGTTTTATTTTGCATTTGAATATGGAATAACTGACTTTCTTTTGGGAAAGGTTAAAAGCCTTATTTTCTCCTGCTCTGGGCTGCTGTAGGATTAAACCACAATCACAGGCTACTTATTGTTTTGAAATCTAATCTTTTCCTTCTCCTGTGTGTTTTCTGGTAATCATCTTAAAACCTCATCAAAGTCCTTGAGCTTGACTTTTAGACTCAGTGGCAGGTGATCTGTGAATGAGCAATTGACCACCTGTATTTTCAAATTAAAATAAGTCTAAAACATAAGTATGGTGAAAAACAAACACAGTTTCTCAGGCTAGCAATCCAGTAATTGTGGCAAACAGCAGATCACTGTGTAATTCAATAATCCTGTGCTTCAGTGAGGTCAGTAGATATTTTACAGAAAGGCTACTAATTCCTTTTTAATATACAAAAATAGCCTTAAAAAAAAACAAACAGTTGGTGGGGATTAGGAATATGAGGCAGGGACAAATACAGGGGCTATTGAACCTCCATAATAAGGACATTTTAAGACAAAAAAAAAAAAAAAAAGAGAGAGAGAGAGAGAAATGCAACCTGATGTCTTTTCGTGTAATCCTTAAATCATTTCTTTGAAGAAAATCGATGGTTCTTGATAACTAGCAAGTGTCATCACCCTCCACTCAACATAAGAATAATAACAGCAACTAATAATAATCACAATTTCCAATGAATGCACTGCTAACCGCAGCCTTTGATTTAAAATGTAGGTTTTGCTACTGCAGGGGTATTACCTATGATATCTGATTTTCTGAGAGGATCATCCATAAAGAATCCTGCAGCTGCACTTATTTACCTCTCTCTTCATGGCATCATTATGCAGACACAGATACTGAGAAAAACACTGTAACAAAATTTAAGAGACTGCATAATTCTTTATAAATACACCCCCTTTATATATTCACATATATTTTGTACTCTTCAAATGCAAATCTTAAATGTTGTTTATCTGTTACTTCGCTACTCGTGTCTCTGTGTGTATTCTCTCCTTAAGGTAATGATATATTCAAATGCTGAATGTCTCTAACATTAGAATGCATTTTGAATATGTGAGTTGGGAAATTTTCCATGATATAAAAGGACAAAAGAGACTCAGACCAAGCTGGTTCTTTGCTTGGGGATTAATTATCATTCAGAGTAGCCCTCAAGATATTTATCCAGGACCCCTGATTTTCTAGTAACTGTCCACTGGATTGGGAATCGAGCATTGTGGGTCTGTTGTGGGAGGGTAGTGGTTAAGAGAAAACTTGAGTCTCTTCAAAACATAGATGTAAGGCTGTAGAGAGCATAGTCTGTTACCTCCCTCAGCACCTTTTATAACTTCAGATCTCTTTTGCCCCTACACAGCAGCCTCAATATCCATTTTAATCTGGATTAAAGAAGAAAGATGATAAAGTTTATAGACTATATATCTACAACCTGCATGTTCTTCCCAGTCTAAAATGCAAGATATACTTTTTTTTTTTTTTTTTTATTATGGGTAAAAATCAAAATTCTCACAATATATACAAACATTTGCAAAATGATATATAAATATATATGCATATATGTGTATTTGCTTACAAAAATGTGGAAGCTTCACCACCTTTCTTCTGGTTCTGACTTCAGTAACTCTCTCGACTTCCTCTTGAGATCATATCAGATTTTTCATTGGCGTTGGCTTATGTCTTATTGACCCTTCTATATGAATGCATTTGAACTTTTGCTCTTTTTATTTTGAAGATAATTCCCAAGAACACTTTTTGTAGGACCTCATAATGTGGGTGGGTGGCACTTTCACTCTGCCCTCTCTTCCGGCATTGTCCTTTTAGTATTGACACAGTTGTGACAGTTTGTATATTAGTGTCACAGAATCATCCTTTTTACATATCGCTGCCATTAAAATGGAAAAGGGTGCTACAGGGAACTCACAAGACCCCCTGAGAGTCCTTTCTCCTTTGTAGTTCATTTAGAGGTGAGTTTAGCTGAACATTTTCTCTAGCTTTAAATCTCAGGGTTGTATTTGATTCTCCATAATGTCCAGACAGACATTTAAAGGCACTTGATTGATTTTTGTATCATACTATAAGGATTGTTTGCCAGTTTCCATCCTCAGTTCTGTCTGAGTAGTTCTGAGACAGTTCCACAGTAATAACCTTAGAACAGTGTTGAAGCAATTCTTCTCTCCATATTCTTAAAAGGACCTCAAAGACTTCGCTTAAACATTTCTTACAGATGGAAGAGACACAAGGGACATCTTTGTGTATCTAAGGATTTCAAAAGAAGCTAATATGGCTCCTTCATAATAGAGATCACCTTCCGTCTTAGTCTGTAATACTCTCAATCTTCCAGCTCTTCCTTTGATATCGTTATCATACAACATCACCAAAAAACACCCAGTGCTGCAGGTAGTCGGGGAATTAAAGAGGTGTAAGATGGCTTTTGTCTTCAAGAAATCTTCAGCATAGTTTGGAATACAGGGCATAAACTTAAAAAGACACATATAAATGCAAGGCAGCATGGGTTAAGTGTCAGTGGTGCAGGGGCAGGCAATGGTGACTACAGAAGTTGAGAGGCCGAAGAGCAGTGTATGCCAGCTGGTTGGAGCTGGTTTTGGAAAAGAGCTGCTGCGTTTTTGAATCTACAAGGATGGGCTGGCTCAGGCGCATCAGAATGGAGCGTTTTTGAGTCTGGAGACTGTTGGGATACTCCAGCCTAACGCTGGAGGTAGCTTAATGCTTTGTTTGGTGGTTGGAGAGTAGGCTATTTTATCTGGAGTAGAATGTTCATGAAATAAAATAGTGTTAGCTAAGATTGTAGAGACTATTTAATGATTGGCTAATAGTTTTGATTTTTTAATCAAAGGAAATAGGGGACGTTGAAGAATTTTGAGGAGACAAATTTTCTAAGATTTGCCTGGCCAGAACTGATTGAAGTGGGGGAGGGTGGAAGGAGAGAATTCATTTTATTAGACATTAGTACATTACATTAGAGATTCACAAGTGATGTAGTGGCTATTCAGATCAGAATGGTGGGAGTGGAACTAAGTAGACAGAATCCACACACAACTTCTGCTCAGAGGAGGCCCAGGTCTTTCTGAATGGTGTGTGATTCTGTGCATTTACCTTCCCACTTAATGTTCATACCTCTCACCCTAGTTATCCCCAGTGGCTTTCCAAGTGTATTAAAATGCATTTGGAGAATAGTTTCGTTGAAAATAAAATGCAGAAATTAATGTTTGCTGATTTCTCTCCTTGGATTAATGGTCATCATTTTAGAATCCTTTGAGAATTAGATAAAAGCTATGGAATCTCTCCGAGAAAAAAAAAAAGATGCACTTATAAACGAGATTGTGCATGCCGTTCCAGGAAGTTGTGGACATTTTGAATACATTCATGGATGTTAACTTAAGAGTCCTTAGAGGAATGTTTGGTCCTTAATATTTTAGTGAAGGTCGATTCTGAGTTATAGCTATAAAGTGCAGGTGAAAGTGATAGCACAGTAGTGAAGGGAAATAGCAGTGAAATGATGACACCTGGGCTGACAAAGCTTTAAAGAAGGACTGTTGGAGGTGAGCTTTTTGTTCCAGTTAGAGCTTTATTTGCAACTCTGTACCCTGATAAATCGAACAACTCAAAATGAATAACACTAAGAATTTAAAAGAAGAGTTCATATTCTGCTCAGGAAAGAAACTATTATGGAGGATGGAACAACTTCAAGAACAAGGCTGTCTCGGAGAGAGGCTTAAAGAGAATAGAGCTGCTTTCAGTCCATGTAATTTTCCTAAGTGTTCTTTCAGGATTACTGGCCAACAGCCACATTATTTCATCATTGGTAATTTAAGAAAGGTAGGAAGGAACCAAGGTTTCATTAAACTTGTTTATATGGATGGAAACGAGACTAAAATGTTGTTCAGGGAATAATTGTTATTTTCATTAATAATTTAGTTGATGGGCCTTTTTATTCATACTTGTCCAACTTATTCAGTAAATGCTATTGAGCCTCTATTATGCACAGATATTGAGCTAGAAGAGGGAACCTTATATCCGGTTTGCCCAGGGGGTCCAGGTCTGTGCCTGTTGACGCTGTGTAACACATACCCTAGTTTATGACTATGAATTTGCATGATGGCCTGTAGTATTTTGAATATAATGTAAGCCCATGAAGACACGAACCTTTTCTGGCTTGTTCCCTGAAACTAGCATAGTGCTGACACATAGTAGGTTCTCATATGTGTTATAAATAAGTGAACAAATTAAACCCTCTAAAACACTTTACCCATTTTAGAAAACTGCTGTCACTATAGTCATATGAAGGTTTAAGAACAGATTATGCCATTAAGGCAAGCAGGTTTAATTTGAAGAGGATTAATAAAAATATCAAAAACTACTTTAATAATTCAAGGAAATTCTTTGGTCTTCTGATTTTATTTTAGAATTAGGATCTGAGTGTGTTTATTTAGTTTTTGAAAACAAGTTTTTAAGTAGAGAAAATATAAAGATATTCAAATGTTTTCCTTGGTAATTAAAGTTTTGGATGACAGCATCTATTTCTTGTGTACTTTATTTTATTTTACTGTTTTGAATGTTTAAGCTTTATTCTTTATTTTGAATGTTGTTTTTTTTTTACTTTTAATGGAGCTTTAGATTACATAAATGTTACATCAAAAATATAGGGGATTCCCATATGCCCCACCCCACCCCCTCCTCCCACACTTTCTCACATTATCATCTTTCATTAGTGTGGTACATTTTTTACAATTGATGAGCACATATTGAAGCATTGCTACTAAACATGGAACATAGTTTACATTATAAACTGCCCCCCCCACGATTTTATAGGCTTTGACAAAATGTAAATGGCTTATATCCGCCATTGCAATGTCATGCAGGACAATTCCAGTGTCCCAAAAATGTCCCCATGTTGCAACTATTCTTCCCCCTCCTTCCCCTCAGAACCTCTGGTGGCCACTGCCTTATATCAGTGATACAAGTTCTTTCATTGCTAGAATAATAATGTCTATAACAGAATAATAATAAATCTTCTTTAGTCCATTGTTCATTCCCCAATCTTGAGGATTTGGGGATGGTGATGTCCACTCTGTTTCTAACTGAGAGGGGGCTTAGAGCCCATGGGGCAGAGACAGCATCTCTTTTTGAAACAGCCACGTAAAACACTGTAATTTCACTGTGGGAGTGTTGTGAGGCAGGGATCAATTATCTAGGACTGAGGGATTCAGTGAGAAGCTTCCTGGAATAGCACCTGACCCTTCCTTCTCTCCATTTGTCAGGATTTTACTGTATATAGATGCCATATTTTGAGAAGGTGACCTAGAGTATATGAGCTGTATTCTCATTTTACACAGAAATCCATCAAGTTTGGTTACCTTGTTCCCCAGCACCCAAAAGATTAAAAGTGGAAAGTTGGGGGGGGGGGGAAGCTGTTAGAGGCAAGCAGATTTATGGTGATGGGTTCAGTTAAAAAACTACAGAAAAGAGCCTGGGTATTCAAAAAAGCATCATTTCTGGGGCCATTTGGGAAGACGTAAAGAGTCTTTCATGCCCATCAGCCCAGAAAGTGTCATAGTTGTCATTAATGATGGCCCCAAGCAATCAAGAAAGGTTAAAGGAGGTTTGCTGTGCTCTGTTCAATAAGAGGGAACCGTTTATAATCCTGTTCAGTGAAACTGATGTGGGCACTTTTGGTTGCAAGTAATAGGAAGTGCCTAAATACATGTTAAGAGAAAAGTGTGTGTGTGTGTGTAGAGGATGTGCTGTGATGTATGTGCACACATGTGTGTATTTGTGTGTGTGCATGAGCATGTGAACATGCCTAGGGGCTACAGACTGCAAGTAAATGTTGTCAGGGACTGAGTCAGCCTATGGGCTGGCTACTCCTCCCACCACATTTGTTGGCCCGGGTATCTTTGCTTAAATGAGAGGGGTTTCTTTCTGTGTCTGACTCCATCACGATTTTGGCCTGCCTATGCGCTGGACAGCTCCTCTCTCTAGGCATCCGTTCAGTTTGAACTTTTGCTTCAATCTTATTCTCTCTGAGTTTCTGTGGTGAAATTCCAATCTCTTTCTTCTAATTCATCTTTTTATGCAAGGAATGTCATGGTTTGCTGGTGGTCCTCTAGTTTGCCTGCTCTGAATGAATTGCCCATTCCTGCCCATTTGCAGATAAAAGAAGTGAGTGGATTTGGTGATCTCATCTGATTACACTAAGGCATCTACCCATTAAGCATAGGCTGCAGACAGACTGGTTTCACAAGGACTAGAAAAAAGTATGGGAAGATACCTAACAAGTCCAAAAATAGATAAATGTTTAAAAGTTTTGAGATTTAACACAATGAGCTTCAGTTGTCTACCAATTTGCTTTAGGTGGAAAATCATACTCTATTGATATTAAACAAATAAAACTCTGTTCTTTATATATCCTTCCGATGAATTCAGAGCCCTAATAAAATAATAATTTTAATATGTTTTGCATGTATTTTTATCTCACTGTCTCTCTTTTTTTATTTTCCTAAACATTCCACAAGAAGTCTTCTATTCTTCCCTCCCTATATCACTCACTCATGAGCATGTGTCCAGTGTCCTTGTCAATACTGCAGAGGTGAGTGTGATTGAGCCATTGTCCTCACCGTCTCCTCTTCTGCCCATAACTCTCCAACTTAACTCTGCCAAACAGGTGAAAGTATCTGAAGAGTCGGGTTGCTGTTCAAGAATGGGTGAATGAGGGCTGCCAGTATTGCCAGTACTAGGTTTTGCAATAGAAACCTAGGCAATTCCTCAGAAAATGCTGCACACCACGACACATGCAGAAAGGTGTACTGGTGGGATGGCACACTGACGTACAACTCGCCTGTCACCCACTTGCAGCATGCTGATAGGATGCAGCATGTGGCCGGGAAGTCTGGCCGAGAGCACCAGCAAAGCTGGGCTATAAGAGAAAACATTAACTTTTCTTTTTTTATTATTAGAGAAGTTTCTGTAGGTTTACAGAAAAATCATGCAGAAAGTAAGAGCTCTGATATACCTCCCTCCTACACATACTTTTTCCTATTCTTAACAATTTACATTCGTGTGGTATTTTTGTTACAATTAATGAAACAATATTATTAAAATTGTATTGTTAACTGTTGTCCATAGTTTAATTAGGGTTAACTGTTCGTATTCTAGAGTTCTATGATTTTTTTAAAAAAAGTAAATAGGAAGTCATATATTTATTTTTTAAATTATTTATTTTAAAGAAACTTTAGATTACATAAATATTACATAGAAAATATAGGGGATTCCCATATGCCTCACTCTCTCCCCCTCCCACACTTTCCCACATTAACAGCATCCTTCAATTTGTTACAATTATGAACAGATATTGAAGCATTGCCACTAACCATGGATTATAGTTTACGTTATAGTTTACATTCTGTCCCATGCAATTTTGTAAGTGATTTTTAAAAAAAAATTTATTCTGGTTACATATAAATAACCTAAAATTTCCCATTTTAATCACTTTTAAATATAAAATTCAGTGCAGTTAATTACATTCACAATGTTGTGCTACCATCATCACCATCCAATATCAAAACTTTTCCATCACCTCAAACAGAAACTCTGAACCAAATTAAGCCTTAACTTCCCATTCCCTATCCCACCCCAAACTCTGGTAACCTGTACTCTAGTTTCTCATTCCATGAATTTGAAATTCTAATTATTTCATATCAGTGAGATACAATACGTGTCTTTTTGGGTCTAGCTTATTTCACTCAACATAATGTTTTCAAGGTTCGTACATGTTCTCACATGCATAAGAACTCCATTCATTTTCTTGGCTGAATGTATCTACCATGTTTTGTTTATCCCTTCACTGGTTGATGGGAACTTGGGTTGCTTCAATACTTTGGCAATTGTGGATAGTGCCACTCTGAACATCAGTGTACAAATATCTATTTGAGTCCCTGCTTTCAATTCTTTTGGGTATATACCTAGTGGTGGGATTGCTGGGTCATATGGTAATTCTATACTTAACTTTCTGAGGAACTGCCAAACTGTCTTCTTAAGTGGCTATACCATTTCACATTCTCACCAACAACAAATAAGTGAAAAAGTTAACTTTTTTAAAAAGTTTGATTTTTTAAATATTTCAACTAAAGACTCCAAAAGTCACCATATGGAGGCATCAGAATTTTTTTTTTGGCTTACATATGGAAGTGTAGGTCGGGGTGGAGGGCACCATAATCTTTTCAATTCTTAGGGACACAAAAATAGCTACCATTCATTGAGTGCTAACCATGTGTCAATCACTGCACTAAACTCCTCAAACATATTTGCTAATTTTAATCTCACAACAAACCCTATGAAGTAGGAACTATTATGAATTCCATTTTACAGTTGAGGAAACATGGGCACATCGAAGCAAAGTGAGTTGCCCAGGGTTACAGAGGTACTAAGTAGGGAAATTGGAATTCCAAACTAGCCAGGCTTCATTGCTCCAATGAAAGTCCTGATTTGTATCTGGGTCCTGCTATAACACAGAGAATTAAAGGCCACATGCCTTTAAGAATCACTGAGTTGTCAAACTTCCTCATTTTATACATGCAGAAACCATTACTCATGACACAAAGATGTTTGCTTCAGATCACGTGTCTTGTTAGTGACACCGAAGATCTACTTGGGATGAAAGAGAGGGGAAGGATTCCTTAAAATAGTAGCAAGTCTTGGGTAAAGACTAAGGATGAAGAAGCAAGATGGTTTTCAAGTGCCTTTGAATGATCACGCAGGAGAAAGAAATGAATTGACTACAGGGGCACAGCAAAAAGATTGTATCTGAAATGTGAGAGAATGAATACACTGAAATATAATGATGGAAGTTACTGTATTGGAAAAACAAAATAAAAAATACATGAAATTAAATTACAATTTTCTAAGTCTGTGTTAGTAATCTAAGTTTTAAAAATTAATCAAAATGAGCATAAAAATCATGGCAGAACTGAATAACAAATGAATTTTAGGTTCTCTGTTGTACATGTCAGATTAATAATATAATGTTTAATTGTTAACACTACAAGAAACTAGGGTGAATAAAATGGATGAAATATACTGGGAAACAATTGCACTAATGTAAACAGAAGCATTTGAATAGTAGCGTTGTATTTTCCATGCATACAGGAATTGTGTGCCACGGTGCTCTAATACCTACCACCTTGTCATTACAATGGGAATGCAGACAATAAATGATGGAAATGCTGCTTCTATTCATAGGGATTGAAAATATTATAGTCAGACTTGGTGTCATGATCCTTACAGCATGTTAGAAATGAAATTAAAATATCACCTTCAAAACTAAATATTTGTTAATGTGTCTATTGCAAGGTCTGCAGAGAATCAATAGCACACTCATAAAGGCTCAGAGTGATTACCAGTAAGTGTAAATAATAACCTTACAAATAAAAGTATTGTAGACAAGATGAAGGTCACACTTCCTATTTTATGTTAACACAGTAAGCTGACAAACTGTATAGTGACCATAATCAACAGAAGTGGAATTAACTTCATAATGCAATTATTTTTTCTAGTGATCACAAACTAAAAGTAGTCCATATTAGAGCTGGTAGAAGAGTTGTTTTGTTGCCAGCGCATTCTACAGTAGAGCCTTCATCTGAAGCATTCTACATACATGTATGTATGCGTGTGAGAACATGTTTTGCTTTTTTATTCTTTGTGTGACAAAGTTATCCTCAGTTGTTTTGTGAGCGCTATGTCATATGTCTCTATCCTGAGTACAAATGGATTTTAAGTTTCACTTTCATCAAGCTATCTATAAAATATTTTTTTACTAATCACTACAGAATTTACTAAATTATTTTAGAAATTTAGTGCTCAAAAACCCAGTACTTGGGGAAAATGACGGCAAGCTATCTATAAAATACATTTTTACTAATCACTACAGAATTTACTAAAGTTATTTTAGAGAATTTGTTCTTCAAAACCCTGTACTTGGGGAAAATGGTGGCAAAAGAAAATTCCAGGGAATCCTTCTTTAGTATGTATATATTTAAGCTTTAAAATGAATATTCTAAGAAGTCTTTTTTTTTTTTTCACTAAGCAGTCAGAACTAGAAAGGGAGCTATTACATGGGCATCATATTCCAAGCATCCTTCCCAATCCCAAAATAAAGACAGACTGCATATCTGAGCATGGATGATTAGTTCACTTCCTGTGTGTGACTCAGTGACAAGGATTCCTAGGAACCTGTTCTGCTGCCTCTAATTCTCTGTCAAGGTGCAGCAAGTGACTTCACTGCTCTCAGTACCGATGCTTCAATGTCGACCTGTCTATATTCTGGGGTTAGGCTCTTTCAAGGTTAGGTATAGGTTCAGGCTGAAGTTGAGGTGGCTGGATGGGAGGAAAGATAAATCAGTTTATCGTGACAGTTGCGAAGAAGGATGTTAGAGGTAAACAATCTTGTATGTGGAGTTCAGTCGGTATTTAACACTTGAAATTTAGTTGCTGTACATTTTCAAAATAATAGGAGGTTCAAGACATGGAATAAAGGTGGCATCTACCACTGAGACATTAAGATCTTGTGTAGTTTAAAAGCTACTGGCCATTTTATTCAATTACTTTGGGCTATAGGAATGCATGCTTAATTAATAAAGCCAATTCATAATCATTCATCTTGGGATGAAAAACGTTGATGGACAGCTGCTAATGAAGACCAGACTTTGCCTTTTCAGTTGTGCCCATCGCACCGTAGGGCAGCTACCTGCATGGTGATTAAAGGACAGGTGGATGCCATATGCTATATCATTTGGAATTGCCATTAAACAACCACATGTCAATTATGTCCCACCTAGGTTTATTAAAGATGTACTTCTCAAATACCCAGGGTATGGCACAAACATTTAAAGAATGTGTTCTACTGAGCCTAATGGATCTGTGCTTTGACTGCAGGGTTATTTAGTGAATTATTTCCAGGGAACAATTTGAAATACTGAAATCAGAGCTGATAAAACATGTCATGTTCCATAAGAGCTTAGCTCCTGTCTATTTGGGGGTGGTTGCATTAATGTGGGCGAGGTGGCAAATATATTTTCATGTGGCGAGGGTGGCACGTGGCCAGGCACACTGATGCTTGCATGTTCCCTATGCACCCACCCATGCACACACATGCACAGGGCGGGCCCCTAAATTGGGCCACCATTTGTTGTTTATTTCAAAGTGCTCTTTATTTTGATAGCCAGGCTTTGCAGCACTACAATTATCTCAGGTGATTCAAATTAGTAGCTTCAGTCAAGATCTCTGCTTAAGTTACTCAGGTGCTCTGTAAGCTTGTCCTGCTGGGCCTTCGCGTTGTGGCGGAAAAGAGAATTGCTGTTCTGTTCCTGGTTCTCTGTTGAGAACAGGTTTCTGGCTTGTGTTTATTTAAATATATTTGTAGGTGCTCATTTATGAAATTAATGTTTATCTAAGGGTAAAGCTTCAGAAACTTCTGGAAATTTTATCATTAGGACTCAGGTTTCAGATTTAAGTGGATGATCTATTAGTTTTCAGCAGTGATGGGAACTAATGACGAATGACGTTCATCTTCGAGTAATACTAATTATCATTGCTCTTGCTGCTGTTACCATTATTCTTGTTTAAGTTATAGACATTACACTGTAATTTTCATCATGCATCTTAGATAGGAAACAAAGTATATATTACTGGATCTTGTGAGTTTTCTCTTGCTTTCGTGTGAAATGGGTGAGAGCATTGTTTTTCTAGAATTGTAATGTTGGACAGTAGCTTCTTCTCTAGCACACATTTGAGACGTAGTAAAGATTATTCAAAATGCCGGATATTTTATTGGTAACTTTATTTAGTGTATCAACTTAATGATGTATTAGGTGAAATGTTTATGCAATACAGTTTTAAACCAATCAAATGGTGTTTAGGTTGAAAACAAATCTCATCTTTTCATATGCTCAATAGACTACATGATTTCGAAGTTATCCATTGTTTGGAGGGATGAACACTTAAGCAAACTGAAGGATATGGGAGACACATTGTTCATAGCTGATGATGGTGCTTTGAATGATATATTGAATGCTTGTGGATAGATGGATAGATCTCAGAGGATCATAGACCTTAACTTGACTCAGGAACTATGTGGCCTGACCCCTTATTTTACAGGTAGGCTTCTTCAGAGGGTCCAAGTGGCCTGCTACAAATTGGGAAGCTGGAAACAGAATTCTGCAGATCTTTCCAAAATAAACTACTTCTCCAGTGTTTTGGTTTTTTTCCCCAGAGAGAATTTACCTAGCATCTTCATTTTTCACCCTCTTATTTTATGGGATCTCCTCTCTGACTTTTAGAGAGGACTTGTGTTGAAGTGAATAGAATCCCTATTATACTGCACTTTATGGAAATGCAACACACGAAGGGCTTTTTGTACTAGCTTTTCATTTCTGCTTCTCTTTGTTACAAAAGGCTCTTCACTTTTGTAGATGAAATCACTTGTAATTATGAAATGTGCTTTTAAAAAATTCATCAATGAAATCTTTGATTTAAAAATGAGGTGCCAGAAGAAAGGCAGGAAAGAAAAGGCTGGAATTTAATGCAGTATTATAGTTATAGAGAGCACAAAGGAGAAGCATCTGTCTAAAGAGGTATTTCTGAAGGTGGCTGGAAAATGAAGATATTGCATTCAGTTATAGTTTAAATTTTGTTATCCAGTGTTATGTGATGTAGGAGTATACAACAAATACTTTATGCCATATATTAAATATTTGAAATACATTATAATATTCACTGTACAAACTTTACAGGTAGTGGGCACAGGCGGTCACCAACAGAGAAAGAGAAGACAGTTTTTATTTTTTTAATTTTTATTTTATTTTATTTTTTTAAGATTTTTATTTATTTATTCATTTATCCCCCCCTTGCTGCTTGTGCTCGCTGGGTCAGCTAACCACGCCGTGCGGGCGGGCTTGCCTTCACCAGGAGGCCCCGGGAACCGAACCCGGGGCCTCCCATATGGTAAACGGGAGCCCTACTGATTGAGCCACTGCCGCTTCCCGAGAAGACAGTTTTTAAATAGTGAAACTGCTTTTATTATTTTTGTCTAAATCTGACTCATTAAACAGAGATTTTTTTCTATTAATTACATCTTCAGAGTATGTGTGACTAAACAATTGAAGAAAGAGGGTTGAGATAAAAAAAAATATGCCTAGGACAGTGAGAATGAAAAAAAAGTGAAGGAATATTTTTAAATGTGGATCTTGATAAATTTGCTTTATTCAAATCTTCCATTAATTATTACTTGCATGATCTGTTTCACTAACTCAGGGGTATATATATATATAATCACTCTCATTTAATATTATATTATCATTCAAGTCTCCATTGACCTCTCACCAGACAATCCAGTCTGTCCTCTTAAAGTTCCTGCTGCCTCCACAGGCTCAACTGTTGAGAGAAAAAGAGAGAGAGGAAATTTTAAAAAGAAAGGAAGGAAGGAAGGAAGGAAGGAAGGAAGGAAGGAAGGAAGGAAG
>JAKSZT010054215.1:26847668-26923978 GCA_026826555.1 Tolypeutes matacus | reverse complement strand
GGAAGGAAGGAAGGAAGGAAGGAAGGAAGGAAGGAAGGAAGGAAGGAAGACAGAAATAACTCAGGCCAAAGTGGGTCTGTCCTGACTCCAAAGGATGGGTGTCTGAGCTGCTTACTCCTGCTATTGCTTCTGACTGATGCCACAGGAGCACAGATGGAGCCCTACACCATCACACAGAAACCTGTCCTTGATATCCTTGGTCCGATTCTTGCCCAAGCCATGGTGTTCCCCACAGCCAACCATAAGGTTACAGTTCATTCTGCTCCACACCCCACCTCCATTGACATTCCCTCAAGGACAGCCATGCTTCGGCAGTGGCTATCTCAAGGGACCTCCACCATCAGCTGTGCCCTCACACTGGTTTCTCCCATGAACCTCCAGGCCCCTTATCAAACAAGGATCACTGCTGTGGTGTCCTTCAAGGATATAATTTCAGGAGACTCAACTCTCCCTGACAACATGTCTCAGATCAGAGCACCCAGTGCACTGTTCTCTGTTACTGGATCTTAGTGAGAAGATCCACTCCCAGAAGCCCCAGAGATCTTGATCTACACAGAAACTCTATTCCCTGTGCCCAAACTGGAAGTACCAGGGAAATAGGGAATGTCTATGAAATGTTCTGTTGCACCCTTTTTCTTCCCCCACCCACTCTCTTACTCCTGATGAAAGGTTCCTTCTTGACCCAAACTGAAATAATTTAGGAATACAACTCCAGTGATTTGTGCAGAATAAACAAAATATGCCTTGATGAAACATCCTGACTCTAATCCTTGATATAGATGGCTCTGGCATAAAATTTGAATTACCTCTACTCAGTGATTAATCTTTGACATAACAGGCATCTTGTTAAATAAAGTATTCTTTAGTCCTTATTAAGGATCTTAAACTATGTAGACTTAGATTAGCCTATTATGCTATTTAAAATACTCTCATTCCTGAATAGGAGGGGAGGAGTGTCAAAAATAGAAAAAAAAAATTATGACTTTTTTATTATTGCTTTGGGCTAGAAAATTTATGTAGCTTAAGCCTTAAAAATGAAAAGTTAAGACCTAACAACCACTGTGCTGTATCATGTGATTCACACACCCATGAATGTGGTTTAACTCTCAGCCCTGAAGCATCCCATACATTAGTTGTAATCTTTTCTGACCTTATCACTATAAATGGTTCATAATATCAAAACTTCATATCAGCTTCTACCCACAGAATTCTTCCCCCAGTCTCCCATCATCAACTCACCCTCTCTACTAGGTTACTATCAGCACACAGCCTGCTCTTTTTTTCCCATACTAAGAAAATAAAAATAAGCCTCTTTTGATAACACTTCCCACTCTAGAAGTTGTCTCAATTCTCTATTCCTTGGTACACCAAAAGTTCTAAAAGGAATTTTTTAATATTATCTCTAACTTCTATCCTTTTATTTTTCCCTCACACCTACCCCATTCAGGCTTTTGTCACATTCTTTGCTCCAAAACTGCTATTGATAAGGCCTCTAGTCATGTCCTTGTTGCTAAACCCAACATCAATCCTTGGGTGTCCTCTTAGCTGACCTCTCCATAGCATTTGGTCTCTCTCTCGTAACACCTTCTTGACCCGGGCTCCAGGATTCCAAAGACTTCTAGTCATCCTCATTCCTCACTGTTTGTGTCTTCTCAGTTTCTTTGCTTGTTCTTTCTTGCCTCCCTGATCTCTAAAAGTGCCTCAGGGCTCAGTCTTAAACCTCTTCTCTAGCCACTTTCATGACTAAGTAGGCTTAAGACATTCATAATTTTATCTCTAATTTAGACATCTTTTCTGAACACTAGACACCTTATTTTTTTCAACTACCCCCTTGGAATATCTGAGACACATCAAACTTAAAGTGTTCAAAACAGCACCTGATGTCTTCCATTCCCCAACTTGCTCCTCCTACAGGCTTCTCTCCATCCTTTTGAATGCTCAGGTTAAAACAATTGGCATCAGTCTGGACTCCTCTCTTTTTTTCACACTACACATCTAATCCATCAGCAAATTCTGTTAACTGTGCCTTCAATTTATATTCAGAATTCAACCACTTCTCACTCTTTGTAGCACCCTGGTCAGAGCCACCATCATATTTTACCAGAATTATGGAAATAACTTCCTAACTTTTCTCCTGGCTTATATGTTTGGTTGACTACAATATATTCAACAGAGCAACCAGTTACTCTGCTAACCTGTACGTGAGGTCCCATCGTTACCCTGTGCAAAACCCTCCCAGAGTGTCCTATCTCAATCAGGGTAAACACCAAAGCTCTTGCTATGTCCTAAAGACCCTATGGAATTTGTGTCCCCACTTTCATCTGTGAGCTCATATCCTATTACTCTCACTCTAGCTTGCACTATTCCTGCCACACTGGCTTAATTTCAAGGCCAATTCTTTAAACATGCTTTCCTTCAACCTGGCATCCGCTTTCCCTTGATATTGCACATGTTTCACTCCCTCACCTCTTCTAGGTCTTTGCTCGAATGGCACTCTCTCAGTGAGGTCATCTCTGGCCTTCCTTTTAAAATCTGCAATCCTTGCCCCAAACATCTCTCCTGCTTCCTTGATATTTCTTCATAGGACTTACCACCACCTAACATGCCACATATTTTGTTTATGTATTGTAGTGAGATTTATTGCCTATTTCTCTCGACTAGAGTGCCAGCTCTGTGATCAGGGATTTGTGTTTGTTTGGTGCCTTGCTCTCTCCCAAGTGCCTGGGAGAGTCCCTGACACAGACTAAGCACTCTGAAATTATTTATTGAATAAATGAGTTCTAGAAATGCCTCCTCTCTTTCATTTTTTCCTGGTCATTTCCAACAGTCCCTAATTGCTGCCTGCAGAAGAACCTGGGCTTCGTGTTCTTATTCCAGGCCTGGTAGTAGACCTCAGGAACCCCAGGTGAGGGCTGCATGCTGCTCTGGCTGCCATGTCCTTTTCCTGTCCTTCTGTCAACATACAGTAATCATAATCATAAACAAACTCACAACAGTAGCGATTTTGTTTGAGTGCCACCTCTGCCCTTGATTCTGTACTAGGCTTCAGGTATGTTATCTAATTTAATTTAAGCCTCTCAATCCAGCAACAATGGCAGAGGCAGAGAGGCTTGGTTCCCTGTTCATGTGATACTTTCTTGTGTCTGACTGTGACCTCATGAGTCCCATCTTCATATATAGCTACTCCTGTTGCTTCCAGTCTAAGCCACAGTGGCCTCTCCTGCTGACTTTCTGAAAGAGCCATCTCCGCCTCACTGGCCACCTCCCCACAGTGGGTGACTGGGAACAGGAAGATCAGCGATCAGGAGCACAGGAGAAGGATCTGGTTGGTAGGGAGTTGATGGCTATGTTAGGGGACATACCCATAATCATTGTGTTTATACATTGTATCTTTGTTATGAGCAAGGAACTGTGCTTAAGGTTAGATATTATCTCATTTAGATGCTATGACTATTTCCATTTGACCAGTGAGGGGACTGAGGCTTTAACAGTAAGCAACTCTTTCAAGGTCTCGCAACTAACTGGTAAGTACTGGTTCTAGGATGTAGAGCCAAGTAACTTGAAGAGCCCTTGTTCTTAGCACTAAAGTCTTAGTTGGAGGCCTCTCTAATAGGCAGGTAGAAATTTGTGTGGCTTAGCTGTGAGTTGGACTGGAAATAGAGATTTGAGACTGTCTTGTGTAATGATCAATGGCTGTTGTTTGGATGCAGACAAATTTCAAATCCCAACTTGGTTACTAACCACAACTCTAAGCAAGTTATTTAACCTCTCCCTGCCGCAGTTTCTTCATTTATATAATGGGAATAATATGCAAATTAATAGGTTATTTTAAGCATCTAATGAGATAATATAAATAAAGATTTAGCACAATCCTTGGCAGGCAATAAATGAATGAATGGAATGATTACTGTTATTATTATTATATTATTATTGCAGTCATGAATTAGAAAAAGTGCCAAGTGAATAGAAACATTCTGATTAAGTAGATCAGTATTTATCAAGTGCACGCCACATGCCAGGCACCATACTAGGTGCCGAGGATGTACCGCGAGCAGAGGAAGAAAGTGTTCATTCTGTATTAAGCTTAAAGTCTAGACCAGGTGGAAGATATTATTGAATCATAAGACAGATTTCTCAATAAATGTAAATACGAAGCCATCTAAAGGCTTTTGTAGCTTCCCTTAGAATAAGCAAATCAGGCTTTTATGAGGGGTCTTCTTCAATATTTTTGAATCTAATTTCTATTAACTGATGAGTATTTCATTTATAACTTTGTATTTTACGTGGTTTTTTTAAAGTGCATATGTTTGGCCTGCTTTATTATATAGTCAATATATTGAATGCAAAGGCTTTGTATTTGTTTTATATTCTCCTAATATTTTTAGGCCCCTTCTTTTCAAACAGAATGTTCTCAAAATATGCTCAGTGCATTCCACTTAGGAGGGAGCCACTTTTTATATATACGGCTTTTGAATGGGAAGGTCGGTGGGGTAATTTATCAAAAGCCATACAGCGGGGCTTGGAATCAGAGGGTGGTTTAGTTCCCTGTACCCTTAAAACAGATATTCACTTGTCAGCAGCAGATAAAGTGTAATAGAAGTGGTATACCTAAGCCCTCCGTGTGAAGAGCTGGGTTTTATAGAATTAGAAAAGCATATTCATTAGACCATAAGGAGTGGTTAGTTACCCATCAGATCTGCACTGAAAATGGGAAGTGATGATTTTTAAATTTGCAATTATCTACTTTACACATTCAATATTCATCAGGTGCTCAGATCTGCTCTAAAACTTTGAACACAAAACATCACTTTCAACTTGAGTTTGAAAGAGTAGACAGCGAGAAACCAGAAGGAGGTTTTCCACAGGCAGTTGGTACTGCCTGTGGCTTTTCCTTTCTTTCTTCTTTTTTTCTTCTCATAGAAATTTCATTTATTCTACCTAAGTTTGCTATGTAAAATTGGATACCTCCTTCAGCAAGAGAAAACCCGGCTGTGCCACAGCAGACTTTTTTGGAGCAATTGAGATTGAAGGAAACTTATGTCAGCCTTGGGAGCTCTCCACGTGTAATCACTTAGGCTGGATATGTAGCATTCTGTCGACTTTAAAAAGCTTCCCGCTTTGGTCTGCGTGTTAATTGGACAACAAAGAGTTGTTCTTAGGGCTAGAGTGAACAACCATCCCGGTTTTCCCAGGACCGAGGGCTTCCCTGGGACTCGGGACTTCCAGGGCTAAAACCAGGACGGTGCAGGCAATCAGAAATGGCTGGTCATCACTTTAGGTCAGTCTGCCAAGCGGTCTACAAATGAGGAAGGCTCCTTACCTGCCTAGTAGGTATCAGAAATTGCTAAATACTTAGAATTCTTATGTCACTGAGAGGCAAAGTATATTCCAAAATGTGGTGGTAGGGCAGAAGTTCCCCCAAATTGGGGAAACTTGTATAAGTAACTCCCTGCCAAGGAACAAACATCTGTTGCTGACGTTTTTCTCCCAGTTTCCTTTTCTGGTAAATTTTCCTTTTATGCATCAGAGTTAAAGGGACATTTCACACAAGTGCACCCAGCCTTCCCTCTCCAGGTCCCTTTGTTTTCTGAGCCTCAAAGTCATTAGAGGCACAATAGCCACCTCATGTCACTTTGATGCCTAAAGTTTTGTGGAGATGCCCTTGGGGACTTGGGTGTCACAATGGCTCCAGGAAGAGGCTGTCAGCCCCTTGTCCTGACAAAGGAGCATCTGTTGAGGACCTTTTGCCTGAAGTGATTTCATTCAGACTTAAGCCACTAGCTTAGCCTTTTGAAATCTCCAACCCAGTTATTCAAGACATTTCTTGAAAGAGGAATGTGCATGTCTTTTAACTTTACTTATTTAGTTAATGCTGAAAACATCTCAACTAGCCCAGTTGTCATATCGGCCAGGATAAGAACAGTAACCCTTTCACCACCTTTTCATGGCTTTCCCTGTGCTTGGAAGAACAGGACTTCTTCCTATTTGTATACCCTTTTAAAAATGATAAAGTGTGTTTTCCTCTTCAAAGCTAGTTGATCTGGGTTGTAATAATAATAATAATAATAAACAGTTCAGTGCTGGTTGGTAAATTGCATTACTAGAAATAATTATCCACTTGTCTATTCTTACTAAGTTTATATTTAAGTGGGCCAATAGCTGAAGTCAATAAAAATAGCTTTCTGGAAGCTAGAGGCGTGACTGGTTGCAGGCCTGACTCTCAGCTCCGAGCCCTTTATGGAGCAGCTCTGCTTTACATCTGACCTGCTTCCATGTGCCTTAAAAAGGCCACACAGCAGGGTGCCAAGAGAACACATGATGATATGCTCATGGTTGATCTCACATAAAATTAGTGGGGTTTTCTGCTAATCACATTATTTTTACATTAAATCGACCATGGACATATTATGAGATAGAATAAAAATTCACATAAAATTCTAATGTAACGCAGAAAAGTTCACAGAATATTTAGCCTTGTGGGGGCAGACTCTGCCTGCCCATTCCACCTTCTGTGTTGATTGGGGGTGGGGACTACTTTAGGGGATATTTGCTGCAGGTGGGATAATTCAGGGGACGATTTCAGTACCATTCGTTCCAGTTCAATTCTGCCTCTTGCACGCGGACACCATTTTCTGTGTTTCTCAAAGGGTTTGCTGACCTTGGCTGAGCTCATGGTCTTTCATCTTGACTGTAAGAGCTATAATAGCTAACACAACTCGGTGATGACTTTTCTTCTTTGTAGTTGAGGCCAAAATGGGAATACGTTTAGTCTTCTGCAAGTTTCAGAGCACACTAGAGTGATCCTTCTGACTTTCCACAAGAAAAAGCAAATCTATGTATTACTTACTGAATACTTGCTGCCAAACACGTAGCTAACTAAGCACTTTACATACATTTCTTACAACAACTGCTGTCAGTTGCTTTTGTTCTCATCAGTTGGAAGATGAGAAAAACATCCTTAGTGACCACAAGGGACTTTCCCAAGATTTCTCAGAGGTGGGATTTCAAACCCAGGTGGTCTGAGCTTGAGTCCAAAGCCTCAATCATACCTTCTGCAGTTCCTCTTGCTGTAAGGATGTTTTTAAGAACAGAACCTATAGAATAGTTTCCAAATGATGAGTTATAGTGCTTTGAGAGTTTTATATACACGTATATTCTTCATAAATAAAAGAAGAAATATAGTCATGTTCATTCAGCAAAGCTTTTGAACACTGTGTGCTAGGTTCTATGGAGGCAGATGTGAATAAAGCAAGATCTCTTCCTCTGAGTAGCTTACAGTCTAAGGAAAGATATAAATAAATGTGAAATAATCAGATAATGACAAAATGAAACAGTATGTGCAGAGAATACAGTCTAGGAATAATTAACCAAATAGATTTAGAATTTATATGGGATTTGAGATGATGTGACCATAAAAATTGTTCCTCAAAAGTGGCTGATTTTAATGGAGGACAAGGAAGAACAGAGTCAACGATGAAGGTGGGATAAATCTCAAGTGAGTCTTTCAAAATTGCTATGTAATTTTTCTGGGTTCTTTGGAAATACTTGATTGCAAATTCTTATTAGTTTCTGAAAGCAATTTCATTGGCCAACCTCATCCCATGCCTTTATGCAAAAAAAAAAAAAAAAAGTTAATGACAGCAATTGTTTTTCATTAATTTCTTTGGTTTTCTTAATGGCTAATTTTATGTCTTATTAATAGTTAATATGCTTAGCAATGCAAACATTTTAATTACTAAAACATATGCAAAATTAGTGCCCCAACCAACCACTGTTACAATGAGGAGCCAAGAGATGTGAACAGTAGGGGGATTGGTCTGAGCTAACCCAGAAGACAGTACTGGCTTTCTGTCTTCTTCCATAAATGCTTTCTACATGTCTATTTCCAATCCTTTAGGTGATGTTACTACACGAGCCTTTTGTTTGTTGATATAAACAACCTTTTTTTTTAGATATAATTTGATAAGTAAAGTGTGTGTTTATGCTTTTTATTTCGGGCCTAGACATATGAGTATAAGTAGTCTATGATTTTCCTATTTTTACCTTTTGACAGCCTGCATTTTTGTACACTGACCACAAGATATCTAATGCATGCTTAATTTACACTTTTGTTCATAATCTGCAAAACATTTTTAAGCTATCTCTTAGCAGTGCTATGGTTAGCCGACAGTTTAGTTTAGGCACACTCTGTGTGTAGAGAAGAGTTTATCCGATTATTTGAATATTCAGATATCTTATTTTATAAAAATGAGTGGAAAATGAGGCTGGATATTTATACTAGTGGTAAGTATAAGTCTCATAAACTTTCATTAATAATTATAGAAATAAGTAGGCTTGGCAAAAAAATTTTTTAAATGGTGAAATTTTAGCTTTATTTGGATGCTCATATGGCTTAGGTTAGTATATTAGTCAGGATATACTAACTGCTGTAACAAAATCTCAATGGTTTAATTAATGCTATAAAGTTGTGTTTGTATTTTGTTGTTCACGTTACAGTAAAATACAAGTCAGTGGGCATCTCCCTTAGCTCCATGCAGTGATTCAGAGACCCAGGCCCCTTCCATCTAGTGGCCTAGCATAACTGAGTTCTCAGAGTCTTCCATCAGATCACCTACCCCCAGTTGGGAGATTAAAGGACAAGGAGCAAGTGGAGAATCACATAGGAGATTTGGGGGGAAATGTCTGGGAATGGCAAACATCACATTTCCTCCCATTCATTAGACAAAACTCAGTCACACATTCTAAGTGGCTGTATATCTATACATTCTATTGCATAAATATGTGTGTGAAATGAGCTGATAGACAAGAGTGCTATTTCTTAAAAAATATTTCTGTGATTTATAAGAGAGATATGCTTTCTATGTTAATAGCTTGTGCACAAAGTTTGAAAAGATTCAAAGAGATTCTGCATCCCCAAAAGTTGATGCTATTTCATACAGAATTTTAATAGAATAACTCAACTAGTTTCTGCAGACATAGACCGTGTGAGGCCTGGGGTCAGTTTCCATCTTCTGTTTGCCTGAGAAGGACCATGAGGAAGTGGGGCTTGATTAGGTGGTGCATACTTTAACTGGAGATTAAGGTGATTATATTTCAGATACAGATTGAGATGGTCCGTAGATTCATACTTGTCCTGCTCACGATAGAGACGGAAAGATGAAAATTCAAACTGGGATGAGGTTGATGGCATGAGGCTGATGGTCCAGCCATCCTGCCACACCAATTTTAGTCACAATCTTGCCTATTTTGTTCTTAAAATCTTAAGATCATGTTAAAAAAAATGTGCAGAGGTTCCTGGGAAATTTGTTCAAGAGGAAAAGGAACTGGAGTTTGATGATTATATAGCATTGTCTCTGCCACGGTCAGTCAAATGTGTGTGTGATTGTGAAAGAACAGAAAACAATGGAGAAACATGTATAAAATGCTGGAAATGGATCTTCAAAATTGTCTTCATGAGGCAGGGGCTAATCAGGGATATGTTGGTGTTTGGTACTTGAGGACCTGACTTTCCTCCTACCCTTTCCCTGCTCAGTTACATGCAGGGCTATTTTGCAAATATGTATGAAAGTAGAGGGTTTCCAGTAGAACTGCATCTAGCTTCTCTTGCAGGTTCTAGAGAATTTAAAGAAGAGAGATGAACGTGAACATTTTCCCTACAAGATCTAGAATGTACCTTAGTATGTCACATTTTTTGTCCATTATTCTAGCTTTTTTTCATTTGTTTTTCAAATCCCTAATAACACTGAGATGAGAATTTAGTCTTTTTACTTTTAGCCAAAGTAAGGCCTGCAGATGCAGAGATAGAACTACAGGCTAAAAAACATTTCATTTAATGGGTTTCCCAGGACTCAGCAAGCAGGAGACTTCCAAATGCTTAAGTTAGGAACCTCAGGGATTTCCAGTATGAGCATCCTTTTGTGTTTGCTAAGTCTCCGTGTAAGACATAAACATTCCCCAATGGGAGATGAAATATCATATTCCCTGGCAGTTTTAAAACAATAGAAAGCTGAGAAATTGTCCATTGATCTTTTTATCACACTTATTGTCTCTAAAATTAGATACTGAACTTCTGGAGGGCAGGGGCTCTAACCTCCAAATCATTTTTTATAACACAAACCCACTAAAATTAAAGAACTGCCCACTTACAGTAAGGAGTAGACAGAATCTTCCATAAGACACTTATAAAGAAGAATCTTCATGCAATGCTGACCTCCAAGTACTGAGGCAATCCTCGGTCTTTTCCTGGGGCACCTGGCTACTTGGGTTCTACTCTAGTAACTATTCATACTCTAAAAATATAATGTCAACTCCCCCAGCTGGCTGATTTCTTCTTTGTGTAGAAGGGAACATACTCGGGCCTTTTTTATCAGTGTGTCCTGTTATTGGGGGTTATCATTTATATGTCAGCATTTTGATTAGACTAAACAAATCATCTGCCTAACACTACATTCTCTAGACCTAGGCATATCTAAACAAAAGATGATTCTTTTGAAGAAATTCACTTCAGCAGCACTGAGCTCTAGGGTATAGTGCAAACTTGAAATATATTTCTAATCCCACTGTCTTGCAAGAGGAAAGAGACGTGAACATGTGGTAAATATACATCAGGATAATGACCTCTTCTCCCAGGTGCTGCTAAGCCCTGCAATCAGATGAGCCCTACAGAGCCTTTTTTAATCAAGGAAAGGACTAATGAAAAATTGGCATTCACAAAGGTTTTGGAATACTTTGTGTGACCTTGCTGAACCTTGAATTTTCATTACTGTTTCTCTCATATGGGAATGTTCGCAATTCTGTCTTACACGAAAGGCAGAGTACTGAAAAGACATCTGCAACAATGAAGTCAGGTTTTGCTGCTGAATGACCTCTCTGTTCACGGAGGCAGCAGGAGGCAAGGCAGAGTCTTCTCCTCCAGCTCCTCTTGCAGTTGTCCTGTTGATCTGGGGTTACTAGACCCAAGGGGGCTTAAAGTATTCCAGAGTCCTTATTAACTAGTTTGTTATCACAGCACCTCCTAACTTCACACTGTCCTGCTGTTCTGCCTGGACCAATTTTTTTTTTTAAGGGATTTTAAAGGTGTGAAATAAGGATAAGGATGGTGAAATAAGTCAGAAGTGCTATGAAATTCTTTTGGACCTTCATGGACAAAGCTCTCAGCTGTCTCTTCCCCCTCTCCCAATAGCCCCTAATCTTATGGCCCTGTGTCTCCACATTCCCCCAGCTACCTCCTCTATCCAGACCCACCATCTACACTCAATTCTCTTCTCCTCAAACCAGTCCCTCCATTCTTTAACCTATCAGAAATGATTAGTCTTAGCTCCTTTACTTTCAGCTCTCTGCTTGGCTGACCAAAGCTAATTTGATGAACTAATATGAACTGTTATTGTTGGAATAGACTTGTCCTTTCCATTTATTTCACTACACTTATTGAACACCTACTCTGTTCTAGTTTCTATGAGGCACCAAAAAGAATAAACTATGTTTGGTTTCTAAGGTGTGTACAATCCTCTGGAACTTAATGCCATCTCAGTACTTTAAGGGGCCATGTAGAGCCTTAAGCCAAAGGAACAAATAGTATTTACAATTGTAGGCAGAGCTAATAAAGTAGTATTTTTGCTTAGGGTCTAGAATAGAGGTGATTGGGGAGCTCCTAGACCCAAAACAAACAAAAAGTCCTACTACCGTATATGAGCTAGCACATAATCAGGCTCTATGGGCTAAGTTTTGCTCTTCACCCATAATATGTAGGGGCAGTGTGGAGTGGAGTGGGGAAGACACAATTGAAAAATCTATATCTTCTGCACTCATCTGCAGAAGAAACCACCATGTAGCATGTTAATGGCCCCCTTGGGATGTCCCAAACAGCCATGAACTTCTCTCACATGTGAAATCTCTGGGGATTTGTGAAATTTAGTTTCATGGTTCTTTCTGAGTGAATTTGGTAGATGAATTGAGAAAGGGAGGATAAGAATCTTGACTCTGAATTCTACTTCTAGCTTCAGATTCCACTGGCCTGATGGCAGATGAGTGTGTCATTTCCATGAATCACTTTTTATTCTTTAAGAGAAAGGAAGATTCTCTGGATAACTTGATACCAACCATCATGTTGATGGCGTCAATTTTCTTGCCCCAGGTTCAGATTCACAGTCAATCGTCACAGACTACTATAAATCTTTTCTTAGGCAACAGCATATGACAAACTCCAGATGCACTTAGGAGGAAGGTAGCCACAGGGGTGGAGGCTACTGTGCTAAAAAACCATTATAAGAGAAGGAAAACAGTAAAACCCCCTTGAATGAATGAGTCCTGCACCCCAACTGCTTAAAAATCAAAACCAGAAGCTGTGTTTTTTGAAAAATTTCTCTTGAAATGTCCATTATTGGTTAGCAAACAAGGTTTTGAAAAAAATCTAGCTTGTTTTCAAAGTCACCTGTTGTTTGAAATCCACTAGACGGTTCAGTTGTTCTTAGGAGCTGATTTCTGCTTTAAGGTCAGGGGCTCAGGGTTTAGTGGGAAGGAGTTGGGACTTGTGGCATCTGGGCCCTTCTTCCAAGTTTGTGGTTGGTTGTCAAAGTCCACAGACTTTCGTGGCTCTCAGATCCTCATCTGTTGGAAGAAGATGTTAAAACTCTAGTATTCTAAAGAGTTGGCCTATGACATGTCTCAGAAAATAGATTCAGCAAATGAACTGGCATCTCTAATAAGACATCATGATATTCCTCCATGTTTAGCTCAAAGTCACTTTGCTCATCTTCCTCCAGAGCCTTTGTTTTATTCCACCCTAGAGTCATTGCAGGCAGAGACCCGATTCCTGCCATAAGTTAATCTTGAAATGACGAGTACAGAAGGCCCACTGAAGCTCCTTCCACCTTCCTCCTCTGATAACCGCTCAAGTTCAGCAATGATCCTGAACTCCACTTACAGGCTACAACTTTCTTTTTTTTTTAATCAAGAGGGAGATTGCTGCTAAAATCTTTAAAATGTCTCTAAAGTCTTTTATGATTAATCTTATTGTGTCTTCAGGAGGGCTGACAGCTGCAGCCCAGCCTTTAACTACATGGACAATTTAAGCAGAAGAAAATCATTTCAACTTTCCATACTTGAATTCTAACAGGCTTATCAGAGAAAAAAATAAAGCAATTTCTACAATATTACTACACTGGTTTAAAGGTGGAGGGGAGGAAAGAGAAGAAGGCTGGCTTTTGTGGTGAAGAGGTTAAGGAATTTGTAAGATTCATTAAGAGAAGGATGAAGGGAAAAAATCTAGGAATCAAAATTATCCAACTTTTTATTCTGCCTTTCTGCCTCTTCCAAGTCTTATTTGCTGATTTCAAGCCTTTCAGAGGCATCAGTTGAAGGCTTCAAGCTTGCAACTGAAATGAATTTAAACAACAGGTCATGCAGTCCCTTGACCTGGGCTGTGCTCAGTCTGGTGATGAAACCAGAAACTTCTGTCACCAGCTGAACTCACTGGGGGCTGCACCTCCTCCTGATCCTGCAACTGCAGAAAGTCCATGGCCTCCATTTGGAACGCTCATGTGGAGTTGCAGAACTTGATTCAGGTCCAGAGAAGTGAAGTGAACTCCCCAGGATTCCACAACTTGGCAGAGACAGACCCAGGAGAAGAGCTCAGTCCTCTTTCCTTCCATCTAGTTCTTCCCTTGTATCACAATGCTTTCCTGTCTCAGAGAGCTGAGGAGAAACACTTTCTATCTGATGGAGGACAATGAAATGGGGCCCCCAAACTGGTTATGTATAGTCTATTGCTTAAAGAGCTTCAAGCTTTGGCCTTTAAAATTCTCTCATTTCCTGAATTGATGACCGTCTAAAGTTTAGGAAAGGATATCTTGCCTCTAATATTCATTATTCTATGGCTTATTTTTATTTGAATAAGAAAATAAGAATTATAAGGGAACTGATCGAATTTCAGTCAGCCTTTTTTCCTCACAGCACCAAACAATGCTCCTAAGTCCCTGCCTCCTTGTTGACAAGCGGCTGAAGAATTAGTTCCAGAGTTTAAAAACAACAACAACAACAAAAAAACCATGATGTCTAATCACAGAAATTCTGAGTGGAAACCCAGGAATTGCTGCAACTCTCTGCATTTTGCTTTCACTTTTTTACAGATAGATAATACTTTAGAAACTTTATGGGAATGTTTTAAGGCCTTTTTACTGACTCCCAGGCATGGAAAATAGAATGTATTCTGCAATCTTCAAATTCAGTAGGCACAGTCAGAGTAAAGCTAATATGAAAATAACTGCTTATAAGAAAATGAACACAGAGCTCCAATAGTGGCAGAAAATAATGTGTATAACATGGATAATAAATAATACCATTAAGCCCTTGTATCATTCCCACTTTCTGTCAAGGTAGAAAATGTAATATTTATCGCTGTGTCTGTAATTACTTTTATGCATGAAACAGGAAGAAATGGAACTGACTGTACAGGAAGGTATTAAACAAGTGTTTGGTTGGTTTTTTTTTTTTTTTTTCCCCTTTCCCTGTGGGGATGGGGATGGGGTGGGGTGAGGTTTCAATTTCCATAAAGGGGAAGGGAGCTCTCATCAGTATCTTTTTCTACCAATCCCCCGCCCCGAGAAGGAAAAGGTTTTGACTTTCAGCAGTTAGGAGAGATTGTCTGGCCTTTCTGAGCTGCTCTTAGAGGAGGGAAGGGGGGTGGGGAAAGGTGTGATCACAATTAAGGAAAGGTATACAGAATAAGAGATAGATTACTAATGTAAGGTAATTAAATTTCTCAAAACATTTTTTTTTTTTTTTTTTTTTGTCTAGCCAGATAAATTATTTACTAGTATTCTTGATTTCAATCTGTTTCTGTCCCTACCTGCCCCCATTCCCACCTTACTCCACCTTCTTTTGTCTTCTACACTTTGAAGAAAATCCTCTGGATTCATCTTTTCAAGATTAGTTATTTTCCAGATAATAGCTGCATGTATCATTTTGAAAAGGACTTTGATACCATCTTGAAACGTTTGAATCCTAAAAACAGCTGATGCAAAGTCCAGAGGTAGAAAGAAACCAACCACCCTGCCGAAGTCAGCTTCCTCAATTACACCATGAATGCAATGAAAATCAAAATCTGTCCTCCGCCAGTGTCAGGGCTAAAAATAAGGTGCTTGTAGCTTCAGCGTCTGAGAGCTTAAATAATGTTTTATATTCCATAAATGTAGCCACATTCTCTCTTTTCCCTTTTGTTCTGTTTCATTTCTGACAGAAACCATTTGAAGTTTTAGTTCAAATCATGTGGCTTTTGGCATAAGGAACCTCAGATTTAGATTTGTGAATGTTTAGGGGAGTGTGTGTATGTTTGTGTGGGCGCTCGTGAGTGTTTAATTAAACTAATGTGAAATGCTGTCTGCGCCAAAGGCAGTGATTTTTCCTTTACTCATTTAATGCAGCACAAGATTGTGGCAAGCTTTTCATTTGTATAATCTGTCATGTAATAACACTGCCTTTTAAGCCTGCTGGTTGAGTCAAAAGCACTCATTTAGATGGGAATAAAAGTTTAATTACTCTCTTTCACCTTTACACGTTCGTTACAAATTAATGTAGTATTGTGAATACTGCATTGAATGAGCAGGAAGATTTTCATCCTTGCTCTGGGTCTGCTTCTAATTAGCTGTGTGACTTTGGATCAGTCACTTCCTATATGATAAGGTGGCTAAGTGCTGTTAACAACAACAACAAACTCGCTGTAAAACTTTGTTTCTCACTTAAGTAAGAGTTAAATTTGGGGGTAAGGTGAGCCACATACTAACTATAACATAAGCATGCGAATCATGTGAAGCATCACTTCTGAGCACCTTGGGAAGCAAAGGGAGCAATTCCAAAGTGTGACGTCATAGAAGTTTGCTCCTCCATTTCAGTTGTGTGCAACGATAACTCAGTTTTCCGTAGTTTAAGAAAAACGGACGCCCCATGAGCCAACACTATCCCAGGCAGTCTGAGCATCACCTAGCCATGGGAAGGATGGACAGCATCTTGGCCTGAGGAACTGGCACCAGGCATTTGTGTTCCCCAGACATTTTCATTCACCGTCTCCTCTCTGCGGATTGGATTCATCTTCTCTCACTATGGATCAGTTTATGTAAAGTCATGGTGGCTGAACCCTCTTGATGTATAGATCTTTAACCTCCTTCTTCAGAGGAACTGACCTGTCTGTGGGAGAGTCTCCTTCCCCCAAATCACATGAAGGGATTGGATTCTAATATGATTGGCTATGCTGCTCCCCAGTGATCAACTGTAGCCAAGGGACAGGGTCACTCTGTAGCGAAATGAAGGATGCTGTAGTAGCTGTGTGAATGAGAGAGGGGTTAGCATTTTTTTCCATTTGAATTATTGTCTTTAGGCACCAAAGTTAAACCATAATTCCATGCTCTACCCCGACCAGAAGTACCCAACACTGCACATTTTTCTCTTCCTCTATCCTATCAAATTCAGCTTTTCCTTTTTCCTAACTCCTTAGATCCTTGCACTCTTCTAGGTGAATATGGTAAATTAATCTCTGATGGGTGATGGCAAATGATGATTTAAGGCATTAATCCTCTCATGGGTGAATCTGCACATAGGTCTTGTAGGAGGAATGCCCGCTTTGTACTGAGTACTTATTACATACAAGACTCCCTGCTGGAAATGTAATACAGAGTAGACTGAGTTGTGAGTAGGCAGGCTTGGTCGTTGAGCTTGTTGGCTCTGGTGTTAGATTGCTAAGTAGACTGCCTTTGCTGACATGTTATCCTCAGACCAGTTACTTCTGTAACTCAGTTTCCTCACCTAAAGTGGTGGGAGTAATAGCAACTGCCTCACAGGCTTGCTCGTGAGAATCAGTGACATGTATAATGCTTAGCACAGCAGCTGGCAAGTGGTAAACGGTCAGTGCTACCTTTTTGAATGTTGAATGACAAAGCATAGATGACTGTGTGTGCTTAAGAGGATGGATTAGGTCAGTCCTCAAACAGCATATCTCGGTAAACTTCTGTTTACCTTACATTAGGAAAACCACTTACTATTGAAACCCCTTTCATCATCTCAGGAAACTATCTTCGCACTGTGGGATCCTTTTTTTCATAGGTCTTGGTCTTTGACCTGAAATTTTCAACTACAGCCTGTAAGTTTGTTCAGGCATAGCTCTGCCCATGTCTCTGAACAGTGGAAACTATTAGAATATCTGTAAAATCACTACTGAGTACCAGCCTCCCCGTCCCCTCCTCTCTCATCTTCCCCTCACTTCTCTCTCTCCCCTCCCCCTTATTGTGAGTGAGTTTTGTTTCAAGTGATGCTCTCTTCCTTTCATGCTAATTCCAGCATTATGCTTGTTAACTAATCCATTCAAGTGTCATTGGAGGCCGAATGCAGAAAAAGTTTTCTGTTAACTTTGATCTTTTCTGTATCAACATGGCAACAAGAAAAAGAAATCAATAAAAGAAATGAATAACCTCTCTTGCTAAAGTGAATCTCTGAAGACTCACGTTTTTCCCCTCTTTGTTTCTGGGATCTGCTTTAACCATACTAAGAGAAACTATTTCATAGAGTATCTTTCTCAGATGTGTGCTATTTCTTGATGTGAAGCAAACCATACCCTCATAAAGGAAAGCTAACATTTATGGAGCACTCTCTCTCTACAAGGCACTCTATTTAGTTCTCTTCATAACACAGATGATTTATTATTAATCTGAATATATTATTAATGAATTCCTTACTAACCCCTAAGATTCATAGTGATCAAGGAATGTACCTCAGGTCACACAGCCAGCAAGTGGACAGGCTGAGATTTGGACCCAAGTTAGCGTAAATCTTAAAGTACTTGCTCTTTCTGTTTTACTATCCTCACTCCTAAAGACTATACCACCATAATATTAAAGTAAAACAGAATAAAAAACTAGTTTATTATTATTATTTTTAAGATTTTATTTATTTATTCATTTATCCCCCCCTTGCTGCTTGTGCTCGCTGGGTCAGCTAACCACGCCATGCGGGCGGGCTTGCCTTCACCAGGAGGCCCCGGGAACCGAACCCCGGGCCTCCCATATGGTAAACGGGAGCCCTACTGATTGAGCCATAGCCGCTTCCCAAAACTAGTTTATTAAATAGGGATATACATGTGCATACTTTAGTCATCAGCCTATTATAAGAATTCATTGGTTTAAAGAAGGATTCTCCTCACTTCCTCTGGAAGTTGTTATTGAAATGAGACAAGGTATAAACCTGTGAATGACTTAAATATGGATCCAACAAACACTTGACTAGGGATTGTAAACCTGTGCCTTGAACATGCATTTCCTTCCCCGAGGAAGAGCTTAAGAGGTCCAAATTCTTCAACTAACAAGTAAACCTCCCCCATAGCACAGTGGTGGGACCCTGGGCTCTGGAGCTAGACAGCATAGGTTCATAGCCCTGTTGACCATCCGTGGCACTTTTTATAACATGGGGATTATATTATAGTACCAATATCATAAGCTTACTGTGAGAAATGAGTCCACATACTTGTAGAGCCTATGAAAATAATGCCTAGTTCATGATAAAACCTCAAAGTATTAACTATTCCAATTATTAGAAACACAAGGGGTGTCTGTGCATTTCCTTGCCAAATTTGTCCTTTGGCAGCTGTATACCTAAAGCAGTACTGATTAAATTTTCTTGGGGTTTCTGCATTGCCCTCCAAATTAGCCAATTCACTGTTATTCAGGATTTGGATCTACTGCAAAAACTTTTTTTAGAAAACTCTTCCATGCTCTAGGCCTCCTTTTTATATACTTGTTTTGAGTAGACCAAAGAGTTAGGGGGATAAATTACTCTGGATAATTCTAAAGAGAATTTCCTATCAAAAATTTGTATCACAATGTATCATCTTAGATGTTAAATTAAAAATCTATTACTTTTAATGAGGATGTCCTTGAATACCTCATCTACTCATTTCATATAGAATGAAGATAATTTTCATAACTAAACTCAAGCACAACTAAAGAAAGCAAACATACTTATTGAGGTTTAAATATTTTGCTTCATTTTCATGCAAATTAATTTCTTCAAATCTTAAACTTTCTTAGGTTTAAACAGGTGTTGGTTCAGTCTACAGGAATGAAGTGTTGACACAAGAATGCAAATATTGTAGAGGTGTGTGCCAGTCTGCAACTGCAAGGCTGTGTCCCCAAGTGCCTCTTCCTTTGGGTTCCCCACATTTGGCTACCTACTGCCTGCTACCAGCATTCCTGGGAGTGGGGCTTTCCACTTTAGACCATTTGTGGCTGGAGCTACGAAGAGTGCATCAGACTGAGCGTTTTACTTGTCCAGGGAACTCCATTGCTGCACTCCCCCCATCCTGCACCGCCAGATTTTCTCTGATTCAGAGACAAGATTCAATAGCAAAAAAATGGCAGAGTAACAAATTATCTTTTGATGGAGTATTTCTAGTGCTTATTTTTTAATCAATGTTATATTTATTAATAAAGAGTACAGTAATCACACCTCCCCTCCCAAATATTCTATTTTACAAGAAATGTTGAGGTTAATGTATTAACTCTAAAAGTGACTACATAGGTTCCAAATCTACCTCTGACACTTTCCATTTTGTGCCCATTAACCCCAGTGGCCTTTAAGTAAAATGAGAATAATGATACTTTCCCCACAGGATTCTTCTGAAGATACTATGTATAAAGTACTTAATACAAATCTGAACAGTGATAATTGCTATATACATGTTAACTGTTATTATTAAGATTATTACTCCCCAGAGATAACTTTAAATATTTAGGTGATTTTTTTGATATTCCATTGCTCTAAATAACATGACTAAACTGCTACTTATTCAGTTTTCAGTTTTAAAATTCAGTTTTATGGACGATAAGGATTTTGCTCATTCCTGTCCTTTGCTCCACCACACCTACCAACCCATCCACGCAAACATTCACACATGCATACAGGAAACCACACACATGCACGCATACATCCACGGGTACACACACACTTGCTGTCACTCCTATATAAACGTAGCTCTATCATCGTTTTGATTAGATCAGTATTCCTCATTTACACTGCCATGACTTTGTAGTAAACCTTCTGTACTGTTCTGTTCCCAAACTTCCATCAGCTTAATTATCTACGTATTCACCACTAATTCAACCCCAACCATCTGCCAATTGTTTAAATCTCCTTTCACCGTCATCTGTTGACAGCAGGGAGTCTGTCTTCCAAAACCAGTCTGGACTGGCTGCACAGAGATCTCCCTTCACCTCCATCCCAGTGATCCTTACGCCTTTTCCTGTCTTGGACCTCCTACTCCCTGTATTCCATTGTATTGGGCTCCTATCCCTTTAGGTTAGTTTCACAGGGCTGCCTTAACAAATTATCACAAACTTCATAGCTTAAAACAACAGAAATGTATTCTCTCATAGCTCTGGAGGAGACAAGTCCGAAATCAAGGTGTTAGCATGTCCTTTCTCCCTCTGAAGGCTCTTGGGGAAAATCCTTCCTTGCCTCTTCCAGTTTCTCATAGCTCCAAGAGTTCCTCTACTTGGGGCTGCATAACTCCAACCTCTGTCTCCACCTTCACTTGGCCTTCTCCCCAGTGTCCCTGTCAAATCTCTCTCTCCTGTGCTCTTGCCATCCTAAATTCAGCACGGTCTCATCTCGAGATGCGTAATTTAATCACATCTGCTAAGACCCTTTTTCCAAATAAAACTAAATCCTTAGGTTCCAGGTGGAAATACCTTTGGGGGGGGAGGGGTGAGGGGCATTCAACCTATTGCACCCTTGTCTTCTTTCTTGTTTCACATCTTCATTTTAGTAGGACACTTTGTCCAGTAGTCTCTTGAGAAAGAGTACATGGGAGGTAAATTTTCTGAAACTTTTCATGTCTGAAATCTTTATTCTCCTCCTAAATATTATTAAGTTTGTCTTGGCAGAGATTTCTAGGTCGGAAATTGTTTTTGTTTTTTTTTTCCCCCCAAAATATCATGGCATTTCAGTCTCATCTAGCTTCAAGTATTCTAAAGCCATTTTAATTTTGATTTCTTTTCTATTTTTTTCTCAAGGAACTTGCAGCGTCTTCTCTTTGCCCAAGTTTGATCAGTCTTTTTCATAACATGTAAGTTCTTAGAGTGTGTGACTATTTTCATCTATTGTTCTAGGCATTTGGTGGGTCCTTCAATCTGGAAAATCATGCCTTTTACCTCCAGGAAATGTTCTTGAATTATAATAATGCTTTTCTCTCTCTTTCTGAAGCTCTTATTATTGAGATGTTGAACTTTCAGTACTTTTCTTCTAATTTTCTTATCTTTGTGCACTACTTTTTGGGAGATCTCTTAACCTTATCTTCAGAATTTCTGCTATCATTTAGTTGTAATCTCCAAGAGCTCTTTTTGTTCTCTGAATGTGTCATTCTACGGCATATGTTCTTGTTTAATGGCTACAATTTCTTCTCTGATCTCTCTGGGAATATTGATATTTGGTTTGGTTTAGTTTCAGTGGTTTCCTCTCTGAACCAGATTCTTCTGCTTTTTTAATATTTCATGTTAGTGACTTTCCTTTTTTCTCCTTCCTTGTTTCTCCTTTTTTTTTTTTTTTCTGGAACTGTGGGATTTGCTAGAAAATAGGGATCAGTTTAAAAAAAGAGAAAGTAACCAATCTTACAACTGTATGCCTTCTAGTAATGTGAATTTTTCCTTCATTCTGTGTAAAACTGTATTCTATTCCATCCTGCTAGCAGGCAGTAGTTGTCAAGACCATTCTACTCATTCTGCTCATTCTTGGAATTTGGTAGATCTTTGCTCCTGTCTCATCTAGGTTCAGGACAGAGGAGCCTCCACTTTTGGTACATCACATCTTCTCCTGCTGCTATTTTCACTTTTATTGTAATCTAGTTTTGGTTGAAGGAAGAATTGGAGCCTATAATTAGCCCCAGCCCCTTCTCCAGGAAAAACTCCACTATTTAAATCCTTGCATTCATTGGCAAGGTTCTGCTTTTTACATTTTAGTGGAATATTAAATAGAGAAAAGAGTAAGTCTGCCTGGAAATTGGCCAAATCCTATTAGCAATAACCTTTGAGGTTTGAGGGCAACTCATTTAGCTCTTCTGGGTCTGTTTCCTCATCTGTAAGATGTAAGGAATTGTGTTAATCCTGTGGTTTCTGAGCTCAGATGGGTGGATACCACTGTGCTGTGGACATGTCTACATGGATTATGGCTAAGAGTAGGGAGAAAGGCAGTAGCTTTGGTTTTCTTGTCCCTCCAGACAGAGTAGGACATTTTTGTGTATCCTCCTAAGTCCCTAAGTTTGTTGTTGCTTGTTTGCTATTTTTTTTTTTTTTTTGAGATCATGTTATCCTGCAAAAAAGAAAAGAGAAAAAAATTTAGAGTTGGTGACCTCAAAGATGGTTCTTCAGTATCTGAAATTCTGTGATTTGATGTGATGCTTCTATGCTTTAGGCATTTGAGACTTGGAGCTGGAGAGTGGCACCTGGTGTCTGAAGTGTCACGTTTATAAGCACAGTAACAGTCTCATTCATAACATGACATGCAGTTTCTTCCGTGGTTCTGGATGTAGACTGTGTGTGGTGGTGAGCATCTTGGCAGTCAGCTTAAATTAATAAAGAAATAGGGTAAAAGACGGGGGGTCCCACTCAAAAGGATTCGGAAAGATTATGATATCTCCACAGGGTAGAAATGGCTCTTAAGTTTTTTTTAAAGCCATCGCCTGCCTCAGCAGGTGGATGCTTAAAGATTAGTTATCACTTTACAGCCTTGTTGGAGGTCAGTTATCTATCATCGCAATATAGACTACGTTGTCAGAGAGAAGTTTAGGAGGTTTGAATGCAGAAGGCACTGAGAATGTAGCACCAAACTAGTTATTTCTTCCATCCTATAAAATGTATTTTAGTCTAGCAGATAAATTGCATCATTAGACATTTTTATGCACTGTCTGGCTGTGCACTGGCACCAATACTATTTGCACACACCCCACTCCCAACACAAAATATTATAGAACAAATAGCAATTTTTGTTGCATATCAGAAGACCTGGGGAATAGGAAAAAACTAAGCAGAATCTCTTTCTCCTGAAAAATGTGTACCTAAAAAGAAGGGTGTTTCAGTAGTTCTTCATACTAGTAAAGGAGAAGTTAGATAATGGTAGAGATGTTATGAAAACAATTGTATAAATACTGTGTTTCATTTTGGATATTTTATTATATTTCAGTGAAAATATCAGAATAAATTAACATGTAACAAATAACTAGAGTTCACAGGGCAGAAAACATTGCCTAAATGGCAGAAAGAGAACATGGCTAAAAATGCAAAAAGGATAACTCAATGGTGAAATATGATCTATGAAATGAATGAAAATTAGGACTAATAACTTTTAATTTGAGAAATAACCATATTTCATATTACAAAAGTAATTTAATTTTATGCTACAAAAGAGTGCAAAACAGAAATTAACTCTAGTACTACCTTCCCATCCTCTCCCAGCTGATCATTATTTTGTCTTATTTTAGAAGGCTTTAGATCTAGTTTAGATCAGTGCTTCTCAAACTTTAGCAAGTATCTGTATCACCTGGATGGCTTGTTAAAGCACAGATGGAGTGAGGCTAGGGATCCCACTAAAGTTTCTAATTCAGTGGGTCTGCGTGGAGCCAAGGGATTTCCATTTCCAGAAGTTCAGCTGATGCCAATGCTACTGGTCCACAGACAGCACTTTTTCAGGTACAAAGTCCTAAAGGTAGACAGCTTGAGCCGTTGATCTCGCTATATCCTCCAGCTGATTGTACAAAATAGAAAGTTAATTTACACCAATGAATCACATGAACTTGTACCACTTGCCATTACAGATTGCATGCTAGCAAAGAAAAACAATCACTGAAGCTATTTGTTTCCCTTTTAATCACTGAAGATTAGAAATCTATTTATGAGGCCTTAGGAAGCAGGAAAAAAAATGCTTTCAGCCCTTCCTCATTTTCTTCCATCGCCATGTTTTACTTATCATAAAGATAGATTATGAACTACAGATCTGTGAATCTTATATCTGTTAATTATTGACTAAGAGAGAGCTTCATGGCAAATGGTGGGTTTAATAAATAATGGGGTTGATTCTGTCCAATGACAGTTGTGTGTAATTCTCATTAAAGTCAGTGACAGTTACACAAGTGCAGCAAAGCAAAACAGTTTCTTTTACAGAACATTCTGATATGGTAAATTATTCACTATCTGTCCAACAGTAAAGACATATGTTATTTTCTGTGTGGAACAAGAGAACCACTTTTAGGTAGGATGTAGTTTCAAATTTTAAACTTGGAATATGCAACTAAGAAATGCAATACAATGTTTTTACCCAGAGATGTTTAAATAGAGGGAGTTAAGTATTGTTTTCAACATACTCCTATATACTGCAGTATGGACCTGGAAGGTTGATGGGTACCTGGATGGATACCTGCTCACCTCTGGATTTTCCAAATGTCAAGATAGTCTAGCAATTTCACCAAACTATCAATAATCAGTAGCATCACAACAAAGGGCTAAGAAACCTAGCAGGAACACGTCATTGTAAAATGTAGATACAGCTGGAAAGGTTGGTAGGTGTTAACTATTAAGTGGTGAGCTAGGGGAGTGTTCAACTGAACCCGGATCCCTGTTTTATCTTTGAGACACTAGGAGACGTGTTTCAGTGAATACTTTTATAACTTAGAGAAAATACTACTCTATTCTTGGGATGCTGTGATTAGATATAAGGGAAAACATGTTGAAATAATAAAAAGCACAACATCAATTAGATGAATAAACATGAAAGGAAGCATTAAAACACCCACAGTAGCAGCTCTTAGAAAATTATATAAAACTTTTACTCTCTGATTACCAGATTATGCAGATATGAGCTTCCTTTGTGATGTGCTATCTTTTAAAACCTCACATGTTCAATCACTGTAAAGAGGAAGATGGCAAAGGTGTGATTCTATGTGCCTATGACCAGTTGCCCCATCTCAACCAAATATTTCTTTAGTTCTTGATCAGCAGTGTATCCTCATATATAGGGGCACAAAAGAAGAAAGACAAGTTTAGTGAAACAAAAAAAGACTCTTTTGTGTTTATTTACAGTTGGTTTGTTCCTTCTTCTGGAATTATTCCTCATTTGTTGAGGCCCTAGTTTGATTAAGTACACACAATAAGATGTTCCAATACTTTGTAATTATCTGGAGTTTTTAGCAGGAATTTTAACCAGAAATTTCCGATTAAACACAATTTAATTTTTAAAAAAATTAAACCTCAAACTTTAATGAAGCAGTGTTCTTTAAGAAGGTAGAAACAGTCAATCTTTTTCCCTACCTTCAGGAGTAATGTGGTTTTCTATACTATTAAAATATAACACAAAAGAATGCAAAAGAGAATATTCAGTGTTCAGCAATTACATGGTGTAGGATCACCTATATTTTGAAGAGGGAGAGGAAAATGCAGGAATGAAACTGGATTTGCCTGCTGCTTCCTCATTGCTCTCTAAATCTTCATGTGAATTGGCATTGGACTAACAGTGACTGCTGTTTCTTCTATGGGACCCTCTGAGCTTATTCTGAAATGCTGTAAAAGTTTACCCGAAAGACGCTGAAACTTGATTATTTAAATGCAAAGTTTCTACCTACCATGCAACCATCTGCCACATCTTGTTGTTTCTGGGCAGGCGACCACTTTACTAAAGCGGGAGAGTTGAGATCAAAGTTCATTGTGCTCTCTTCACATGCCAAATGGGAAGGATATCAACTGTGAATTTTGATGGGAGATTTCCATTTTAGGGCAAATTTGGAAAAGAGGAATTTTGCAACAAAACTTCAAGCTGCCGTTTTCTTCTTCTCCCTCCTCCCCCTACCATCACTTCTTCTCTTAGTCGTCTTCTCCTTCCCTTTCCCCTGTCCTGTCCTCTTTCCTTTCTCCTTCCTCCTCCTCTCCCTCCTCTCCCTCCTCTCACTCCTCTCCAGGGTAACTTGTTAAAATGAAGATTCGGATTGTCAGTCTGGAGTGTGGGCAGAGGGAATCTGCATTTCTAACAAGCTCCTGGATGGTGTTGGTGCTGCTGGGCCAGGAGAGAGGCCCTGTGACCTTAGGAAGTGTGTAGAAGTTTAGGTTCTTACCACTTTTTGGCCAAGCATCGGTAGTTCAAAGAGGTTTAAATTGAAAGACTCATATTTTAATCTGACATTTTCTAGTTATTCTGAGATTTTATAGAGGCTCTTTCTGCACAATGAGGTAGGATTTTGATAGTAAATGTAGAAGGCAGAGATTGCTCAAAGCCAAATAAAGCTAAAAACATGAAGGGACACAGAAATAAATTGTATATGCTGAGACTTGTATCTCAAAAACATGAGAAGTAAATCTTCCTATTGAATAAAAAAGATTGACTCTCAATAGCCTGTGTCTTGGAGAGGGGCAGCAGTAATTCCTGGCCTTGATTCTACTCAACTGTTGGCAGGAATACTTGGCTTTAAATTTTTTTTTTTTTTTTTTTTTTAGCTATTTTATCCATAATGGATATTTTTGCCCACAGGTTCTCACATTGTTGCAAATGTAAAGGAGTGTTGTTTCCCTCATCCAGGTAAAGACCAGGTTTACCTGTCACCCTGCAAAACAGGACTCACAGAAGATGGAAGTTTCACCTTGGAGTGAAATCCCTTTTATCTGAATTTCCTGGGTTGACAAATGTAAAACCCTACACTGCTCATCACCCTACTGTGACTGTATCTGAATCCAGCCTTTCTACCTTTATGCTTTCGTTCTACAGTAGATTAATGCTTCTCATTTTACAATTATTTACTGTGAGCACCATAGATATTTTGACATAGTATCCCTCTTTTGTAAGTTTTCTGTAAATACAATTAGAGTAGATATAAATCAAAACGATGGCAGTCCTTCTGTGGTTTTTTGAAGTTCCCAGGAGTACTGTTGGGTTATTTAATTGCTTACTAATGTAAAAATATCATTGTTAGTGAAGCATAAATCATGGCAATTTTGCCCCACTAGAGGCGAAAAGAGGCACAAAATGTGGTAATTGAGATATACTAATAGATCTGGCAATTTCTATAATAGTGGCTTTTAACAAGGTAGAAAAAAATGGCATCTCTCATACTACCATGAGGCAACAAAGAAATTATGAACTTTTTTTTTAATGCAAAAGAGATCACCTGCTCAAACAGTAGCCAGAGAGCAGATAACAGAGTGGTGGCTTTGTTTTTGTTTTCTTTCTAGCTCCCCCCACCCCCACCCCCCACTTTTTTTTTCCTATTAGTCATATGGCACATTTTGAATACACATTTAGAATTAAATTCATCAACTGTAAAAACTAGAAGGGTCTTTAGTTTGGACCTGATTCCTTTGTTTTTATGCCCAGGAAACTGAGGCTAAAACAGATAAACAAACAAACAAACAAAATAAAACTGGCCTTAGCTAGCAAGGAGCAGAGCTGAACTAGAAAACAGGCAGAAAACAGGCATCCTGTTTTCCAGTCAAGGGCTCCTTCTGTTTAGTTACTCAACTGTTGGCAGGAGTTGGCAGGAGCCATAAAAGGATAATCAAAGACCCTTAAAATTTTTTCAAACCATGAGTATTATTTTTATATTTTGTTAATCCATCTTCCTTTTCAGTGATGCCTGACATATCTGCTCTTAAGAATTATCAGAACTGGGCATTACTGATGATATTTTGGTTGCACAGTAGGGAATTAATTTGACTTTGGGTACTAGGGACAGCAAGGACAGCTCCTTTTTAAGGACAGGGAAAAGATTATATCCCCAGACTAATATTTGAAGCTTCCTCATTGCTTCCGAAGTGCAAAGAGAGGTATGTGTTAAAATGAGACCCTATGCCTCTCATGCGATGTTCAGCAGCTGTGTGCAACAAAAAAAGATCAATTTCCTCCTTGACACAGATTGAAATCCAATTAGTATTAATTAGAATTACACACACACAGGAGGGGGCCTTGCTGCAGAGGCAAGCAACTTCAGTCCTACTTAACACCTCTTCAGCCTTACATGGTGCCTTTCATCTAGGGCTCTCAAAATGTTTTCAGACCATGACTGTTCCTTTCCGATTTTACTAATTTCTTGTCCCATTATCCTTTTCACCACCTTATATATTAATTTACTCATTAGACTAAAACACCTGTTATGTCATGCTTTATGCCAGGTGGTAGGGATAGGAAATGAGCAAGACCTTGGTTTTACCTTCCTTAGTTTAGATTACAGTCTGATGGACCAGAAATAACAAAAATCACATAGGCAGGCAAATGCATATATAATTTCAAACTGCAATGTGAACCTTGAAAGGATGATGGAGTGCTGAGAGAGAACAGGCTTAAATATTTTCTGGGGTGATCTTGGGGTGAGATGTGAACTGAAGTCTCAGAGCTGGGAAAAGAGTTCTTCAGAAGGAGGGAAGATCATGTGCAAAGGGGATGAGTTGTGGGCAAGTCACTGTTTAGGGGAAGGCCGGAGCAGAGAAAGTGAGGAGTCCATAGGTAAAACATGATGTGAGGAGGAGAGCAGAGAGCTGACCGTGTCAGCCAGGGCAAAGAGTTTGAATTTGTCTAAAATGAGCAGCTGTTGAAGTTTTAAGCAGAGAAAATGTTGTGATCACTTTAATTTTAAAAAGATTTCCCCATTGCTGTAGTGATTACATGAATCTACATATGTGATCACAAAGACCCCCGCTATATACACTCATTGTGCCAAGGTCGAGTCTCTGGTTCTGATATTCACTGTAGTTATGTAAGAAGTACCCATTGAGGAAGGCGGGGCAAAGTGTACACGGCACCTCTCTATACTGTGTTTGCAACTTCCTGTGAGTCTAATTATTTCAAAATAAAATATTAAAAGATTTTTCCAGCTGCTGCAGAGATGGATTACAGAGTATGAGCTGAAACAGACAGGCAAAGAGGTGGTTTCATTGTGCTGGATAGTGGTCAGGACTGTGGTGGTTACAGTGGAGTTGAAGAGTAAAGGATGGACAGAAGGCTTATTTTGTAGGTAGAATTGACTTGCTGAGACAGTCATGGCGGGGGGGGGCGCGGAGAAGCAAGAACCCCCAGGAGTTTTACTTGACCAGCTAGCTAGGTTCACAGTGCTGATGTGTATCAAGATCAGGTGGCTGGAGGAAGAACAGGTTATTACTGGCAGTTAGGACATTTGGTGTATCTCCAAGACCATGCTTGCTGGAGCTCAGAGGAGTGGTCTGAGATGATGTAAATTTGAAAGTAGACAGAGAAAAAAGTACCCCAAAGACCATGCCCTGGAGAAAACCAGTGCTTAGAAGTCAATGGGAGGAGCAACAGCCAATGAGGTTGGATGAAAACTGAGAGAGGATGGTAGTTTTGAAATCAACAAGGGAGATAACTTCACAAATGAAGGAAGTGGTCAATTGTTCAAATACTTCTGAAAGTTCGAGTGGGAAGTTATGGTGTTCTTTCGATTTGGCAGCACAACATCTGGATTACTGAGAGAAATTTGGGGTAGTAGTATAGCTGGTGAATGTTTGGGAGAAGATATTGAGCAGGCAACTCTTGGGAACAAAACAAATGTAGTCGTGGTTGGAGGTAGATTGTAGGGTCAAAATAGTTGTTTTAAGGAAATCAGAACACTTAAATATTGACAGGAATCATCAATTGAGGAGTGAGAAAATAATGATGGGAAAAGGAGGAGGAAAATCACTAAAAGAGCAGAGTCCTTGAGGGAAATGTGAGATGCAGTGTGTAAGTGGAGGGCCTGGCCTTCTGCGGGTGCAGGGATGGTTTCTCCAATGAAACCAGGACGGGAAGAGAGAGAGATCCTGGGAGACTGATTTGAGGTTTTTGCTGGGAAGATGGAGAAATTTGAGTTGCATGATTTCATTTTCCTCAATAAAGTTAGAAGAGCTCATGAGAGTGACAGAAAGGTGGATATGGAGGAAATTGAAAGGGAAGAAAAGACTTGTAGAGTCTATTGTAAAGACCAAGAAGCTGAGCCAACCAGAAAAACAGAAATGTTGCCAGGCCATGGGTGTCATTTTCTCTGGAACTATTCAGCTACTCAGGTAGACACATGGCACATAATAGAGTACACTGGGATTTGGCTTCTGCCAGACATGCATTTTTTCAGAAGAAAGGAGCATGGGGATTGATAGCATTTGCAGAGTCATCATTCTGATAGCAATGACCATGGCTAGCCATGGTTCAGCTAAGGCCACAAAATGGAGAGCCATGTTGAGATAAGAGGTTGCCAACGTACGTTAATTGTTGACCACATGGTGGAAATTCTAGAACAGACCGAGGATGGGTTTGAAAAGGAAAGAAGGAAGGAGGTAGAGATAAAGAAATAGAGCAGATTAGAAGGTAAAACAAGGGATAGGCACATGACCAAGCAGGTTTGCCTCTCACAATGAACGAGATAATCAGAGATCCAGATGTTTTCTTGGAGGAAGAGGATAAGCTTTTCTGTGTTCAATGGCAACTCCAGAGTGCTTGCTTCTTCTAGGTTTCTGGGCTAACATTTTACATTTACATAAGCTCAGAGGAAAATTAGAAGATTGGAAACAATAATTATCACAACTATAGTTAAAAAAAAAAAAAAACAAGAAACTTGCGTCATGACAGTCTTATAAACTCACTTTTTTTTTTTTTCGTGAGGGAGCACTAATATCCAAAACATAAGGAAAAATTAAACCCACAAGGAAAGAGGAAGTTGGATTTCCTTTTCTAGAATAAGTTTATTTTTCAGTAATCTCTTAAATCTGAAGGTTCTGATATCTTTATAGTCACAGTTTATGTTGGTGATATTTGCAGGGTTTACCTTTTTCCGTCCAATAATTTCCAACTTTCTGTGTCCTTATTGTTTACCCAGTCTGATAATCTTACTCTTAGTTGGGATATTCTGTCCATTGGAATTAAATTTGCTTACTGATATATTTGTGTTTATATCTACCATTTTATTGTTTTCTCTTCATCCCAGTGATTTTAATGCTCCACTTTCTCCTTTCATGCATTTTAAAAATTAACTTATAATGATTCTATTTTTACCCTCTAATGTGTGCCTTTGATTTAATACAAATTCTAATTATTACTCTCAGTTAAGGCAGAATCTTAAAACACTTTAATTGCATTTACCTACCCTGACCTTTGTATTTTTGCTATAAATTTTAATTCTAAATATACTTTCAATCCTATGAGACATTAATTCCCACCGAAACATAGTAACTCAGGTATTTACCGTTTCTGTTTCTTTTCATTCCATCTGGCATTTCCTTGTTTGCTTCTGCATGAAGTATTTCCCTTTATAATTTCCTTTAGTGCAATTTTGCTGGTGACAAATTCTCTTTTTTTTTTTTTTTTTTTTTTTTTCTGAAAATATCTTTGCCTTCACTTTTGAAAGATATTTTCTAGCTTGGCACCTATTTTCTTTGACTTCCATTATTTCTGGTGAGAAGCCAGCTATCACTCTCCTTCCTCCTTTGAAGGAAATATCTATCATATCAGTTTTTAAGATATTTCTCTTGATCATTTGTTTTTAGCAGTTTGATTATGATATGCCTTATTTGGGGGGTCTGGGTGTGGTGTGTGTGTGTGTTAGTATTTACCTTGCCTGGAGTTCAATAAGATTCTTGAATCTGTGAGTTGATTTCTTTTGTCAGTTTGTAAAATCCTCAGCCATTACGTCCTCAAATACTGCCTTTGCCCCCATTTTTTCCCTCCTCTAATAATTCTATAATTACTTATATGTTAGATATTGTACTATGTCCTACAATCCTTTTTCCATTTTTAAAAAATTACTGGACTTTTCTATTGACCTGCTTTCTATATTTACATATCCTATTTTCTCAGTGTTTAATTAGCTAATAAACCTATTTATTATGTTCTTAATATTAGCTATGCTTTATAGTTCCAGCACTTTCACTGGATTCTTTTTATAGAATTCTCTAATGGAATTATTCATTCTTTGCATTTGTTTTCTCCTATTCTCTATTTTCTTGAACAAGTTATAGATATTATAAATTCCTTGTTTTCTACTTAAAATACCTGCCTCAATACAGGCCTATTTTTCTTTTCTTTTGAGTTTCACACATGTTGTCCTATCTCTTGCCTTGTCTAGTAATTTTTGACTGAATGTTTAATGTCCTACATAAAAATTTTAGAACGTTAGCTTCTGTTATCTTTCTGCATAGAGGTTCACTCTTTCCTCTCTTTCTAGACTGAGAGCGCATCAACTTAATCCAATAAGGAACTGGATTGTCAAGGGTAGAGTGTAGTTTCAGTAATTCTTTCTCTCCTTCTAATTGCCTTAGTTACTTTGAGTCATCCCCTAAGGCTTTTAACCAAGAGTTTAGTGTGATCACTTGTGCTGCTCCTCTGATGGGTACTATACTCTAATTCTTGTCTTCTCAGCAGCACAAGACTGTCAGAAAACTCCATTCTGCTTCTCAGAGGATTTCTACTTATCTTTGTAGCCTCCAGTCTACCTTCAGAATCAGACATATGTTTGAGGAGAAAAGCAGTGGTGTTTCAGATTCAGTGGCCATCCTCTTTCTTCTCAGTGGCATTCTGATTACTCACATTTCCATTTTTGTCTCTGCAGCCCTCCAAGACCACAAAAGCTCTACTTGTTCCTCTGACCCCATGTGTAGGTATTTGTTTGGTCAAAGCTTGGATTCTTATGCTCGTAGTTCTCCACCAAGAAAAGGAGTTCCCTTTTTTTGAAATTCTCCTTTCTCTGAAATCTTGACCCTTTAGAACTCATTGCTTCAGAAAAAAATCTCATGTGTGTAAAAAAACATTTTATTTTTTTTGGTATTTTTTTTTCAGCTCTTCTAATTTTTCTTGCCAGGAACTATGATTTGCCGCAGGCTACTCCCCCTTTCCCAAAGTAGCGGAAACTTCTAAACAATGTCACCTTATGAAATAAATAATCCTAAGTGGTTTGGCCTTTAAACTGAATGCTTTCTCAGTTTTTTAGCAAGCTTACTCAGTTTCTTAGCAAGCTGGAGTTTTATGACACATTTTTCTAGTACAGTATTGCTAATAGTTAAGAACAGTGGCTTTGGCATCATGGAATTCAAACTCTGGCTCCATCACTTAGCATATGTGCAAACTGTCTAAGTACTTGATCTGTGTACCTCATTTTTATCATCTCTAAAATGGGGAGAGAGAAATCTGCTTCAATATTATCGTAATTGTGATTAAATAAGAATATATTTGATTACTTTTACTGTTCTATATCCCTTATATACATTGTCATTATAAAATACCCTGTACTATAGTATATGCTAAGGCTTCAGTAAGGGGTAGCAATATTAATACCTTGGCTAAAACTCAGCCTCTATTTTGAATTAATGTGAAATCACTAATCATCCCAAAGTCAATTCCTCATTCCTTTCCCTTTTAATGCAGAGTGTAAATGCAGGCCAAATATAATTGTTGAGCTTATGGCATGTGTACAGTTTGTGCTTTATTTAGCAATGAAATGTGTGTAAAACACCAACAAACAAAAAATGAAGCTTAAGTGTTCTTAGTAGTGATCTTCAGGACAATGTAGATTTATTCAATTTTTTTCCATGTATTTTCCAAAATCTTGTAGCTATTTTTATATGTGGGCAGAATAGCCACTATGTCCTAAAAATTCAGAATGTTATTAGGGCTAAATCCTTAAAAGGCCAAGTTTTGCTTTTTGGTTAAAAGAACATGTTGGGCTGCTGCCTGATGAATTTAAACCTTGGCAGTTGCACATGTGTAGTTCACAGGTCAGGGCACCTGTGGTTTTGGGTCTCAGCAGCTCCTGGAATAGTATTTGCACTTCATTTCGCTAGCCCTGATATCTAATTCTGTGACATCTGTTAAAGAAAGAGTGGAGGGAGACTAGCATATGAAATCTCAGTGGCTACAGCCTACATTTCAATGAGCTAAGGCTGCTGTTGCCTTGCCATTTATTCCGTGGCCTTTGGGGCTTTGACAGGCACTACCCAATCTGTTTCTCATCAGTTTAAATCTCAATATTTGCTTTTAGATGTTCTACTCTAAAAGCTTTAAAAAAGGGAGTGTGCAGTCCATGTCATAAACAATTGGCCCCTTTCAGGTCTTCAAAAAAGAGATTTGGGTATAACGTATAAAAGAGACAAGGACCGCTATACATATAATGAAAATAAAATTATGAAGACGAACGTAAAAATGAACAAACTGAGTCGTTACCTTAACACAAGCTGCAAATACTTAGCTTTGCCATGTTTTCCTTCTAGCAGCAGCTTGCAATTGCCAACACATATCCTGGAGATTTGCTTTCTGTTTTTGCCCTACCCATTCCCTGCTAAGAACTGAATTTTAAATTTTAGGATGAACCCAAGAGAACTGTTGTTAGTAGTAGGTGCTGATTATCCAGTCAACCAGATCACTAAAAACATGTTCCTCTAAATGAAAACTTGGATATCGGGTGAGATGGATGTTGACCCTTGCCAATCAAATGCTGGCCTATGGACTAGAGCATCAATGTTCCCTGACGCTTGTTTAGAAATGCAGAATCTCAGGCCCCATCCTAGATTACCGAATCAGAATCTGAATTTTCACAACAAGACCCACAGATGACACTCATGCACACTGAGGTTGGAAAAGCACTGGTCTAGACCAAGGGTGGGACAGAGTTTTCCTGTAAAGAACTAGACAGTAAGTATTTTAGGCTTCGCAGGCCACAGTCTGTTGCAACTGCTTCGTTCTTCTGCGATTTCATAGAAGCAGTCATAGACAATACATAAAGGAATAAACGTGGCTGTGCCCCAATAAAACTTATGGATATTGAAATTTAAATGTCATATGATATTCACATTATTTTTCATCTTTTGACTTTTTTCCAACTATTTAAAAATGTAAAAACCAAACAAAGAGAAAAACCATTCTGAGCTCACAAGCCATACAAGGAGAGGTGGCAGGTGATACCTAGTTTGCCAACGCCTGATCTAGACTCTCACTTGCTTTACCTTTTAACAAGTGCTACCTGCCCTAGTGTTTATGCTAGTCTTTTTTTTCTAATGACTTCTCTGACCACAACACCGGCAATCATCTCTCCCCCTGTGATGGCCCATTGTCCTTGCTAATTTGTGTCACTTTTCTTGGACTTCTTGATCTTATGAATTTCTGATAGCATTTCCTGCACCTTCAACTAAACTGTCAACTCGGTAAGCACAGGCATAGGTGACCAAGGACCTAGGGGTTCAAACGATTTTGGACGACTGGGTTGAACTTAGTATTTTATGATTGCCAACTACAAATGAGGCAGCCAGACGTTTCCCTCTCTTGACTCTCTCCATTTGCCAAATGATTTCAGGTACCCTAAGCATCCGTTGGGTCTATTTCCTCATCTCTAAAATGGGGGAAGAGGTGTGAATAGACAACCTTCTCCTTTATGGAGGGAAAGAAGTTATTAATTAGAGGCTAGATCTGAAGATCAGTGCTCTGTAGTATCTCATACTTAGAAGTGATCTCGGCTCTCTAGTGCAGGCACTAGTGAAGGTTATACTTCACAATTTCACTCACTCTTCTGACCAGTTATTCCAATCTCCAATCTTCTGATGAGTGTCTTTTCTCCTCCTTCTCTCCTCCTCCAAACATTAGATGCCTATTTGGCAGCTGTCGTTAACACACAGTCCTTGCTTAACAAAGACTTTTCAGTGCATTTTATTTACTATTAATGTTTTAACATTGTCAGCTATCAATCCTAAATATTAGGTCACAGCAAGTTGATTCTCTAGGGAGTCATTCTGTATTGTTCCCTGCTGCAAATTCTCTCATGTTTTGCCCACACCCTTTTTAATGACTCCCAAGACAGAGCTTCCCTCCCATTCTTTGGAAATGTTTGCATTAGTGGCTTGTGGTATAAACAGCTGGGGACTAGGGTAAGGTTCCCATAAATCCTTCTCAAGGGTTATCTATGTCAAGATCACAATTTAAAGCTTGGGGCAGAGTGAACTACTTAGGTCTACACCCTATATCTTGTCTCATAGGCTTTGCTGGCTTTAGGCTGAAGGTGGCATGAATTAACACCTTTTCCTGCCTCCACCTTTACCCCCTTCACATTTCTAGCTGTGGCCAGCATCTCTAATTATGGTTTAGGCATGCAGTACCATTCTAGAAACCTAATTGTCACCAAGATGTCTGCCCACAAGGGGAAATGCAGGTGCCAGAGCACAGGTGTTCTTGACATTACAAACATTCACTACAGGTGGCTGCACCCTGTAATTCCTGCTCAGGGTGAGCTCTTGTAAAATGCCTGCAAAAAGGGCAGTGTTGAGTTCTGCCAGGAGTGCAAGGACACGTGTTAAAAAAAAAAAAAAAAAATGAATGCGTGGCAAATGAAGACTAAATAGAAACACTCTGAGCTGGAGCCTTGTATTAGCATCCAGAAGAAGTGATTTCTTAGGGAGGAACTCCCCTCATGTTGTTTTACTCCTTCTGAATTTAGCATGTAGGGAAACAAGCAGTCCTCTAGCGTTTGCTTTGGAATACATACAAAAGGCACAATTTGAGCCATTGTCATACTTGTTACAGGCGATGCCACACAGGTACCCTGCATTGTACAATTATTTTGGTGCTACTGACTATGCTTTTATGTTCTCTGGATCCTCCAGATCCGTTTAAGTATTTCTCACCCTGCCATGCGCTTGCTGAACAAAAACATCAGGTGAATACAATTGTCCATTAAAAATTAACTTGTCATTTAAAATGAGCAGACATCAACTTGGATAACATTTCTTTAATATCAGAGCTCTAAAAAGTATTTTTTTTGAAATAGCTCTCTCATGGTTGTGAAATGCTTTTAAAAAATAAAAATAAAAAGTCTAGCTGCAACTAGAGAGAATAAAAACAATTCTGAGCTGTGTGACCTTGAGTAAGTTACCTGGCTTTTCAGAGCCTCAATTTCTTCAGCTTTGAAATGCAGACAAAATATTTATTTCCCTAGGGGACTGAAAGTAGTATGTAATGGGTATAAAGCCCTTAAAGCCCATGACACACATGGGGGGGTCAACAACGGGTGGTGGTGCTTATCATTATTTTGCATATTCAGTACAGGAGCACTAAAATATAGTCATGTCCCCTGCTTCTACAATGCCACAGATGATCCAAATAACTGCGTGACATTGAGAGAAAAGGAAAAGAAGTCATCTCTTAGTGAGAGCATCTTTATCTGAAACATTTGCACGTTGCTAATTTTAGAGATGTTGTTCATCAGTTCCTGTTCGCCAGGTGCGTGGGTGATACAATGTTGCTGAAATGATAAGCAGCAGCCCTCCTTTCCTAAAGACTCTCAGCACATTTTTATTAAAGATGGAGCAGGAATCTGGCAGAGAATAGGAGTATAGTAAATTGTGCAACAAATGGCATGCCAGAATCAATTTACTGCAGTCCCCCAAATACAATCACTTTCTCTGTGCCAGTTGTGAGCATGGGCCTCTGAGCACACCTCATGCATGAGCACACATAGCTGAATGCCTTTATGTTGTCTCTCTTAAGCAGAAGTTTATGCCACAGAAGTTAATGTATACAAAAAGAGAGTAGCGATCAAGTCATATTTCAGCCTTCTGAACTTTTATTCAGGAAAGGAAAAGCAGACAGAAAGCAATGCTAATGCTAGGGAGAATTCTTGGTGATTGCAACTGACCCTTGAAGAAAATTTAAGCACGGAGAGGTAGTGTATTAATTCAAGACTGTACAGTTTGAGAATCTAGGAGTTGGAATTTAAACCCATGTCTATCATCTCTTGGTCCCCTTCTCTTTTCTGTATAATATATTGCTACTTAAATTTCTAACAGGATATTTTTCCTAATTAGAGGCTGCTTAAGGTAATATTAAAAGAGTTTATTCTACTTGAGTGTGTAATGGAAAAGAGACTAACATTTGTTCATCTCTTATGTGTCAGCTGCTTTATATACAGGCTCTCATAATCTTTACAGAGCCTATATTATCTTGGATATATAGATGGGGTAACTAAATATTAAAGAGGTTAACTCTATCCACCCAAGACCCACACTTTGTAAATAAGGAATGGGCTTTAAAAGTTATCTGAGCATCAACTGATTCCTCGGCTAAAAGTTAATGAACAAACAAAAATGTACTAAATATCAGGAGCTCTGAGGTCCTAACAGCTTTCTGTTTTCTTGCATGTTTAGAAGATGTAGCACCCAAGGAACTTGATTTTTAGACTTGATATTGTATAAAAGGTGTCTTACAGACATTTCAATGGGAAATTTGGTTCTAAGCCTTTTATTTTGGCAAGCTAGAATTAAAGACATTATAATCTGGGAGAAGAATATCAGAGTAAATAAAGGAGGAAAATATTTGACTCAGCTCTGAGGACCAAGAATATTGAATATATATATAAGACCATGTGTTATATAAATAAGAATAGCATAAGTGTTTTTATTCCCTTGGTCTGTGTGATCAACACCACCCTTTCCCATGAACCTATACATTCTGAAATTTCCTTGTTGAGAAGAGGGCGTGGGACAAATTCTAGCCTATCAGGTAGGTTTCTATTTTAGACTTTAAAATTGTTGTAAGATAATATAATGATAGAATATCCCAGGCCACTGAACATCTAGAATTGATGTTTCCATCATTATACATGAGTAAAGGATACTTGCATCATGCTCATAGAAATAGCAGTGTTGCAAATAGCCAATTCATTGTTGGTTCCAATTTGGAAGCTGACAAATACTTGTTTTATTGCCCTGCCACATGTAAAGTCTATATTTCTGCCTACACAGCACAAGTCAGTAACCTACATAATTCTTCTGGGATATTCTAAAAGCCCTGAGGCAGGAATTCATACTGTAGGTATTTGGCATTCACAATCAGATGTGGAATTGAATTCAGTGACATCCTGGGAGAATTTCCAAATATTCCAAAACAATTTTTTGTAGTTCCTGCTATTTACATCCTTTAGTTTGTGTTATACTGCTAATGTTTGCTTTTGTCAAACATTTGTCATTTAAAATTTTGACTCAGCAACACAAAGCGCTGTATTTAGTTGCTTAACATCTCTGAAGGGGTTCATTTCATGTCAAGAGGCTGAAGAACCCAGGTAAATTGGGGGAAATCTTTCTTTTTTGTATTTATCTCATGTTGTGTTAAACATATCAGTATTAGCAACACTTCAAAATCATGTCTGTTTGACACCAAAGTAAAATACACAATTAGAGCTTGAGTGACCATATAATTTATTGATTAATCTGGGACACTTTTGAGAGTGAAACCATACGACTGCACAGGTTCTAGGCAAATTGGGACTCTGGTTGACCCTTCCTGCAAATGTGCTGTGTTGCTGATCTAAAAACAGATGCCCAAGTCCTCAAAAAGAGAGCGAAGTGATACAGTGTCTTTGTTGTGCTAAATCTCAATCTCCTCTGGACTCCAGTGTCCCTGAGAGCAGGAATACTGCATAAATATGTAGAGGTAAAAGCATGTGACTGAGCTCACATTCCACGTACCCGAGTTCATTTAAGTTTGGTGGGAGAAATCTCTCCTTGTTCCCATGTGCTGCCATGGCCATTGCTCTGTTGCTGGCTTTCATCACTCGTTCATGCTGACATCTGAGGTAAACATGTGCCCATCTGGACCCTGAGCATCCAATCCAGGCCCCTTTCCATTACAGGCCCCCCACATTTGGGGTGCTTAGGTTACTCAGGGAAGCTGTGATAGAACCATCTTAGATAGAACCATAGAACTCCTGCAGAGTTGACTCTACTGTCCCCTTCTGTTCCATGGGGAATCTAAGAACCCTTCAGAGATCCATATTTTCTGAATGTTCCAGTTAGAAAGCAGCCCAAAAGCGCTCTCTACTCTTAAATTGTTAAACATACATGGCGCTTCTCTTCCCTACGTTCTCCTCACCCCCTTCAGTCTCAGAAATCCTAACCAGGACCAAATTCTCTTGTTCTCTTTCCTTGACACCCCTGCCCTTCCCACCCCTTCCCACCTCCAGTTCTGAGTATCTTTGTAGCATCTGTGAAGATGGAAGGGTTGCTGGACAACCTGGATCATGTATTTTAATTTTTTCTCCCATATATGGACCAAGTCCTACGCCCCCCATAAAAGCCACTAATTTAACAACTTTATTCCCTGTTCTACTTTTATCACAACGGAGCCTTCCAATATCGCAATCCAAATGGGAGATGGTCAGAATGAAGCAGGCAGGTGGGGATGGCTGAAAATGGCTGGAACACACTACTAACCAGTGACTGACTGGCTAATACTTCATTGTATCGTCCCACCACCACTCTGATTTCCTAGAGATAACAGGAAGCAAGTCAGTTCTCATGAAGTACTGCACAGATAGGCACTGGGTTAATGCATAAATTAAACAAGTTAAGCACAGAACTTCTGGGGCCTTTGCTCAAAGCTGTGCTGACTTGGTGGGGATCCCTGGCCCCTGCCAAACAGGGCTGACTCTGTTTTGTATGTCTCAAACCTATTGAAAGTTACGGAGCAAAGTGAATTCAGCAATACAGAAGTGGGATATCACAAAGCCATCAGGACCTTATGTGCCAAGGGTGCCATCATGCTCTCTCCACCTTCCTCCCCTCCTTCTCTGCCCTCCCCCCTGGCCTCAGGCTATACCTTCAGTTCAACAATGCCTGCTTCTCCAGGACTCTACCCAAATCTCATTTGCTTTAAGTAGCAGTCTAACAATTCCAAGTTTGCAAAGACCAGCAGTGTCTATTCTGACCCACAGTGGGCACCTTATAAATATCTATTGATTATTTTCCATAATTTTTGAATATATCTAAATATGATCCAGAAATGCTCAGGATAAAGCATCTTTAATGTTTTTAAGGGCTACTAAAATTTTAAAAAGTAACCTTGGGATTTTTAACAGAGCATCTATTTGCAGGGGAAAGAAAGAGAAGATAATATATTAAATTTCCATAAGATGCAAACTTGAGCAAAGTACACATCTAGAAATGATCAACTAATAGCTGATGTTCAACAGTATATTGTTCAACTTCCATCTTATTTTTTTTTTTTTTTAAAGATTTTATTTATTTATTCATTTATCCCCCCCTTGCTGCTCGTGCTCGCTGGGTCAGCTAACCACGCCGTTTGGGAGGGCTTGCCTTCCATATGGTAAACGGGAGCCCTACTGATTGAGCCACAGCCACTTCCCTCAACTTCCATCTTAAAGTATCTTCATTTAATTCTCTGAACTTTTCACATAATATTCATATTTAATTTGATTTTTTAAAAACGTCCCATGAGTTAAGAAAGGCAATTACCAGCGTCACAGCTTTAATAGGGAAACTGAGACACAGAAAAGGTAAAGGGATTGCCAAGTTCACGTGACTACAGAATAGTTAAGATTTCCACAAAGTTCTTCTCCCTTGGGCTTTTTTTTCCTTCTCCAATACATTTAATTTTTAAAGCAAGTATGTGTTTAAAGGAAAGATTGCTTCTTCACCAAGGAGCATGAAAGAAGGTTTATATATACAATAACAGTAAAAATTTAGGTTATTTAAATCACTTTTCTAATTTTTGGACGAGTCAAAATGAATAACTGGCTTCACAATTAAGGAAAACTGGTATATTTTGCCCTTTGCCTTATTCTAATCTATCATAGAATCTAGTTCAGATGAAAAATGAAAATGTACAAGACTTATATTGCCTCTGTCTTGTAGAACGTTGTCATGAGAAGGACTTTTTAAAAATTAAAATCATAGATAAAAACAAAACTCAAGAAAATAATGAAATGGAAATTGGAAGGATGACCACCCATCTTGGGCACATCTGATGCTCCTACAATGTCATGTTTTTTTAATTTTAAAGAAATTTTGAAACAGCTGTGATAATTTTGAATTACTTGTTAATTCATATCAGTGTGCTAAAAAGGCATTTATAAAAATCTGCAAGTTTCATTGAAATACTTCTTTTGGTGGTGAGGAAACACATTTACACATGTCACAATGTTCACAGAGCCACCTGCCAGGGTTACTAAAAGTGTGAATTTATTAATGTGATCAAAGCACCATCATTTTTGTTGCCTATACGATACCAAAATCCCCTAGGAAGAGGATTATAATAATATTTTCCTTTCTGTTTTGGGGGCCAGGCATTTTGTTTCTCTATAGCTATTATTTTGTGAATGAATGGTTCCAGACTATGTGACATAATTTTAAAGCTGATTAACAAAGCTGAAATTTGGAAATATTCAGTTATTGATGACTACATTTTTAATGTCCATGATTCAGATTATAAAATCCCATGCATTAAATGAAAGCTTTTATACCATCAGATTATTAACTATTTGAGGTTGACATGTGGAACATATAAATCCATACAAATATGATGCATTTTATATTGGGGTTTAGCTGTATGGGTTGTAGTAATAAATAAAAGGTGCATGCCACTTAAAATGCATACCCATATAAATGATTATGCTGCATAACAGTGCCCTAAGCTGAAAATCAGAGGTGATGTATCACTTATTTAAAGTAAATTATTTGGACAATTATGATCCTATTTCTGTTCTGCAGAGAATCATCATTGCCTTTGTAGGAGATTCTGGTTATGTGTTCTCAGGCCAAATAAAGCATTATCTATTGTCTGATATTAGGAATTTTTTAAGCCAGAGGCGTCTCCTTATAATACTTCAATATTGGTCACCATGATTTTTCTCTAGAAATCTTCCTCTACGATTATAAATTCTCTCCCTTTCTGGAAATAGTGTCTTTCTTACTAGGGATGGGTATTCAGCATTGCTATTAATGAAATCGTAATTACTTTATCATCTCTGCTGTTACTATTGGCCATAAATATAATTATTTCTCTATTTCAGTAAAATTGTTAAAGAATGATCATTAATAATAAATTATATGATGAATTTAAAGTGACAGTTGTTATAGTTATATCATTGATATTTATATAATTGCATTTAAAGTTCAAATTGATGGATTATATTGATTAAAGAGAGGGAGGCAGATATATAAAGAGCTACTAAAAGAGAACTTTGGAATCAATCTGAATATAATAGAGTGAAAGAAGCAAAATGGAAAGCAAATAGTTAAAAAGATTTCTATACGGAGGCTGTTTAACTTGAGATAAGATGCTAATCCTTTATAGCCTAATAGGAATCTCGTATCCTTTCTTAGGAGTTTTATTCTCTATTGGGCTTTGCTTTTATTATTATTGTTATTATTAAAATGAGCCAATCAGGTTGAACTAATTAATTTCTGTCAAATGAATCAGTCTGGAAAGCAGGACTGAGATGCTATTTTTCTAATCAATTCAAATTTCTGAAACAGTGAAATATATTAACACAGCTCTTGTAAGTATATGAAGATAATGTTGCATGCCCTGCACATTGGTGTATAAAGATTTTGACCATGAACATATCAAAGCATTTGCATCCTTAATGTGTAAATCATGGATAAGAGATTGAACAGTGTAACGGCCAAAGCTAAAGCAGGGGTACTTAGCCTGGTACAGAAACTTCCCACAAGATTAAGGTTTTTCTTGCTGAATTAACACTTAACTCATCCCTTGTCAAACTAAATTTAGCTAGTACCAATGGGAAGTAAAGTATTACATGTCCTATGTTCTCAGAAAGGGGCACAAAAGTGAAAGTGGCCCAGGAAGTGTGTCTTTTGTCCATCAGTGTGTTCCCAGACACAGCTCTCCATTACTTGTTATTACTTCAAAATTTACTATTTCTAAAGGTCATCAGTCATGTACTCCTCACAGCATCTTTTGGTATCGAAGCATTTTTTTTTCTGCCTTCACTATTAGGAAATGAAATAACTATTTCATCTTGACCTATAAAGGATAGTATTTTTAAATGATCTGCTTAAGGTTTTCTGTTGTTTTTGTTGTTCTTGGAGAATACTTATACCTACTAGCAATTTGTATTAAAAGTTTCCTTGTTTTACTGTAAGTGCAAATGTGTTGGGAGGAGTGGGAAATCACTTTTATACATTTCACTAGCACACCTAATTCTCCTTTAAAGCTTATTGCTCTCTGAGAAGTTTCAGAATTCCAGGCTATTGGAAGAAAAAACACTCTTTCTTTAGATATTTACAATTTCAGATTATACCAATTGCTTTTATATTAAAGATATGTTTTTTTCCATTTCTAGATTTTTCTTTTTTTTTTTTAATTTTTTTTATTATTATTTTTTTATTATGGGTAAAAATCAAAATTCTCACAATACATACAAACATTTGCAAAATGATATATAAATATATATGGATATATGTGTATTTGCTTACAAAAATGTTATTTATATATATATATACATATATTTTAAGAGGTGCTTAGATTACCCAAAATATTACACGGAACCCACTGGGATTCCCATGTTGCCCACCTCCCACACCTCCCACCACATCCCACACAACATCTCCCACAGTGTGGCCCACCACCCTCAATGAACTTACACATCCTGGAGCCTTGCCACCAACCATAGACCACAGTTCACACTGTAGACCACACTCTCTCCCACTCAGTTCTGAGTGGTGTGTGCTGATTTAAAATGGTCTACATCCGTTGCCACAACAGTACTCCGGACAACCTCCAACTCCCAAAGAAGCCCCTGTATTTCAACTGCTCATCCCGTCCCTACCCCAAAAGTGTCAAGTGGCCAGTGGCTCCACCTCATTGTTATAATTTCTTGCATTGCTAGAATCACCATATGTGAACAAGAGAATACCATCAAGTCCACTCTAGTCCATAGTTCTTCCCCCAATCTTGAGGGGACTGGGATGGTGATGTCCACTCCAACTCCAAGTGAGAGAGGGCTTATATCCCATAGATATGGAGGGTGGGATGATCCTGCCTGCAGATGCAGGCCCTCTCCATTCCCTGGGATGGCCATTGCCCATCGTTGTCTCCTCACCAGGTGGTAGATAGGAATGGAAAGGGAACCAGGAGGAGAAAATATAGGTTCTTGTGGGCCCTGGTGAGAATTTCCTATTTTTTTTCTAAAGATGATGGCACCATTGCTGAATTTGGTAGGAGAGTAACTGATCTTACTTTTAAAAGGACCACTCTTACATCTATCTCTGTGTTAAACAATTATAGATGGAACCAGATGGAAGCAGGAAAATGAATTAAGAGGCTACTGCAGTAGTTCAGGGGAAAAAATGATAGTGGCTTAGAAAAGAGGGATAGTTAAGTAGTAGACAGCTTGATTGCTTTCTAAGAATGCTCATAGGACTAAAACCTTGTGTCTGCATTTCACTTTTGTGTTTGGTGATACAGTCTCCCAAGCTTGGGGCCCAACAGTGTGACTTTCAATCCTGGCTCCATCACTTACTAGCAATGTGATCTTAGACCTATACCTTCATCTCTTTGTGACTCAGTTTTCTCTTCTGTCAAGTGGGGTTGATGGACCTACTTCAAAATTATATGTATGAGCTATCTGTGTCAAGCCCATAGAATTATTTCTGGCTTCTATTAAGTACTATGCTATTGTGTTATGATCATTTGCTCTTCAAACAAGGCTGTGAGACTCCTTTCCCCACTACAAGGCCAGTAAGTATGGTTTACAGTGATGTTTGTCCAGTAGTTAAGTAAGTGTATTTTATAGATGAAGAAATAGGCTCAACAGCTAATGAGAGAGTCAAAACCCAAACCAAGATCTCTGGCTTTAAGATTGGGCTCTCGCTCTCTCCTCCGTGCTATATGGTGTCCAGATTTTCTGATGGACCCTTTTTAGCCCCCTGTTAAACTCTCAACTAGATTCTACTCGTGTGGAGAAAAAGTGCCTTGAGGTTCGTTTCATTTTGCTTAGGAGAGATGTGCCACAGTAGATCCGGTTGATGAGAAAGAACCTAAAGGACACCATTCCATCGCATCATTTTTTTTTTTTTCATAGTATTTTGCCTTTGCAACCTGTAGGTACAAATGTTCCTATTGCTTTATTTCTTTTTGGACTTCTCAGGCAAACTTCTAACTTCCACAAAATAGTTGAGACCCTTAAAGTAAATTTGAATCTCTTGATTGAAAATTTTCTTCAGAGTTGGACTCCTATAACAATCTGGGGTATATAATTATCCTTTGGTAATATTAATACACACATAGTTACAAATATGCATGCACATACATATATGTACATATTATATATGGAGAGAGAAAGTTAATTCACGTTATGCAATCTATTGAAAGACTCAGGATTGTTTAGAGCAGGATCTTAAAACTTCAGCATAGTTTATACTTGGGGCCAATTAATTCTTTTTTAAATTTTTATACATTGTTTTATAGAATCTTCACCACAGAATATATTTTTGGTGCTTTATAATAAAATTTATTTCAACATAACCATGCTTCTAGAAATATACTTATATTGGTTTCTATGATGAAATTTAATTTGTCTGACCCTACACAATTTGAACCCAAAACTCTTATGTGATTTAGACTTAATAAAACAGGATTTTCTTTCTGGTGTACTTTTCATCCCTTACAAAGGTAGTAAAGATTTTCCCTCCCATGCAGCTAAAGAAGACAGCAAGAACCATGAGAATGGACTATAACTAATAGTACGATCATAATATTCCTTCATCATTTGCAACCAATATACCACACAAATGCAAGGCACTAATAATACAGTGGTATATGAGAAATCTGCATTTTTGCACAATCTCTCTGAAAACCCACAACTCTCACAAAAAAAGAGAAATAAGTACCCCCAGAAAAAAAACAAAACCAAGATCAAAATCCTTAAGAAACTTAGCTTCATTTTTGTACTTAAGAAAAATAACATGTATAACACTATAAAAACTTAAACTGGTACAGGGAAGTGGATGTGGCTCAAGCGATTGAGCTCCCACCTACCACATGGGAGGTCCAGGTTTGGTTCCTGGTGCCTCCTAAAGAAGAGCAAGACATCAAGCTGATGCGATGGGTTGGTGTGGCAAGACGACGCAACAAGATGATGCATGGAGGAAAACATAATGAGAGATACAACAAAGCATGGAGTGGAGGTGGCTCAAGTGATTAGTCGCCTCCCACCCACATGACAGGTCCCAGGTTCGGTTCCCAGTGCCTCCTAAAAAAAAAAAGACCAGCACACAACAAACAGACACAGCAAATACAAACAATGAGGGGGTGGGGAGAAATAAATAATATAAATCTTTTTTTTTTTTTTTTTAAACTGGTACAACAAGACACATGCATTGTTTCAGTGTAAGTTTATGAAAGTCCAGTAACTCTGAGGGAGTCCAGAGTGGAGGCCATTGGTGTGCACACAACACAGCATTTTAAGTTTAGAATCATGCCTGTCTCTGCCTGGCACACAGGGATGCTTAATAAACATTTGTGGACTGATAGAATTAATGAATGAAATGTAGGCCATGGGGAGGGTACTTTCCATTCCCTCCAAAAACAAAAAAAAAAACTCACCAATTTGAATAGGACTCCTTTGGAGGACACGTGTGCTCTTCCTGAAAGTTTGGCTTGGGGAGTGAGGCATGCACTCGAGCGTTTTTCATAAGGCCAAAGGCTGGGAGCAGATGGGTAATGAACAGGACTGGGTGGTCCCTGCATGTTGAGCAGTGAGACCAACCTTAACTGCTCCTGTGGCTATTGCTTGACCCAAGGAACACAGGCACACTTGGTCCTGCCTGTCCCAGGCCCATGACGAGCAGCATGGGTACATGACAGAAAAGCCAGGCTGCCTGGGAAGAACCCGTTCTCAGACACTGCTCAGGTAACTCAGGCCGAAAAAGTAAGTCCTTCCCAGGAACTGAGCAAGTCCTTTAGGTCCAGACCTAACTTTCTCAGGTGGTCTGACAGTTAGGCTTTTTAATGATTTCCAAATGAGTATATACCTACAGTTATTTGTACTTTTGAGTTTGTGGATATGTGGTAAGAGTGCTGATTTTTTTCTCATAAATATTAAAGCATGCAGTTTTAATAACTTTAGGTTTTTTTTTCAATTTTTAATGTATTGAGACTTCTTCAAGATATGAACATGTCCCAGGTTTCTCTATCTTAAAGGCTCATTGTGTCAAAAAGTTTACAATTCACAAACTTTAGAATTCTGCCTACCAAAGGGGAAAACAGGGAAGCTATGAGGGAGGTAGCCAGACAGAGACTACGTTTCCTATTTTACTGTTGGAGTTGTGATCTAGAACAGGTGGGAAACAAACTAGTCACAATCTCTAATGGTTTTATGTGGCGATGCCTGGACCGAAACTGGGTGTTCTGTGCCCTGATCTAGTGCTCTTTCTAGAGTGCGATGCTGTGTTCCCATCCTCGACTAATCCAAGCCAGAATGCTTGGCAACTGACTGAAGAGCTTCAGTCATGAACTTCAGTCATGAACACATATAAAAGACCTTTTGTTCTTAATTGATGTGGTCAGAGGGCTTCTCAATGGTAAGGAGGGTCAGTCCAAGGAAGACAGACTTGTGCCTTGTGGAAGTCTTTGAAGTTTCATCCAAGACTTTGCCTCTTAATTTTCTGGAAGGCCCAGAATAAGGGGTAGTTCCCTGGATGCACAGTCTATAGCTTATAACTTATTTACCACTTGGACAGCTCTAGCTATATATATATATATATTCCACCTTGAAACCAAGATCAACTCCCATGTGAGTCACTTATAGTGTTGGAGACCAATTTCCTTTTCTCCTGTTCTTCAAAAGTGTCCAAACAGATGAAGACCCTTAGAAAATACCACATGTGTCACCAACTTCAACGGGACACTCACAATTTCCCAATAAGCTGGTAGACTCCCTCTTTCAGTCTGCACATGAACTACCTCATATCGTCCCTGTTTTCCCCTGTGGTAGGCAGAATTCTAAAGTTGCTCCGCCCCCCCCCCCCCAAGATTCTTGTACTGATTATCAAATCAAATATTAATCTAGGCACTGCTATGAAGGGACTTTGCATATGTAATTCAGGTTATTAATCAGCTGACCGTAAAATAGAATATCTTGGAGGATCTGGATGGGCCCCTTGTAACCACCTGAATCCTTCAAAGCAGAAGGAGGCAGAAGAGTCAGGCAGAGATGGAGTAGAAGAGGAGAGCAGCGAGATCTGAAGCCTGAGAAGTTCTCCATCCATTGCTGCTGGCTTTAAAGATGGAGTAAGGGGGCCACAAGCCAGAGAAGGTGAGCAGCCTCTAGAAGTTCTGAAGGACCCCCAGCTGACAGCCAGCTAAGGTACACTGCGTGGACCTTAATTCTGCCAACAATCTGAGCCTGGAAGCAGATTCTTCCCAGAGCCTTCTGAAGGGAACAGCCCAGCCTATACCCTGACTTGAGTTCTGTGAAACCAAAGCAAAGAATCAGCTGAACCATGTTGTGCCCAGACTTCTGACTTGTACGACTGTGAGATAACAAATAGGTATTGCTTAAACCCCTAAGTTTGTGGTAATTGTTTGTAGCAGTAATAGAAAACTCATAGATGCCCCAGCTCCCCACCTTCCTCATTCTTAGCATCATGCTTGGCACTTCCCAGAGAAGAGAGACAGGAACGCTCTAGCTTCCTGTTGGTGCAGTCACCTGACTCTGCCTTTATTTCTCCTTTAAAGCAGAGGATGAGTCCTTCCAGCAATTAATTCTTTGTTGCTGGGGTCTGCCTTGTGCATTGTAGAATGTTTAGCTGCATCTCTGGCCTCTACCCACAAAAAGCCAGTAGCACACACATCCTAATTTTAACAACCAAAAATGTCTTGGACATTGCCAACTGTCTGTCCCCTGTGAAGGACAAACTTGAACCCAGTAGAGACTCCTTAGCTTAGAGATGTGGAAATGTGATTTGCTTTATTGGTATGTGTGAGACTGTTGATTTGCTCAAAATGTCAGCTGTGTACCTTTATTTTGAAAAGTCTGTTAATGCCTATTATCAAATGGGTATGTTATCAACTCAGTGTAATTTTTCACATGCCTCCCAAATTCTCCAGGCATGAGAATAGAAACACAAATGTAATTAGTCTGTAATACAAATGTGAAATAAGATTAGCGTTAGAAAAAATAAGTCTGATTTAAATGAGTAGAAATATCACCATATTTAGAGTTCCTAAATTTTAGCGAACCCCCAATCTGCCTATTTATTTATCATGTACTAATATATTATTAAAAATACAATAAATGCAATCTCTTTCACAAAATAAAAAGGAAGAAACACTTCTTAGCTCATTTTATGAGCCCAATATTGCCCTGATACCAAAACCAGAATAGGGTAGTACAAAATGTAAAAGCTGCGGACCATTATCTCTCATAAAATTAGACACAAAAGTTACTTGACAGCGTGGCATTGGCAGAGGGGGAGACATATGGATCAATGGAACTGAATAGAAGACCCAGAAATAAACCCACACAAGTATGCTTAACCATTTTTTTTAAGGAGGTACTGGGCACTGAACCAGGAACCTCGTACATGGGAACCAGGTGCTCAGCCACTGAACTACACCCACTACTCTGCTTAACCAATTTTTGACAAAAGTGCATAACCAATTTAATGGGGAAAGGATAGCCTTTTCAACAAATGGTGCTGTCACAGTTGCACATCCATTAATGAAAATATCAACCTAAACCTTACACCTTATGCAAATATGAACCCAAATTAGATCATATATTTAAATGTAAAACTAAAATATATTTTTTAAAGAAAAAACATAGATTAGTCAAAGAGTTCTTAAACTTGATACCAAAAGCATGTACCATAAAAAGAAAACATGATAAACTAGACCTCATCAAAACTAAAATCCTTTGCTCTGTAAAGAAGTTGAAAAGACAAGCTCAAAATGGGAGAAAATATTTGTAAACCACATTTCTGAGAACTGGTATCTGGAATGTATAGAGAGCTCTTAAAACTCAACAGTAAAAAAAAAAAAACAACAATCCAATTTGAAAAAATGGGAAAAAGGCATGACCAGACCTTTCACTGAAGAGGATATACCAGATGACAAACATGCACATGAAAAGATGTTCAACATCATTGGATATTAGGAAAATGCAAGTTAAAACTACAACATGATTCAGTATACATCTATCAGAATGGCTAAAATAAAAATAGTTAAAATACCAAATGCTGGTGAGGATCTGGAGAAATTATATCACTCAGATACTGCTGGTGGGAATGTGAAATGGTCCAGCCACTCTGGCAAATGGTTTGGTAGTTTCTTTAAAATCTAAACATGCAACTACCCATATGAGCCACCAATTGCAATTTTGGGGATTAATCCCAGAGCAACGAAAACTTCACACACACAAAAAAACAAAACCTGTGTACAAATGTTCCCAGCAGTTTTATTGTAATAGCCCACCTCCATAGCAAGGGCAAGTGTCTTTCTACACATGAATGGATAAACAATCTGGTACATCCATTCGGAGGTATACCTGTCAGCAATCAAGGGAAATGAACTATTAGCACATGCAAGAACTTGAATGAATCTTCAGGAAATTATGCTGAGTGAAAAAGCCATTCTCAAATGGTTATATGCTGTATTATTCCATTTATATAACATTTTTGAAATGACACAATTTTAGAAATGGAGGGCAGCTTAGTGGTTGCCAGAGGTTAGCAATGGGAGATGATGGGGGATGTGATGGAAGTGAGTGTGGTTATAAAAAGACAAAACGAGGGATCCTTGTGGTGGTAAAATTGTTCAGTATCTTGACTGTATTGGTGGAAACATGAATCTACACAGGTGATAAAATTATATACCTGATCACAAGCAAAGCTGGGGAAATCTGAATAAGATTGTTAGATTATATGAATGTCAACATCCTGGTGGTGATATTATACTATATGTTTGCATAATTTTACTACTGGAAAGAACTGGAAGAAGTGTCCAAGGGATCTCTCTGTATTTTTTTTTACAACTGCATATGAAGTCACTTATCCCAGTAAAACTACAGTGAGTAAAAATGTTAAAGGATGAGATAAGGATGAAATAAGCAATATCAATAAATGTGTTAATTGTGATGGCTTCATACTGTCACATATATCAAAGCTTATTAAATACTTGGGGAGAGGATGACCATTACCCATACTGGAAATAAATCCATAGTTCAAATAGTTTTCTTGATAACTTCATTTGTTTATTTCCCCTCAGATCTGATTATACTGTCAATTTTTTTTTAACATGCTTATAAAGAATTCCTTTTAGAAATAATGGAAATGTCTATTCTACCGCTTTTCTTGCATCTGCATTATTTATAATAATCTTCAATCTACCACTTCCTTGCAGAAATCTTTTTGAGCCACTTGCTAATTTTAAGAGGGATTTAAAGATAATCCATGTCTATGTATCTAGGCACATGTAAATTGCTATACATTGAAATATGCTGAAAATAAGTGAAGGAACCAATAAAGGCACTGTCTGCCCTTTGCCAAAATTGTGGAACTCCACACTCCTCTCAAGAAACTTCACACATGGACAATAATTGACACAGAACCCTTGACTTTCAACAGTGAGTGTGGCCAATGCAATCCATATTTTAAACATTTATAGAGTTAAATTCTTTCTCATCTCCATTAGATAAAAATATAATTATAAAGAAAAGTTCCAACAGTTTCATTCTGAATACTAACATATCTTCTTGCTTATCTCCAGTGGTCTCCACCCCAGTTTGGAGACCACTGGTTTAAAGAATTAAACTGTGTGTAGATGTCATGGAGACTTAATGGAGTGCGTTGTGGGTAGAGAACCAGCTGATGTGAAAACCAGCAAGGCGTGGAATAGAAGTTAATCTGATTGCACACTGCAAGCCCGCTCTGCCTTGCTCACCATAACCTCAAACCATTTACCCATTAATTAAGAAATTCCTAGAAATGAAGACACCATTATATACTGAGCACCCAATATGAGCCAAGCCATAGCTCCTTAGGCTAAATTTACTTCCCTCCTCTTTCATTAAGTAAACTCTTTAGTGAAGTGAGACACATAGACAAGAAAGTGCTCATCGTAAATATCTCAATGGAGTTTTAAAAAGACATGCTAGTATAACTGGTTCCCTAATCAAGACACAAAATATTACCAACACTTGGAGGCCACCCTTGTGTCTACTTTTCTAACTCTGTTCCCTGGAGGACCATTATCCTTCTAACTTCTAACACCATAAATTAGTTTTTCTTTTGGGGAACCTTATAACAATTGAATCATGAAGTAGATAGTCTTTTGGGTCCAGTTTCATCCATGTTGACTGTGTTGTAGTTCATTCATCCTCATTGCTGCCTGGTATTTCTTTGAGTTGCTATAACAGTTTATTATTTGGACATTTTTCCCATCAGTTTTGGCTATTGTGAATGGTGTTGCTATGAACTTTCTTGTATTCTCCTCCATTTGTTTTCATCCCAGAATGTGGCATTATTTTTCCTCAATCTGTTGTTCTAATTGCCCTAGTAAGTACTTGATTCTTCAAATTGGAAAACAAAATTAATGCCCCTAGAAATAGAAAAGGGGGGGGGCGGGGTGTAGGATTCGAAGAGGTGTAGGATGCAAATATGTGCTCTCGTGGACTGTGACTCGAGAGGACAAAGCCATTGCCACGTCAAGGAATAGTCAGAGCAGGCTTCCCAGAGAAAGGTGAAACCCAGAATTTGGACCTGTTGGTTGAGAGAGATTTTTTTGAGGGAAGGGTTTGCCTTCTAGGCAAAAGTAATGTGAAAAGGCATGGAATGGGAATATCAGTGGTGTGGGTTGAGAAGACTCATCTAGGAAAAGTCATTTATTCTTTGTGTAGTTTGCTTTTATGGTCTACCCACCTCTCAAATGGAGAATCTACGAATAGCACCGAAATACTCAGCCTTGGTGTACCTTAAAAGCAAACAAAACCTGTGCTGGTATCAAGAAAAGACCATCCAGTGCAGGGGGTGGAACTGAACGTAGGTGAACAGAGCCCAGCATGATAGTTTTTCCCCCAAGTGCCACTGTCTCTTCTCTTGCTTTTATGTGTATGTGCATGCCTGCAAAGGGTACAGTGTTGGCAATTATTAAAACCATTCTTTACTCAAAAGTGAGTGTTTTGACAACAGAGCCGAGGGAGAGGAAAACGGCTGTACCCCTACAGTGCCTTTTTGCTTTTTCTGCTTTTAAGAAAATAGCTACCTGCCTACCGGCAGCAGCTCCTTTCTGCCTTACCTTTTTCTCAGGCCGCTGATTAATCACCTGTTTAAGCATCTGAGGTACTGATTAATTTGTGACCTGAATGAAGGCCGGGGAATTCTAACCATGTCCCCTGAGCTGAAACAGTTCAGTAGGTGGATAAAAACCCATCTTGCTAATTATTTTTTTTTTTGGTAACAGATGAAAATATGTGGCAAGGTTTCCTCCTCAGATAATTAGGTCTTTCTGAATGACAACTTTCCTATTTATTAGCTCCACATGCCTTCGGAAAATGCATGCGTGTGGGAGAGAGAGAGAATGTACTCGGCAGATTGGGAGCAGACCTTGAATAAGTGAGCAACCTTCTGACGTTCTGTCTGCAGTTTTCCATGGTTTCTGCTTCCAGAGCCTCATTTTTGCTCTTGCATGCCCCCACGGAGCTGAATTCTTGGTTGAATATGAATTGCAGTGCAGTGGGGTCCTTTTTTATTTATCTTAATTTTTAAAAAGAAGCTGATGGGAGGAGGAAGTGCCGCAGGGATTGGGTGCTGATGTGCATATTTTGCTGATAAAGGAGAATAAAAAGTACTGTATTTTAAAAGTCATGTGCAGTGGTTTAGTCCCTTCCATTCACTTTACGATTTAGTTTGTCTGATTAAGTTGCAAGGATACCTGGGGCAGGTGCTGGGGTGGGGCGCATAAGAGAAGAACAGATAAAGCAGACTTATAAGGAAAGGAAGTGTATGGGTCTCTTTGTCGTGCATCTTTGGCTTCTACTTCAGATTTATAAAGTGGAGTCCTGGTGGGATCCACCTCAGCAAGTCTCTCCTTTCTTACTGTTATTCTGTGGCCACTATCTAACTTGGAACTGAGGGATGGAAATAATAGGAGAGCTGGCATCTGGCTAATTGCCATTCCGATTGGGGGTTGCCTGAGAGTTTAGTGGAAATTGCTTGAACATGAAGAACTTTCATTGAACCGTGTTAATTTGTCTCAAGCATTCACCCAAAGCCTACCCAGCACCAGGCACAGAAGAATTCCTTCCTCAGCCAGTACCCCCGACCTGGCCAGAACCCAGGTACAATGCGCCTTCCACAGTCATAGCTCCGTGATCCTCCTATGAGCACCTAGGGCTGAGGAGTGACTTCTCCTGGGTCACACTTGCTCTATCTTTCAACGTGTTTGCTACTGTAGTTAATAAGTCTCTGTTAAATTATCTGTGGGACATTTCCTCCTTCCCCTCTTCCCCAACAGAAGCTCTCGGATAACACACATACCATTTTAATTGTGAGTGTGGAAACCATCGCAGCTCACTGAGTGGAATAATTATAGTGGTAAGAATTTTTGGAGATTTCTAAGTTAGATGATTCCCATACTGAAGAAATTTGTGGGTAGCCTGTGCTTTACGGAACCCCTCATAACACCTCTGCTTTGCAGGGTGTAGCCTACCTGCTGATGTATTTCTTTTTACGTATGGTTTTGCGCCTATTATATTTGCAGTCTTGCAGATTGAGTTCAAAATATTTTTGTCCTGTTAGGATGCGTTGCCTTTTCTTTTTGGGCTATAAGCAATGATCCTCTTCATTCTGCTTGTCCTAGTAATTTTTAAGGAAAGGGAATCAAAAATGTTTTCTTCCATTTTATAACACCCTGGTTAAATGTGCCTTGCAATCATAGTTTATGTTTTGTTGTTTCAGTTGTGTTGTTTCCAGGCTCAAGTATTGCATTGCTGTGATTGAAAGCTGCGAATACACCATTTGGCTTTACATGCAGCTTTGAAAATCATGGTGTACTTTTTTAGCAAGTGAATTTCAGGTTCTGTTTAATTACGCAAACTGAAGGATACTGTTTAAGAAAAAGAATGTTTTTTTCTTCTGTTGTAATTGATCATGTATTTCAGACTAAAAGTTCTATTGAGGTACTTAATTTTATTGAGAAGAAATTCCCTTTATTCTTTTTCTTCAAAAACGTACATTCATTCTCTGACGCTCTAGTTTTGGGGGAAAAAAACACACTTGGATAAGTATTTTTGAGCTTTAATTAAATCATTTTGTGGTGAGTAGAAATTAATAAAATATTTTGGGTGAAACCCACCTCCTTTATGTGACAACGTCAGGGCTAAATGGATTCATGTGAGGTTCACAGTCAACCTTCCAGCATGTCCCTCAAGTAACTTGAAGGCTTTTAGTACTCTTCCTGCTAATGCCATCGTGTATGATCTTCAGTTTAGGGAAAATATACAGGATTCTGGGTTATTCTATTTTGAGGAAGTTATTGTGATTTTAAAAATTAAACCAAAAATGGTGCCCCATGGATTGCTTATTATTAAATGACAGTTTTCCGTGTGATTAAAGGGGATATGAAAGTTCATATTGGTTGGTAGTTGAGCTTCAATCCCTCATCCTAAATACTGCCTCTCCAGGCAAAGCAAACTAGTGTTAAGGTGGCACTCGATAAATATTTGTTGGAGGAATTAATGAATAAATGAATAATTTAGGCAAAATCTATCCATCAAGCCAAAAAAAAAGTATCTCAGTCCTCAGTTCTACTCAATACAGATTCTTTGAAAGTTTATTTTGTAAAGAGCAGTCGAGTGAAAATTCTGAAATTTTAAGAAGCTGTTGGCTTAGTTGGGAAACTAAGAGAGATGTAATAAAATGGCTAAACAATCATAAGGCAACATATAAGAGTAAGGCATGCTCAGGGTTAATTATGTCACCCAGGGATAATTATGTCCTGACAAGACCTTGGCAGGGTCTACACAGACCTACCATTTCTATAACTTCATTTTTATTTTACTCATACGTACTCATAGGCATTTTATCTAGGTCTAGATGCCATGACAATGCTGGACATGTCCACATTAGATAAAACAGTAGACAAAACAGCCACGTTGAGATACTGCCTCTTGTGATCTCTCATTTTCCAGGTACAGTGTCTTTGTGCTGCTCAAGGATTTTTTCTGAATTACCTACTGTGGCAGTCCACCCTGGCTTGACCATACTCTCTCTCCTAAGCAAACCCTCCTCTCTCTATCTCCAAACTAGAGTTGCCAGATAAAATACAAGATACCATATAAATGTGAACTTCAGGTAAACAACAAATAATAAATTTTTAGTATAAGTAAATATTGTAAAACTGCAGTATTTGGGATGTACTTGAGCTGAAAAAAAAAAAAAATATATATATATATATATATAGGTGTCCTGTATCCTGCATTTTTATTAGCTAACTCTGACAACCTCACTCCATGCCTATCCCAATTACCACTTTAATATTGTAGATAATTTTACCCACCCTGTAGAAGACAAGTCTAAGTGAAAAACAAAATTCGCACTTAGGTATGAATGCCTGGTAGGTGGGTTAATGTATAATGATTAAAATAAGGGTATTCCTATATTCCAAAGAAAAATTTGTTTATCCAGAGGTTCAGTCTTCTGGAGGGGAAACTTGATCAGAGATATTTTAGAATGTCAATAAAGAATTAGTACCTCTTTCCTCTGTTTGAACAATCAAGATGAGGTTAGCTCTGGTATTCATGTTTGATTACCATCAATGAAAGCATATTCTAGCACCACATTTACAAATGGGAGGTAATAGTACCAACCTCAGAGATTTGATGGGAGGTTTAAGTAAATTAATATATGGAAGTGCCGAGAAGAGGGCCTGGCCCATAGTAAGCATTTGTGTTAGCCATTGCCACCAACTAAAATTATTCCAGCAATATTTACTCCCATGTGCAAGATACTTATCATTCCTCTTTACTTACTATCCTCTGAAATGAAAAAGAACAACACTGGGATGAGTGTAAGGGAAGAGCTTTTTTTTTTTTTTTTTTTAAAGATTTTATTTATTTATTCATTTATTCCCCCCTTGCTGCTTGTGCTCGCTGGGTCAGCTAACCACGCTGTGCGGGCGGGCTTGCCTTCACCAGGAGGCCCCGGGAACTGAACCCGGGACCTCCCATATGGTAAACGGGAGCCCTACTGATTGAGCCACAGCCGCTTCCCAGGGAAGAGCTTTTAAGCCCAGGTATGACACTTATTTTTAGGGGATCTTGAATGTTCTGGGCCTCAGTTTCTCAATTTTTAGAATTTACATGGTTGGATCGCATAATACATATAATACAGAAAAAGCAGCTGAGCTGCATGGAGGAAAAATAAAGATTTCTACATCTCCCACTAGAAGTTTTGGTTCTGGAAGACAAGGAATGGACCAGAGCGAAGAACTTCTTAATAAGCACAGAAGGGAAGTTGATACAGGCAGTGTATGTACCATATCCTGGGAAATATTGGACTAGATGATCACTCAATCCCTTTCCAGTTCAATCTTAAATGTAGACATCTGTGATTCAAAGTGATAAGAAAATTATTTATATAGAAGTTTAAATATAGCTGCATTAGCTACATTGTAAATGCTGCTGGTTACTTGTTTATTGGGCAAACTTAATCTAGAAAGGTTCTTTCATGAATTTTCATTAGGTTTTCAACAAAGCCCTGTTGCAAATGGTGAATTATGCATTAACATATGTTCATGTTAATTTATACCCCCATGACAGATTTTTGGCATGGGATCAATAATTTACAACTATATTTTTAAAAGTTTGTTTATTAATAACATCAAGAAATCAGGATTCTCATTTAGATGATGATGTGTCATTTGAACCCAATGAGAAAAAGAACAGATTTCTCAGTTCTCAAATATATGCATATTTGCCCAAGGAACAAGAAATGAATCTGAAACTATCAAGATAAGTGTTTCCTACTCTTCTCAATTAATAGTCTTTTTTTTGCCCTGTTGGATTGCATAATGTTGGTGGCTTGTCATCAGATGGGTGTTGTTATATTAAGTTTCTCTAATATACAAATAATTATAGGCTAGCTATTTGGGTCATAATACTTAATTATTTTGATTAGGCTTTTCTGAAAACTTAACACAATACCTTATTTATATTTCCAAATTGTTTAAAGTTAGGCAAAATGTAATTTTGTTCCTATAAGGAAGTAAAAATCCTGCTAAGCAGCCTCAAGAACTATGTTTCTGTGTCTCCAGTGTACTTTAAACACAAACGAATGTTGTTTTGGGAAACCCTGATGTTGAAAAAATATCTAATAAAACAATTGAGTTAAAGGGTGGTTATTTGCATGACTGTAAGATAATCTTTTAAAAAGTTAATGTAGATCCTTGAAGAAGCTACTGCCCTATTATGCTTAAAATGTGATTTGTCTTAAATAATTTTGTTCCCATTTAAAAAAAATTGTTATGTAAGTGGAGGTCCAACTTTTCTATTCTTGGCAAGTATTGTATCAGTCACTGTTGTTTATTTGTAGAGAGATCAGATACCACATCCAGTATTTGTATTCCTAAATAAGGTTGAAGAAAATAAAGTGACTTAAGACTGAATCCGTTAATGGCCATTTCATTCCTGTTGTGATGAGCAGTGGAACCAAAGAGCGCTCGTGAGTTTGTTTAAAGGCAGCTCTATTTCCAAATTAACATCTTTTCAAGAGCCCCTGGGCAGGAGTTGGGATGGTGAGGAAGAAAATAGCACTCTTTTGTATCAGATTGCACCTTCTTATGAAAGGCCAAGAAAAATTAGTCCTATGGTTAATAAGAGGGGTTTTATGTCTTTACATTTCTATGGTCATAGAAGTAATGAAGTTTTGAATAGCAAAGGAAGCTGATTTTAATTCCTGGTTCTCTGAATTATATCTTAATTTCTCTGTGCCTTTGTTTTTCATCTTTAAAATAAAGATTATAATGCCATAAGGATAACGTGAAATTACCATCCTATGTGCTACAGATAGTGTCTGGCATTTAGGAGGCAATCAATCAAATACAAGTCTGTATTTCCTTCCACTCTGAGGTAAAGATGATGTCTCTGGTCTCCTGATTTGAGATATGTCCCCTTAACCCATTGTATGTGTAGTTTGTAGTTATCATTCTGTAATTGTAGTAGGCTGCTTTGTTTGGTAAATGTGTACGGTCATCCTTACTAGCCTGACTCTTCCATGGTAGAAACTATAGCATCTTTCACACCCATTTTACCCTTTGTATCTGCTCCTCTCCTACTCATCCGGATCAGTCTAATGCAGGAGTCGGCAAACTGCAGCCTGAAGGACAAATCCACCTGCTCTCCTGCTTTCCCAAATAAAGTTTATTGGAACACCGCCATGCCTATTCCTTTCCCTTGTGTCTTTGGCCACTTCTGTGCTTCAATGGCAGGACTGAATAGTTGTGGTAGAGACCACATGGCCCACAACGCCTAAATGATTTAATACCTTGTCCTTTGCGGAAAAGGTGTACCAACCCCTGGTCTAGTGCCTAATATATATAGTATAACTGAACTTAACAAAAGTAGGCTGATTAAAAATTGAGTACTTGTTGACAAATAGATGCTGAACGAATGGAGAATAGAAAAATATAATAGTTCTTGACATAGTCATATTTCTTAACTCTAATGCTAAGAATGGTAACAATGAGGAGGACAGAGAAACAATGTTATTGAAGAGAAATAACAGAGATGGAAACCACAAGAGACAAGTTCTTCTATTAACTGCTGTTGGGCCTTGTTCAAAGTTATGCTATCTCTTAGAGCCCTACGTTTCTCATCTGTCAAGTGAAAATAATTTCTCTTCAACCTAATAGTGAAAGATCCAAATGCATGTTGTACAGACTTATCTTTTTTCCTAGTTATATAATCCTTTTCTCTTTATGTGTTAATGACCTCAATTAAAAGCCTCTCTACCTGAAGACAGAATTCATGATACATTTATTCTTTTCTAAAGGCTTCAGGGAAAGTGGTGTCCTTGGGGAGAACCAGGTGTGAGTTAAAGAAAAGAATGGAAGCTGTCTTTACAAAAAGTTGGAGGATGCACGAATTCCTATTTAACATGAAACAGAGTTAGTAGAGGGTCCAGTGGAAACTTCTAGAGTTAAAGGATGAGTGAACATCAGAGAAGAGGAAGCAGAGTGCAGGATAGAGATGAACTAAGAGGAGAATGGCTGAAGGCCTTAAAATGGGAATATTAAGCATGGTGTATTTAGCTGGCCAGTGTTTCCAGTAGAATTTGCAACAGCCTCTTTGTAGATGGACCATGACAGATGAGGTCTTCAAGTGCTCAGGGTGGCTAGGTTGGAAGACCAGGTAGCTGGTAAACTACAATTCAGAACAGCCTTAAGTCCAGTGAAATGGGCACTGCCCTAGGGTTCTGAAGACCCGGATTGGAGGCTGGACTTTTCTAGCTTATGTCACTGTGGGAAAGCCTCAGTTTCCTCACCTGCAGATTTGAAGTATCTTCCCTGTGTACCTTTTAGGACTATTCAAAGAGTTTAATGAACTAATGTGTCTAAAGGTACTTTGAAAACTGTTCATATATATGCCAATATTATTCTTTTAATGAGTATGAGATCTCAATAACCACAGAAGGGCCTGGGCTTTTAGTATATATGTAATAGAGTTGACAGCTTTGTGTCTGAGCAGGTTTGCATGTGTGCACACACACACACACATCTCCACAGGCAATGTGGATTTAGGATATAGTAATATATCCTCTGGGTGCTAATCTCCTGGGTAATATAATATTTTCAACTTATTAGGGTACAAATATCACCAGAAATCTATAGAATACTATCTTCAGATGGTGTTTAAATATCCAAAGTTACACATCAATACCTTCTTACCCAATGAGCGAAAGAAAGTTCTTTTTAGAGTGGAAGACTTGTGGTAACCCTGGTGGACAGATTACCATCATTCTGATAGGAGTGTAATATAAAGCTTTTCTTTTACTTGGTTCCATTTATCTGGATTAACAAAGAACCAGGCTACAAATGATTCTGTTCTCTCTGGGATGAAAGAAACAATCACTGAGAGGTGATAACATATCTTAAGAATAGAATACTACGTTTAGAGCAATTTGTTCTTCCCCTTTTCAACTCCATAGCAATGACATCCATATACTGCATTTAGTCTGCTGTTGAAATGTGATGAGGAAGAAACAAACACTGATTTTCTTTAAACAAAGGGATTTTGGGTAGTAATGCATGAAATGGTGGTTCTTTTGTTACAGTAAAGGCATTCCGTGTGATTCCACTGATGAGCAATTGGTTGGAAATGTTTTATTGGTCATGATTTATGGATGACAAGTTTGAGTAATTATTAAGCTTAATTGCACTTAAATGATGGATTTTTTTCCAAATTGTTTATCTTCATGTCAAGGAGGAAGGTGTGTTAGAAAAATGTAGAGTTCAGTGGTTGCTAAATGAGCTTATTAATGTTTATATATGTAACAATTTAGGCCATTAATATGTACATGTTGGAAAGAGCTGACCATCTCAGAAAATTTCATACACACCGTTGCTATTTTACTTTTGGCTAAACACACAGCCATTGAATTTAAATCAGAAGTTCATGTTTTCCTGAGGTTAATTTTGGTCCTTTTGTGGCTAGCCAAAGTATTTTCAAGAAAACAAAATTACTGGTACCTACTTGGCATGCAGTAGAGCATTAGGTCAAGAGCATCCAGGCTCTAACAATTCTGGGGAGGGAGTACAACTAGTCTAATCCCCAAGGACTTTGCCCTATTTCCACAGAATGATTTTTGAGGCAGCCCATTTTACCTTTAATACAAAGGGTCAGCAAGGCAGATTTGCCTACCTTTGTAAAGGCCAAGAAGCAACACTGAATTTCTAAGCTCTAAACTCTTGTTGTTTTTCTTTATTACAGGTAAATATGATTTAGAATCTTACTATGGACTTTATGGTTGATAGCACCTAGTAGTTTAAAATTTTAAGACCAGAATGCTGGTGCAGTGAACCGATTGAGCCTGGGTTTGACTAGCCTCTTTCATGGGCAAAAAAATTTTCTTTTTTTCTTCCCTTCATCTCATTAGTTTATCAGTCATCATTTATGGCATCAGCCATAACATTCTTTTTTCAAAAATAAGGTCAATATATATTTCATCAAGAAATATTTCAAATACAATGCACCAAAGGCTTTTGATTGCTAGTAGCTGAAATTCACCCAGTTGACCTAGCAATGTGATATTAATTAAAAAGCTGCACATGAAAATAAGGAAGTCAAAAACTTTGGCTAAGTATCTGGGTTTTATACAGAAATCTAATAATAATTTCTACACTCTCAAATGTCAAAAAGAACAGGTACAGCAATGTTGCTAGGCTCCCAGAGATTGGAGTCCGGCTCAGAAACTGAACCTCAACAACTAGACAGCCTTTCAAAATCTGGCAGCCCGAGTGATGTGGTCATCGCACAGCCGGTCACCTGGCGGAGTTCCCTGATCCACACTAGAGGTTTTGCCATTGGCGAGGCACCACATTCCTCCCTGCCTTTGCTTCTCCACTCATGCTATAATGAACTTGCATGTAGCTTCTGCTTACTCATAGCTTTTAACACCTCATACTTGCTACCTTATGTCTATCAGCTGCTCAACTTTCTTTTTATGTTTCTTCAGTTTTTTTTTGAGAGAGATAATTGGCATAATCACCTGTATCTCCGTTAGGCCAAGCTTTCAGCAGTTAGGCTACTGATCAGCCTGTAGATTTGCTAGACTAGGGTCATGTGGCAAATACTGATCAATAAACGGTTTCCAAGTTGATATAAACAGTGAACTATATCCACCCAGTGCCACTGTGTACGCAAGAGGATGCAGGCTTTCAGAGGCTTAGCATTCCAAATAGTGACCATGACAATTAGGAGCGGACCAGTACTCCAAGGCTTATCTTTTTACCCAGTTTTCTAAGACAAGAGAAAGGATATCTTCCTAACTTTTGTTGTTATTCAATAGCAAATATTAAATATCTACAAAAATTAATGATCAGGATTGGGACTGGCCACTTCATGTAAGAGAACAATCACATTCTTTGTTACGGCTGGCATTTAAAACAAGTATTTATAGCATGACCTCGTTGTCAGTTCAAGTTCCATCAAGTTCCTTCAAAGTCTGTTGATATCACCTGTTCCTCAGTGTCTCTGACTCTGATCTGTTATACTCATTCAAGTCAAGGACTTACAAATGTAAGATTTATTCTTTATCTTTAAGTCCTGTCTAGAAGAGGAGGCATTCACCTCTAGATTCCTTCTTATCTACCAAAGTCACCTTGTGGATTCAAAGATGATAATATCTGTGCCAGGCAGACTTCTTATGCTCTGATTCAGGGAATGGAACACATCTACCTCTTAAACTATTTACCTTTCTGGAAAAGTACCAGAAAGGTACTCTTCCCCTATCGAATGGAAAATTTCAGCAAAGTTCCAGAACAAAACATTGCTAATATAAAGTTATCGTTAAATCAAAAACTGTCAAAACTTTGCCCTCAACTAAGAAGCTACTAATATATTACAATGAAATGAAATAATATCTTTTAGAGAAATTTGTAGTTTACAAAAATGTCTTGTATTGCTGCTTTCATTCTTGTACCAACTCTGTTAAGTGCATGGTGTAAGAATCATCATATCCCTTTGAGGGACACTACATATTTTATACACATACACACACATCACTTTTTGGATGTGGAGGTATATGAGGCCAAGAGTAGAAAAGTGATTTGTCCAAGTTCATCAGGCAAGAAAAGCAGTGAGGTGGCATGGAGTGAATCTGTCTAGTTGTTGGCTTTGGGGTAGTTACTAAAACTTTTTAAGTAAGTCTCACTCTTTTCAGATACAAAATGATGGTTGTTACAGCACTGTTAGGAAAACTGAGAAGAGATAATTTATGTAAAACATACTTGGTACATGGCACCTTGGCAGTGCTCAGTAGATAGGATTAGAACTTTGGTCTTTATGTTCAGTGATCTTTCAACTCTACCATACTTCAAGAATTAAAAATAATATTTTCTTGGAGAAAAAGACTGACATTATCAAAACATAGGAAAGATACATCTTCACTATCTTTGTCCAGAAACATTTACTGAGTGTCCAAAAACATGTTCTGCTATGTATTAGAAAAGTCATGAGATAGAAAAGGATCAAAGTCTTCCCTTACTTTCCTAGTGGATGAAAGAGCAGACATATACCTCACCTTCCTGCAACTCCGTGCTCTGAATGCTTTCCTCTTGTGTAGTGGTGTGGATGCACTGAGGTTTCCTGAATTAGTGTATGGCTTGCTATTTAAAAAGATATCAGCTTGGGCCTATCCCAATCCAGACGGCAGAGTGAGTAGAAGCTTTGAACGACCAACAAGGACTTGCAGAAATATCTTTTTCAAAGCTCTAGAAAACTAAAAGACTGCAGTAGCAGGGCCAGCACTGAATCAACAAAAAGGCTATTTAAAAGTATAGGATCTCCTGGTGCCCTGGCTGACCCATTTGCCACCCCTAATAGGCTTAGTACAAACCTAGCCCATGTTCCCAGTGAGGTTTGGGTCCCAGTTTTGGAGGGAGCAGAGTAACCGTCCCTCCTCTTCCTCCTTTTTTTTTTTTTTTTGCTAGTACCTGGCATTCAAGGAAAGCTCTGTCATAACACTAGCTGAATACAACCTTAAGGAACAGATGCCTCAGAGTCTAAATTCAAGCAATAACATATTAAAATATCAAAATGTTCAGGTTCCAACAAAACGTTACAAAACATAAAAGAAATAGGAAGTGATGACCCAGGTATAGGAGAAGATTAAAGCGTCAATCTTCATAAACATCAATGAGGAGGACTAGACCTGAGACAGATCAGAGACTGGGAATTGTGAGTTAATGCACAATGGGTATAGGGTTTCTGTTTGGGGAGATGGGAAAGTTTTAGTAATGTTAGTTTGGTGTGGATATTGCAGTGTTGTGAATGTGATTCATCCTGTTGTGTTATATGCTGGGGAGTGGTTAAGATGGGAAAGTTTATGTTATATATATGTTCCCACAAGTAAACTAAAAAGGAAGGAAGGAGGGAAAGGGAGGGAGCCGAGGGAGGAGAGAGGGAAAGGAAGGGAAGAACAACCAAAGAGACAGTAAAAATTAAATATAGTACATGATCCTGGATGGGATCTAGTAAAGGAGGAGAAAAGGCTCAAAGGGTCATTAGGGGGACAGATGAAAAAATTGAGATATAGACTGAAAGCTTTTTATGTCAGTGTTAAATGTCTTAAATGTGAGAACTTCACTTAAGGTGCTTATAAGTGAATATCCTTGTTTTTAGGAAATGTGCATCGTGATGACTAAGTGATTAAGAAGCATGATGTATACAACCTACAGTCAAGTGTTCAGGAAACATATTGATAGATCCATAGATGGATAGATAGAATGGAAAATGTGGGGAAATATTAAAATCAGTCACCCTAGATATGTTGGAGTTCTCTGTATAGGGTTAGTATTATTTTTTAAAAATCTGTGCTGTAAGTTTGAAATCATTCCAAAATAGAAGAGTTAAAAATATTGAAATGGACAAATAAAATCCCATTCACAACAGCAACAAAAGCTATGAAATATTTTGATATAAATTTAGTAAGATGTAAGACTCGTATGAAAGAAAATTCTTAAAAGCTTTCTTAAGGACATAAATTAAGGTGTGGATAAATGAAGTCACAATAATGTTCTTGGATGAGAAAACTTAACATTTTATAAAATTGTTACTCATTTCCAACTAAGAGATAAATGTAATTCAATTCCATTTTAAAAATCCTAAGGATGAATTTGTTCATTTGTTTGGGGGAAAAGTGTTGGAATATAGCAAGTTGATTCTAAAATTCATTTGAAAGAATAACATCAATAAATTGTCAATAATTGTTTAAAGTCTAAATTATTTGAGTGGTCTGGAAAAAGGCAAGAGTTAAAGCTAGAAATCTATAAAGGTGGTCCCAGAAGAAAGGAAATACTGATGTTTGAGAGATTGTAAAGAAATAACCACAATTTGCCCTCTAAACATTATCTACTTTTTATTGTCGAGTTTCTGTTAATTTCCTAGTCTTTGGGGTGCCCTTCTAAGCATTCTCCCACCTACGCCAAAGTAGTCGTTGCTCATAAACAGTGTCCTCTTCTCTGGGCTGTTTCATAGGAAATTCTTTTTTTCCAGGGCTGTGTGGGAACTAAAGAGGCAAGAAGTTACTCTGTATATTATCAATCCCTGCCAGCTTGTTCTGAGATGTGACTCAAATAAACAAGGAAAATCTAGGGCTGGGTTCTCCAAAGATGCAGTAACTGCTTGGCTCTCGGAGGGAAAGAAGCCTCTAGAAATCCCTGAAAAGCAGATTGAAAATTCCACACCAGTTGTCAAAACAATCACTCAAGGCCAGATTTAAGTAAAAGAAATATAAGAGTCAAAAGATAAACCAGTTTAAATCCACTTAAAAAGTAAAGCAATGTATTCACTACAATATGGTTTTGATTTGGCATTTAAAAATATCAAACTTATTTTTCTAGAAAGGTGTTTAATATTTTATACTATCTTCTCTCCTAAAAGTAGACAATTGAAATATGTTTCTTTCTCTCTGATCCATAGTTTCTCTGGCACCAAGACTTTAATGAGTTTTCCCTCTTTTATTTTATTTTATATTTTTTGCTTTAACTCTTCTCGGCTTATGAAAATTACTCATGCTGCCAACTTAGAATACATCACCACCTCCCTTGACACCTACAGTCCCATCTCCCTCTTTAAGTCTCTCCTGTTTCATTGCAACCTATTTTCATCACTTACTCTGAGGCTGTGTCTGTACTAATAGCTCTTATGTTGTTCTGGAATAGTCAAGGTTGAGGCATGTTTCACTCTTGATGTTAAAAGAAAGAAAGAAATTAAATCCCCCGAACCAACCCACCATCTTATGCAACTATAATTTTCTATGACCTATTCTCATTTCCATTCTTTCACCTCGTGTAATGTAAAAGATTGAGATTCCACTGCAGTTTTTTTATGGCAGTGACATAGTTTACTCTCACAGATATCATCACATCAATAGATATAGTCTAGTGGCCTCTGTGCTTCTGCATATATTTGGGGGAAGGTGTGCAAAGCTTTATCAAAAATCAAAATCCATGCTACTACCAAGTTTCTTCTGTGAGATAAATACTTCTATTGGCAGTTATTTAAAAATGGTCAGTAAAGCATGCTAGGCATAGTGTTATAAGTTGGGATCAGTGAGGGGACTTCACATCAAAACTACATCTATTAATTTTCTTGAGAATTGCTTAAGTATTTTTAAATTGGGTAAACTGTATAGATCACATTTAAGCTTCATCAAGATAAGTTCAGGCACTTGATCTATTGTTGCAAATCGGTGTGCGTAGTGAATCTTCAAAGCACAGAATAATATTAACACTAATTTGAATTCACATGATCATTCTGCACAAGGCAAACGGCATTTTTAAGGCACTTTTGAGAGCTGAATTTTCTATTAGCTGCTATTCAATGAGGAGACAAAAGCTGAGAAATGTGCATCACCAATGATTGAAGGGAATATGTGGGAAGCCCTTTTTAAAAATGAGTAATTCAGTGAAGGCTGAGGAAATGAGTTTCTCACCCAAGGAGTAGTAGAAGAGAGGAGAGAGTTGACTGTAAACTCTACTATCCTTTTGCCTATTCCTGAGAACAGCCCTGCCAAACCTGGAGACAAACTGTCTTGGGTGGCTGAGATATAGTTCACGAACATAAAATTCACATTTTAAAGTTTTTACTATATTTTTACTATATTCATAAAGTCATGCAACCATTAATGCTATCTAATTCCAGAACATTTTCATTACCCCAAGAGAAACCCTGTACCTGTTAGCAGTCACACTCCTCTCACCTCTCCCCATATCCCCTGGTAACTGCTAATCTGCTTTCTGTCTCATGGATTTGCCTATTCTGGACATTTCATAGACATGGACTCATATAGTATGTTTTTTTTTAGTAGTTTCTTTCACTTAGTCTAACACTGTCAAGGTCAATCCATGTTGTAGCGTGTATCAGTATTTCATTCCTTTTTAATGTCAAGTCTTGTATGTGTGGACCACAATTCATTCATCCATTCATCATTTGATGGAAGACTGTGTTTAATAGTAGGAAAAAAATGCTTTCTAAATTTCTTTTAAAATACTATTTTACATTATAATTTCTGTTTTTAAAAGCACTAGGCAGGGAAGCGGATGTGGCTCACGTGGTTGGGCATCCATCTACCATATGGAAGGATCTGGGTTTGATCCCTGGGACCTCCTGTAAAAATAAAAAACAAACAAACAAACAAACAAACAAACAAACAAAAACACCAGGCCCTGCCTTATTTGCTTTAAATGTATTCTCTTATTCAATTTCATAACCATATGATCCAAGTCGTGATGGACAAACTGGAAACTCATGTACTAAATCAAGCTTATGGAAAAAAAGTAATAAATCTATCAGTAAGACTTATTTAACTTGCTTAATACTGTCACTTTTGAAAACAAAATTTTAATACCACAGTTTATTCAGACCTCACCATATCCTTCCTTGTCTGTCCTCCATTAGATTCATTTACGAACTTAGAATACCTGCTTGGCTTCGTGAAGGGACTTTGAGTTTGCAAGACCTGACTGACTTTCTAAGTCGTGTTACAAATAAAGAAATTGAGATTCATTCATTCTTTGAACAAATATTTATTGAGATCCCAATATGCCTTGGGTCTGCAGCAGGTACTGTGATTCAGAAAGGCTAATTAACTTAGCCAAGGTCACAAATTTAGCAAAGCAATGATTAAATATTATATTGCATTTTGAAAGTGAAATTTTATTTTCAATACATTATTTGCTCTGAATCTTAAATAAAGCAATCCAAGGAAATATTGTAAATCTAAAGTATTTCATTAGTGATTATTAATTTTTTATAGAAGTGAATAATTAAGCATTATTTTGAAATCATACTTTCTACTTAGCTTGTCAAATCCATCATATTATTTAATTTTGCTGGCAAAGAATCCAAGAGCTAGATATGTTGGCTTCCCATGTAAGTTTTCTCTAACCTCATTAACTATAGCTGGAATACAGATATCATGCATGGTATGTCATTAAGTCACTAATAAATTTGAGTTGCTCCTTTAAGACTTTCCTCATCCCCAACTGTCAATGAGTAATTTATCTCAAGCTGTGATATACATAAGTTGCCTTTGAAAAGGAGGGACATGGCATTATCAGTCACTGCATGGACGAGTTATAGCCAGCTTCATCAGGGAAGAGAGCAGATGATTACAATCAATAATCAATCAAAGAACCAGTGACAGTAATCATACATCACCTTCTACTGTGGAAGCTTCACTCAAAACTTAATATCACAAGATTCAATTTCTGGGTATATTGCTTTGCCATTGTTCTGAACCTGCCCCTGGTTCGGAGAAAGCATGAAATGTTGGAAAACCCCGACTTGGGCTTTCACCACTTGGAAGATGGTAAGCAACAGTAGAACAGAATTGAATGGAAGAAAAGAACAGAACAACTGGGACCTCATTTCATGTACAACTAAGACGGTTGTAGTGGGTATATTACTGCAGAACAGCTCTCATTAATTGATATGTGGTGTTCTGTAAAATTTGTTGGCAGAAATTTTATAACTAGATGTTGAAATCATGTGCTGTAGAATATACAGCCCAATAAAAGGTACAGTCCCTATAAAACCAGAATTAATTTGGGGAAATTGTCTGGGCAGTTTATTGGAAATTGAATACATTTATAAAACACCAAAGCAATTCCTAAAACAAATTCTAAAACAATAACAAAAATACAAAAGCCATTCTGTTTGAAATGAAAGGGAAATATTCTAGGAAAAATGGTGTGTGGAGGTTTTCCACTCTGTCATTCAACAAACATCGGTTTGTAGCACTTGTGTAGCACCTACTATGTACTGGGAAAACATAGGTCCCTGCCCTTTAGGAGCAAGCTATCTGATATAGGACAGAAGTAGGTGCTTGATTACACAGTATAATGTGTTTGGTGCTGTTAGTGAGTTAGTAGGAAATGCCTTAGGAACACAGGGGAGCAGATGAAAGGCCTGGGAGAGCCTGGAGGCCTCCAAGAGGTGGTGATATTTTTGGATTAGGATTAGAAAAAAGAATGGAGAAAGGTCTTTCTAAACACAAGAGAAGGCAGGAGTGCAACAAAGGTAGAACCAAAGAGCGTAGCCTTTTTAAGCAGCCGCATAAAGGTCTGTGTGGTTGGAAAGCAGGAGGAGGAACAGGGGTGTTGGTGGGAGAAGGAGTGGTTTGTGGTAAAAGGTAGGAAAGGGAGCCACAAAAGTAAGCTGGAACTAGATTGTAAGGGGCTTCAAATGCCAGGCTTTCCTGGATGGAAAATATATAGACCAACTTTCTATGTTAAGAAACACTCTGGCCACATAGGTGGAGAAAGGAAAGGGAAAGCTGGAGGCAGAGGACCAAGTAGTAGATTATTGCTCCTAACGTAAGTATTTAACTCAGTGCAAATTTTTATCTTCCTTCATTGAGGGGACTTCCTATGGCTAGCAGATTTAAAGGGAATTTTACTGGGGACAAGACACTGTTTTATCAACGTAAGAATTTTCAGTAAAGGCTCAAGGTATTAATCATAATAAAACTTGAGTGTCTTTTGAGAAGAGGTGGCCTCCACTCCAGCTGTCAGATGGAAATCCCAGTCTTAAAGAAAGTCAAGGCAAAGGTCGCCTTGTTCAATTTAATCACATATCTAAATCTCCTTCAAAAATGAGTTTGGCAATATCCCAAATTCTATCCATCCTCTAGGATGTATTCTCTTCTTTTCAACCTAGAATGAATGATTTTCTGATTTTTCTCCTACTTGAAGGATTGTTTCAATTTTTTTGCAAAAGAAACTTAATTCCCAAGTAGCCTCCTAGATATTTTTCACAGAGAATTTTAGAGCTTTTAAAATTATCTCTTCTCTAAAGTTCTATTTTACAGACAATCAGGCTCTCTCTGAGAGCCAGGTTTTATTATTTTTTCCACGTAGTTTAGACTCAGTGCAGTGCCTCTCTGATTTTAATTATCTTTAAGGTGACAGGAGATGCCAACAAGAAGGTGAACTGTTGGTGTAGGGTTGTTGAATTTGATGCTTTTTATACTGGAGAGTTTAATCATGAACTCTGATTTTTTTTTCCCCCCTTCTGAGCTTCTTCCCCGGTCCTTATCTTATCGTGGGAAAACCATATCCAGTCCAGAGGACAAACACAAACTGAAAATAAGTTACTGTGCTTTTGATTCAGTAAATAAATCAATAAATGCAGTAATAAACAGATAAATGGGCAAGGTGATATTTTAAATCTTACATATTTAGAGTTGCATTGCAAAAATAAACAAGAAACTGTTCGGTAGCATTTTGAAATTATTAGCTGTCATGGGTTCTAAAATTAGGCTGTTGTAGGGTGGAATTTTGGAAATTATCTTTTTCAAAATGATGTTTTCCATTCAGTGTTGCAAAGTAAACACAGCTACTGCTGAGGCTGCTGCCTGGAGGCAAACACATAGTTAGCCTAAATCTTCTTTCTGGATATAAATATCTGCTGGGATTTCTAATTTGGAGAATTAAAATTACAGTCTAGAAGAGGCCACAGCATGTACAGATTTTAAGACCTCCTTTCGCCATCTCTTTCTCCCAAATTATTACAAGCCTGGAAAAAGAGAATTCAAAGACAGTAAGTATATACTTTTGTAGAGATATACTATACTACAGCTTTTCACTGTCTCTCCATGCAAAGTGTCTATTTCAGTCTTGAGAAACAGTGGTTATGTTTCATGCTAGTTGTCCTTAATACCAGTCAATGCCTTCAAAGGTTTTCCCACGTTCTGTGTTTCCCCCATCTTAATGCCCTGTCTTCCCTCTCTGATCAAGTACCGTTATCCTTGAAGACTAGGGTTTTCTGTCCTCTTCCCACATGTGCACGTTTACCTTTCCCCTTGCCTTTCAATAATCCAAATCTTAAACTTCTCTTCAGGCTCTTACAGTGATCTTTCCAGCCTGGATTCAATTTGTCCTTCAGGCCTCACTGGGACTGTCTTTCTAAAGCAGAATGAAGCATTTCATTCCAACATTTAAACAGTTGGATCTGGCAGTGCTTCCTCCATGCCCAGCTGGGCATCAAACCTCCGCAAGTGTATCCCAATCTTCCTCTCAAATATCTTTGCTCAGTAGCCTCTCAAGCTTATCTCCAAACATCACACTGCTTATGCCCCTGAAGATCCAAAACTTCCCACTGCCTTTCTACCTTATTCACACTTCTGAAGCAACCTCAACTATTCATCTTGAACCTGCTATGCCTTTTAAATCATATCTATTTTCTTTTCTCCCCCCATTCTCACTTAAACATTTTTTTCTGGACCTTGTCACATATTGCTTTTACAATAAAAGCTACACACCTGACCTATATGTGTGCATTCAGACACACACACGCAGTTGATTCTCCTTATGTGGGGTAGCTATGTTTCATAAAGTTGCCATGAATACTGAACCAGTGAACCCTGAACCTTTGTTCCTAGAGAAATTACAGCTTAGGTAACTGCAAGCCTGCGATCACAACGTTCTCATCAGCTCATCTTGTTTGGGGTATGCGTCTGCTTAAAGGCACCGCACTTAATATATATTCTTGATCGGTTAACATTGAACTCACAGCCAACAGCACTAGAGCTCAAGCCAATACAAAGCTTAACTAATGCATGTTGTGTCTGTGAGGTGCATCCCAGCCTTCTTACGGTTAGAAACGCCAGACAAACACTTCAGCACTATGCTTGGGGATCATTGTAAACAGCAAAATCACCAACAAAAAGCACAAAAAATTCCAAAAAAAAGCAGCACTAAAATGTACTGTGAAAAGCATACCTGTTTACAGTATGAGCGCTGAAACAAGAAGGCGGTGATGCCCTGTTGGACTTCAGCTGGCAACGTGTGCGCTGAGTACTCAAATTTGCTGCTCTGCGAATGTCTGCGGAAAAAACACAGGTATTGATATGAGGGTTACAGATAAATTATAGTGAGTAGACCAATTTGCAACTATGGAATCTGCAGATAATGAAGCACAGCTGTATATATCAACAACCGTGAAATCTTTCCTGATGTAACCTGTTCAAAATAAATTCCTTTCTTTTCTATTCTGGCTGTATTTTCTATCTACTACCAAATATATCCTGCCTTATAAATATAAGGTTGAGATCATCTGTGTCCTTCCATCCCTTGTTACCACATCTTAGAAGGAGCTTCAGGATACCTAGTGAGCCTTCATCATCTTTGTATGTCCAGTTGCTCTGTCAAAGGGGCCAGCACATAGGACAAGCTTGGCTAGACTAACACTACTCCAGAGACATGCTTTCCTTACTGCAGTGTCTTAATTTTCTTAAAATAAATCTTCAGTTTTCTATAAATACACCTTTTCTTTTCACCTTGATTGTAAACTCCTAATAATAGAGGTTACCTCTTCTCCTTTGTATTTTCTACAGAGCATTACAAAGTACCAGGCACAGAGTAGGTTCTTAATAAAAAGTGTATTGAATAAATGAATGAGTGAATGATGCATGGCGAGTGGTACGGCCTCAGCCTTGAGGCTGGCAGCTGGCCTGGCACCAATGGTCACATGCGTAAAAGTTTTTAATTAGCTGCTGCTTCTCTCGGGTTGGAAAGGAGAGTGATCCCAGCAATTAAATGTTCATCAGCGATTTGGGTTTGGATGTTAGAACATGAACTAGTGTTGGGATTTCTTTGAGCCTTTTTGCTCTTTCAATATATAGTTTGAGTTTGTCCTTTAATCCAAGAAACTGTGGGACCCATTTTAAACTTGTAATAAACTTGGTACTGAAGAGAGATATTTTAAGGATTGAGTCCCTAGAGAAAGTGCTCAGAATTCCTGAAAGAAATATTTTCTACAAAATCTCAAGAGGAAGTGTAAGGTAAAAGCCATGAAAAATAAGTCCATTCAAACTTCAGGTATATCCTGGAAAAGGTAAGGGAAATTCTGATAACTCCAGTTGACCTGCAGTTCTAAAGGCTGCATTAACTTTTTAAAAAGCTACTTTTAAAAAAAACTTTTAAAAAAAGCCACTTTTTTTTCTGGCTGTGCCACATGATGTTCAATGGCCTTATCTTGATACAGTGGAATGATCCCTCTATCACAATCCATGTTTTGATTTTTTCTAAATACATACATGAGAAAAGTTAATGTCTCTCTGGATTTTAAAACTATATCATTCCTTTTTACTTCCTTTTAACTTAGCATTGCTCTGTGAGCCTGTTTTTTTATATATTTTTTTTATTTTTAATGTCTTTAGATTTTAGAGGCTCCAAGGAATTGGTCTCAAGTATGGTTCCTCTTCTTTGTTTGAATGAGAGAGTTATTCACAACAGTTGGATATAATATACAACTTTGGTCTATTGGCAGAGGGAATTGGGTTTGCTAGGGCTTGAACCAAGCAGTTATACTACAATGAGTTAGTAATAAAGGATTGTCTTTCAATATTCTGTAAATCTTTTAGCTTAAGAAGAAAGTTTTAGGAGTTAATTATTTAGGGAAGGCTGTCTTTTTCTTCCAGTGCAGGGATGCATCATATTTAATTTCTGTCATCTTTCAGTGCCTAGCATAGGGCCTTGTTCAATTGAATTGAATTCATAGTGATGGCTGCATTAATTCTAAATGAACAAAATAACAACACACAAAATAAATGCATGTGATAAAAACTGTGGATGGTAAAAGAAAAGCAGGAATTAAGATGTCTGCTATCTTACCTTCTAAGAAGGTAGGCATACATTTAGCAAGTATGAAACAGTACAAGGCAGCGTAAAATCAAATCCTTGGGGACAGTTGTGAACTAGATGGTTCCAGAAGCTCTCTACAGCTGAAACAACTTGTGTTAAGGGTTAAAGGAAGTGAGGGGTTTGAAATAACAGAGTGTAAGAGGAAAGTCATTCCAGAAATGAGAAAAAGTATAAGTGATGCTGTGTAGATAAGCAAGAACATGGCTGTATGGGAAGTTTAGAGAAGGCCATCCTGACTAGGAGCAGCAGATTCAGGTTGAAAAGCACTAAAAGACAAGGGTGCCTAGAAGGTATGATATACCTGCCTATAAACGAGAAGCCTTGAATTCCAGGCTACAATGAGTAGGCTTAATCTGATATGGGCAGAAATTTGTCCTTTTAGATTTCTTAACTTTAATATGTGTGATCATAGGTAAGCTTCACTTGTGCTATCCTTTGGAAGTTATCTGAAACTTATTGGAGCTATTTTCCTCCATAGACAATATGGAGGTAGCATATTCCGTAAATGGGAAAGGAAACAGGATTGAAGAGTGTGTGTGTATGTGTGTGTGTGTGTGTGTGTGTGAGAGAGAGAGAGAGAGAGAGAGAGAGAGAGAGAGAGAGAGAGAGAG
>JAKSZT010054215.1:26792967-26847252 GCA_026826555.1 Tolypeutes matacus | reverse complement strand
GGAAGCTGAGGGGAGCAGGCAGTAGAAGGAATGGTGATGAGAGGTGCTGGATATGGGGTTGGGGGGGGACACCTGGGGCGGGAGGGAGCAGGGATTATAGGACAAGAGCTTTGCAACTTTCTCCTTGGTATGAATCAGTGTCACATTTTCTGTTTTCTTGAACACCAATGGAAGCTTTTAAAATTGTTTTCCTAGGACCCTGCTAGCACTATCAAGTCTACAAATTGCATTGATTTGTTCAATTTCATATGTCATTATGATTTCATCCTTTGTTTAGATGTTAGGTTTTTTTTTTCCCCCACAATAAAATTATGGTATTCAAAGAACACTTGTCAAATTGTTGGTTTCTGCACTAATGATGCCCATGCTGTTCATAAGAACACAACTGTTATCAAAAGATGGATGGCGATGGTGGAAGAGGGCACCTGCTTCTCATGGCAAAGCTGTAAAAGAATGAGTTAAGGGTAAACTCAAAACTGAGTGTCAGGGCTTCTGAAAAACTTGTGGCCGTAGCGTTCTTAAAATAGAACTCAGGAATTTATGGAAGAAGAGAAGGCTTATGTGGCTTTCATGCTATTGACCTCAGAATCTATGCAGCATCGTTAAAATTCTTTTCAACAATCCTGTGCATAGATTTCATCTATTATTTCACCATGAATATTATTGGCTGTAATACACTTTCAGCCTATTACCTCTCCTCCTCTCTCTGTCAGAATATGACTGTATGTGTATGTTGGGGATATGAGCTGTGGTTGGTGCTGATGGGTACAAAGGAATGGGCAACATCCAACTCAAACCCCAACCTTGCTTATATCTAAAACATTTCCTGACCACTGTAACTTATTCAAATGTGAAAGTCTGCTCTGTGATTTTTTATTCACAATTTGATTTGATTTTTATTGAAGTTACAATGTAATTATTCAAAGGAAACGAAATTAGTGTCATATTTCTGTAATCAATCAAGATGCCACTGCAGATATTTTAGTCGGATTTTGTTGCTATTGTAATAAGGGAAACTTTGCTGCTTTAATTTTTTAAATGTTGATGCTCTATCACGAACTTGGCACCAACTTGCATTTTCATGTTCCCTGGAAAAATCTTTTCTTTCTTTCTCATCCTTGTGTTTTGTAGGCTTATGGCCAACACCTGCAAAAGAGGTGAAATCCACTTCTCCAGGAAAAGGTGTTTGTCAGGGGTCAAAGTCCATGATGAAAATCTTAAATGAATGTCCTATAGAGTCAGCCAAAAATTTAGAGCTCTTAGGGTTTTATCCTGGAAAATAATTAGACAGCAGAAAAATGTTATAAGCACCAAACACTCTTGAGTTTCATTTTACTGTCTTACAAGTCTTTCCAAAGGTTTGTGTCATTTGGTCCTCATAACTACTCAGTGAGCCAAGTAGAGCAAATGATATTGTCCCTACTTTGCAGGAAAAGAAAATGGTGGCCCAGTGCCTTTAAGAGGCTTACCCAGGTAAGGTGGTGCACAAGGGGAGGACCCAAGGCAGGGAGCTGGTGCTTAATTGTTCTAGCGCAGTGTTCTTCCCGCCATTCTTGGCCACTTGACTCATAATCTATCCTTTTTCAAGGACCATATGGTCTTCTCCTTCTGCTCTGTCAAGCAAGCACAAGTGAGCTCAGAACTGTGAAGAGGAATTTTAATTATATCTCCTCATTACTCGTAACACAGTTGATGATTCTCTTTAGTGCCCCCCAAAAATCCTTGGTGGATTAAAAATTTAATCCTTATTTTCTACAAAGGTTAGAGATGGCTTCTTATGCCAGGTAAGAGAAACTGAATGACACTCCTAGATCCTCTATGGTCTAACTTTATTATGTTTAGTAAGTCATTTCATTTCTTTGAGTGTTTGATCTTGGAACTAGAGAATCAAGGGCTTGAACAGATAAGCACAAAGATCCTTTCTAACTTCAATATCTTATGAGGTCTGGGCACAAGCTTTGCCCTATTATTGGGCCAGAATGGAGGACTTCTCTTTGCCCTAGTCTCGCTACGTAGACATGACTTGGCCTATCATCCTTGACGTTATTGTTAATGTTGGGTGCTCTCAAAATCGTTTAATTTGGTCCCTCTCCACTTTTTTATAATGAACCTGTGGCTTTGTTCTTGTATTCAGATCCTCTGACCAGCTCTGAATATAGCACAGAGACTTGGGGAGATTTGTTTAAAGTGCTGACTGAATCTTTTGCTTCTGAAAGTTGATTTTTACTATTATAGAACCGCACCTTTATATTTATTGTAATATTACTACAAATAAGGATATACTAGGACCTACATTGCTATAGTTAAGTTGCTCCTGAAGTTAAAAAATGTATTAAAATGTATAATTTTTATATAGAATATCCGTTTCTCTTCTTGGAATTTGCAAATTCAGAGAATTTGCAAATCTTTAAAATGTATAGTTTAATAGTATTCAATAGTGTTGAAAGAATAAATGGGTGGAAGAATTTAACAAGGACATGTTTAGAGTACCTGATATATGACCCTTAAAGGTTGAAATGTCAGCAAAAGTAACTTAAACACAGAATCCAACTAACTATAAGATGAAGAATCACCTATTCTGTGATACCACGGACATTGCAGAATTTCTGTTTTAAAAAAGTATCATTCTAATGACTTGAAAAGATAAGGGATTGAATTTTGGGACCCTTGTCTCAAAGACCACAGAAATCTGAAGAGCAGTCAAGCTTGGAAGAGGATTTTAGACTTGTCATAGGAGGATGACAATGTTGAAGCTCTTATGAACATTTATCCTGGAGAAAAAGTGGGGAGACATGAAAAATGCCATAGAATATTTTAATTTCTGACAGAGTTGTTCTTAATCTACCCTGTAGTTCCATATATTCAACCTAGAAGTTCAGCAGATGGAAGCTGCAGGAGGCAGATTTCACCTCAATATGAGAAGTAATTATTTCTCAGAGGGATGGGGTCCCTTGGAAGGTTGGATTCCTTGTCAAATGTAGGTTGAACAAGCCCTTGATAGGAATGTTTCTGAGCTGTGCTGTACAATGGAAATACAATATGACTCATGTGAGTAGTTGTAAAATTCCTAGTAGCCATAGTAAAAAATGAAAAAGTGAAACAGGTGAAATTAATTGTAATTATATATTTTATTTAACCCACTATATTAAAAATTATAATTTACCATGAAATCAATGTAAAAATTATTAAAGGGATATTTTACATTACTTTTCCCCACTAAATCTTCAAGGGTATTTTTTCTACTCTGTAGCACATCTCACCTAGGACTAGCGATATTTCAAGTCCTCACTAGTCACCTGTAGCTAGTTCCTGCTCTAGCGGACAATGCAGTTCAGAATAAACAACCATGATAACCAACCCTGAAATGCTGTAACTCAAGAAAAGATTCTTATTTGAATAGCCAGGGGGCAGAATGGACATGAGTTTCCAGGCAAAGGCACTTTGGGGTCAGGACACAATCCAGGCTGACAGGGTAGTTGCTTTGACCTGGGGGCTGTGGAGGAGGGAGGAAGCTATGTTATCACAGGTCACCTTTAGCCCACACAGCACTCTTGTATAAATTACAAAAACGAATCCCTTCAGGACAGATAGACGACAAAAAAGGTGCCCTTTAGCTTTAATCCACACCAGTGCAAAGGCCTAAGTATGCAGGAGAGCTGGGGCTGGGAGCCTTCGTGGAGGAACTCACTACACACTTTTGTGCCTCTGGCCCTGCCCAGGACCCAGTTTCTGCAGCTGCAGACAGCAGTCTTCAGCCGTGATTCTTAAACTTTTATAGGTCTCACATGCCTCTCAGAATTTGATGAAAGCAAGAGCCTCTGCCTAGGAAAAAAAAACTGCCAAAAATTCAGAGACTGGCTGAGTCCATGGACTACCCCTGAAAGCGCTTGAGTCTGTGGACCTGTGATTGATAAACCTGGCCATGGTAAGAGGTGGTCACATTTCTTTTCAAGACATTATTTTGGCCCATCTTTGGGGGGGAGCCAGGGGAGGTAGGAAGTTGCAAAGGCATATACATATTTATCTCTCACCTGCCTAAAATAGCCTTCACGGACAGGAGGTGGATGTTACCTATTTTCCTTGTTTATTTTGCCAACTCATTAATTTTCTTTCAACTCTGAGGATTTTTTTCCTGCTGTCACTGGTGCTTCCCAAAGTTCTTACCTTGTCTTCCCCGGGGAGGAGCACCTGGTAATTACGAAATGGAAGCAGTGAATGTTTTGACATCAGCCAAGAAGGAACAGGCAGGTCGTTTTGGTCTATTTTTAATGTCATCCCCATTGGCATTTCCTTCCTGTTTTTTTCTTGTGGCACCACAAGACACTTCTCCCCTGGCTGCTTCCTATTGTGATAAATGCTGGTGATCACACAGGTCACATTTTATATCAAGAACAATTGGCTCAGTTCGCTCCCCCAGGTCTTCCTCTCCTCTGCTCTTCCACGCACATCAAGGTTTAAGAACAGCGAGCAGAAAGTACACCTGTGGGGTTTTAATACCGTGAAATAAGTTTACAGCATCATCTGAAATAATAGAATATATATATATATATTTCCCTCTGTCTTTTAAAAGAGAACTTTTCCTCCTTGGATTGACTGGAATGTTTTCTGGAAAAGTTAAGATCTTGGCAACAGGTAAATGTTTCTTTTTCTGCTTGAGTTACAACCATTATAATTACCCATTAAATTTAATGAAGGTTAGGTTATTGAGAGTGATACTGTGTTGTTTTATGCCTTTTCAGTTGTCACTGTGGCTCAGGTTGGAGACAGAATAATTAAGAACTGCTTTAAGAATGCTTAACAGTTCAGAGGTATGTGGTAACTGAAGAAGGAAAGGGGGAAAAAACATTCCAAATGCCGACAGCACATTCAATCTAAGGGGAAGATAAGACGCTCAATTAGATTGTACAGGCAAGGGCCTCTTTCATTCAGTCTTTTTTATACCTTGGGGGAGAGTGGCTTTTTGGGATTTAATTTATCGGAATCTGTGAGATATTGAGTCAGACTTGAGTCCAGCTGCTCCCTGAGGACTGTAGGGAAGTAGAGACCTAAAGGAGGTTCCTAAGATGGCCTTTGGTCCTTTAGCAATGCCTTCCTGTATCAGGAGGAAGATGTGGCAATGCTGAGGTGAGTAGGGCTTTTTACTGCCCTGATACTGTTCACTGTTCCTGCAGTGATACCTGGAGGTTGCTAAATGGAAGTGAACAAAAGAATGTTTCCAAGACTCTGCGCCAAGGACAGGGCAACTTTTGTGATTGATGCTGACAACCTCAAGCCACCTCAGTTCCTTCTTGGGTGACTTCATGATACCTTTGCTATGGAATACACCATGTAAAAGAGTCAGTATCATAATCAGGAAGATTGATCCATTGGACAATGTTGAGTGAACTTGGAAATTCTCTTGTACCTCAGTAATGGTACAACGTTACTTACATAGAGGTTTTGGAGATGGAGACAAAGGCACTCCACAAAGGGCTCAATAAGATTATTAGCAGCTTGAGACCAGAGGTTGTGTTTTTGTAAACTTTGTGTCTTACCAGTAGACTGCCATAGTGCCTCTAACCAGTAGATACATAGTGAGTATTGGATTCAGGAATAGAAAATAGTAATTGTCTGTGGTTTACTGAAACATCTCTACTCATTTGAATATAGTTTTTGACCTTAAAGGCCACTTGTAACAAAACTATTCCAATTTTATAGGCCACTTGTCAACATTGCTCATTTAGCATGTCTGTATGCAGAAATCTTGTGAAGGATTTCTAAGGAAGTAAAAAGAAGTGGCTCCTCTCCTTATGTGGCTTGCAATGGAGTTGGGGAGAGTCTTCCTTAATGCAAGCAAACACGCATGCACGCGTGTATGTAGGATGCATCTTTAGGAATCTGCAAAATTCAAAATGTATGGAAAATAAGATTTAAAAAACGAAGCATTTAGGAGATCTATAGTTAAATCAAAAGATAGGAATAGTGTTGGTCAGGTTTGTATGGGACTGTTTCGATCAAAATTTGTAGAAGAGAAACCTAGATTGAAAGAGAAGAGAAATTAGAGCCATGCGTTTTTTTAAACTGGAGAAAATACTATATTTAAGGAGAGCTGCAAAGGCTTGGTTGGCCAGAGCTGATGAAGTAGATCTTGACTTTCTCAGACAATACCTGACAATCCTTGGTTGAGGACATCTATCAGAATGGTACCCACAGCTCAGCATGGTAATAGGATAAAAGAAATGTGACAACACTGATGAACCTTGAAGACATAATGTTGAGTGAAATAAGCCAGACAACAAAGGACAAATAGGGTATGATCTCACTAATATCAGGTTATTACAATAAGCAAATCCATAGACAGAAACTAGAATATAGGTGCCCAGAGGCCGGGCTGGGGGTAGGGAATGGGGGAATTAATGCTTAAATTATACGGAGTTTCTATTTGGGGTGATGGGAAAGTTTGGTAATGGATGCTGGTGATGGTAGCACATAGTGAATGTAATTGACAGCACTGAATTATATAATTATATATTTGAATGTGGTTAAAATGGGAAATTTTATATTGTGCATGTTACTAGAATAAATATTAAAACACAGGAATGTGTAACACAAACAGGGAAACCCTAATGTGATGTAAACCATGGACTGTAGTTAACAGTACTATTATAATAATCTTTCAATTGTAACAAATGTATCACACTAATGCATGGTGTTAATAACCATTGGGGGAGTTACATGGGGACTGTATTTCCTGCATGATTTTTTCTAATAACCTACAATTTCTCTAATTACAAAAACAAAAATCTAGATGTCTGTCAGAACATAGCTAATAAAGATACACTCATAACTCTACTGGACCTTCCAGGTCAATGAAGTCAAAAGAGCTCTGGGACTGGAGTCAGATGATTTGGTTTGATATACTCATCAGTTTGCCTTCTGTGAAACCTTTATTTACCCTTAACCTTAAGTTCTCATCAGTAAAATAATTAGATAAACTCTGAATCTCTGTGAAGTAAAAATTGTCATTGCATTTTTGCTGAAGCACCTACAATCTTGGGCTCTTATCCAAGACATCTAATTGCAGGCACAAACTGGTTTTATCAGTCCTCGTATGCACAATGGCCAGCTCCGTCAGTAGTGGGGTTGAAGCTTGAACATGCCGCATTACCTTGTGTTGGGATTTTTTTATTTTTGGTCTTGAAAGTGAAGATACATTGCCCTGTCTCGCTTATGGAGTTAATGCAAGTTGGAAAGGGGTGGAAATGAAGATGCCCAGAGATTGCTATTAGACACATATTTTAGCCAAATTATTCCACTCACTTGCTCCTGCATTCATTTGTACATGCCTGCATTTAAGAACTATTTACTGAGTGCTTATTAGGGTTGGTATACTTGGCAGTTTGTAAGATACAAAAATAAATCTGCCCTCAGGATGTATATAGTTAAGGTGAACAAAATCAGTTACATAAATGATTGTATATATCACAAGATAACATTAATAGGATTTTGGAAGCCTAGTGAAGGAAAATCTCCTAGTTGGAAGCCTTAACGAATACTACATGGGGAAAATGAAGGTTTACAAGACCCCTTGAGGATACTGTAATTTAGATTTATGAAAATAAAGGGAAGGGCATTTTAAATTGAAGGAACAGCATGAGCAAAGACACAAAGGCAGGAATTTTGAAGGAATTTGTGGGGGAACCATAAATTAGTTTAACTATGACAAGAATTGGCAACTTTTTTGGTAAAGGGCCAGGTAGTAAATATTTTAGGCTTTGCCAGTTGTACCATCTCTGCCAGTTACTCAACTTTGCCATGAAGCACAAAAGCTGCCATAGACAATCCAAAAACAAATGATTGTCACTATGTTCCAATAAAACTTTATTTACTAAAACAAACAGTGAGCTGGATTTGGTCCACAGGCTGTAGATTGTTGATTCTGAACCAGGGTATAGAGAGCAGGAACAGAAAGAGAAGACTGGGATCAGAATTTCTAAAGGCTCCTAGCTATTCTAATTTTAAAATCTTATTTGCTAACATTGCTCTTTCCTTTTCATATTTCTTTTAAAGTGTTTGGCTCACTTTTACAACTTATTGCCTTTTTTTTTTTTTTTTACCAGGAGGTCCCGGGGAACGAACCTGGGTCCCTCCATATGGGAGACGGATGCCCAACCAATTGAGCAACATCCGACCCAACTTATTGCCTTTTATTCCAAACATAAGCATTGTTGCTTTTAAGATTACGTAGGTAACACTTTGACCCATCCATAATATAGTCCAATAATCCAAAGAACTTTTGAAAAGCAACTTGACCCAAGGACTTGAATGTAAATAATAAGTGGTCCCATAAAATATATTAGCAACAGAATGACCAACTGTCCCTACTTGCCTGGGACTAATGGGTTTTCTGCAACGTGGGACAGTGCTAAAACCAGCACAGTCCTGGGCAAACTGGGATGGTTGGTCACCTTAATTAGAGAACATTAGCATTGCAAATGGAAGCAAATATCCACATTGATTGTAGGCTGAAGTTATATAACCACTGAGAGTGGAAAATTGCTACACTAACAATTATTTCACCAAAGTAACTTCAGGGAAAAGGGAATGGATGTGCTATGTAAGGTGGTTTTCATTTCCAAAATTGCCAGGCATATTAAGGGCCCTCATCATTGAAACTTTTCAGAACCTCCAACCTGGTCCTGCAGCTTTGAAAGATCCTGGCATTTAGCCTTGCATAGCATTTCAGCAAGCATATTTATACTGAGATAGAATATTCAGGGATTTGAAGCTTAGAAGTTCTACACTTTTGTATACGATATAAATTATTTCATCAGCATGCATTCAAAAAAGTTATCTTGTTCTACGTTATTGTTTTTTTATGGCATACTGAAAAATATATATTTAGATATCGAGCTTCAAGAAAGTTTTGGGAAACGTCTCTTGCTGACCTAACTTTATTTAGATCTCTGTGCCCCTGCCCTGCATTCTTCCTATTCACCTTTTCCTTTTCCTTTTCCTTTTTGAGGGAGTCATATTAGGATGATGAAATAGGATTAGAGGAAGTAAAGTTATTGAGCACAATATACAGAGGTTTCTGATATGGGACTCTGAATGCATTTTTTTTCATGGCCCTTTCAAACTTGAACTTTCAGTGATAGGAATTGACCCTAGTAGGTGAGGCTCCTGACTGGATTTTGAAGAGACTATATGGCTAAAAATGGCTCCAAGCCATGTTGTATACTATCAACCCAGCACTTAATATCTCACTCCTTATATAACGACTAGAGTCACCCCTGTGCACACTGGAGATAGAGGAAATGCTGGCTCTCCTGCATTTCATTTAAATAATATTTTCTCCCCACTTCCAAGCAACTCCTCTGTCAAAAGCAGATGTTTCTATTGTATGCATCCCTTTTGGAATTCTGCTTGGGCACTTATCTCTTAAGCACAGTACTTTTTTGCTCATAAGCATCTCTATTCCTCCTTCACCCATGTCTTTGTTGGTCTTTCCTCAAGACCCAGCAGAACAAGTACTCGTACCATGGCCCCCACAGTGAACCTGTGGGGTTCTGCTTATCCCTGTTGCCTCATTCCCTCCACCCCTCCTAGAGGGATTTTACAAGAATAAGTTAAACAACCATGGGTTTTGGGGTTCATTTTGCTTCCTCGATGACGCTCATTTTATTGGCTAATTTTTCCTTTGGATAATAGCATCTTCTCTTTTATTAAACATTCTTTTTAACACTAAGTTGAATTTCCTACCATGCATGGTATGACCTCATATTTAAAATATAAACTATGGTTTTCATGGCTGGCAATTCTTGAATACTTCCTCCTGTGCCAGGCACTAATAGCATCCCCTTAGATTATCGCAATCTTCTTAACACCCCTACTCATGAGGTTCGTAGCCGTCTGGCAGTTTGATATAGTTATGAATTCCAAAAATACATATTGGTTGTGCTTGTAAACTGGTCTGTTCATCTGGGCATGATTAAGTTATGACTAGGGCGTTGAGGCCACGTCCATAGGGCATTGAGCCCTGCCTCTTGGTGGGTGAGCTCTCAAAGATAAAAGACATGGCAAAGGACAGAGTTGGAGTTTTTGAGTTGGAGTTCTGATGTTGGAGTCTTGAGCTAGAGCCCGGGGAAGTAAGCATTCAGAGGAACTTGGTTGTGAAGGAGAGAAGGCCCCAGGAAAACAGGTGAGCTTTACACCTGAGAGTCTACAGCTGGCCTTGTAGAGAGAACAATCAGCTGAACCTGGAGAGAATCAAGCCCCAGGAAGAGAGGAACCCAGGAAGCTGGACCCCTCACAGACTTTGGTGAGAGAAGTAGCTTATGCTTTATGGCCTGGTGACTGTAAGCTTCTACCCCAAATAAATAATCTTTATAAAAACCAACTGATTTCTGGTATTTTGCATCAGCACCCCTTTGGCCAACTAATACAAGGTTCTATTATAATCCCACTTTATAGATGAGAAACTGAGATTCACAGAGCTTAAATAACCTGCCCAAGGCCATATGCCACTAAAAGTCACAGCCAAAGAATGAACCCAGACAGGTTGGTCCCCATTCCTAACCCCTATGCTATGTTTTCTCCTAACTTAAATGCAATTACCCTGGGCCCTGATCATTCAAATTTCTCAGAGTGATTATAACGAACATCGTTTTTTATTTTTTATTTTTATTTTTATTTTTTAAAAAGATTTTATTTATTTATTCATTTATCCCCCCCTTGCTGCTTGTGCTCACTGGGTCAGCTAACCACGCCGTGCGGGCAGGCTTGCCTTCACCAGGAGGCCCCGGGAACCGAACCCAGGGCCTCCCATATGGTAAACGGGAGCCCTACTGATTGAGCCACAGCCGCTTCCCATGAACATCGTTTTTTATAATATCATTTGCAGTAGTAAAAAAGTACTAGGCACATGATTAAAATATGAGCACTGAATACAATGTCTTGTCCTGAATTTGCTACAGAGGAAACACCTACCTTATCAACCCTAAAGTGGTTATTAAAAGGTAAATTCAGGCTGATATAATTAAATAATTGAATAAATATATAAATAGGGGAGAAGAGACAAATATCCCATGCAGAATTCCATATAATTTACTCTCCTCTCAATGAACTAGAGCATAACTCTCCACCCCTAAAGTGTGGGCTACCTGTAGTGACTTCCTGCCAAAGAGTATGGTAAGTGGAGGAAAAGAGTAACTTGATAGTAGAGAAGCATGATAAATGCTACCTCTGCCAGAAGATCAAATAAACAGTGATAATCATGTTGATGTGATTTTACCTCTGTGGTTTCATCCCCCAAACCCATAGCCTCAGTATAATCATAAGAAAATTATCAGACAAATGCCATTTGAGTGATGTTTTATAAAATATCTGGCCAGAACTCCTCAAAACTGTCAAGGTCCTCAACAACAAGAGAAATCTGAAAAATTGTCAAAGCTAAGAGAAGCCTAAGGAGGCACAATGATTAAATGCAATGTGTCCTGAATTGGATCTTAGAATAGAAAAGGGACATCAATTTAAAACTAGGGAAATTTCAATGAAGTATAGACTTCAGTTAATTATAATGTATCAGTATTGGTCCATTCATTGTGACAAATGTATCATACCAATATAAGATGTTAGTAATAGTAGAAACTGAGTGTGGGGTACATGGGAACTCTGTACTTTCTTCAAAACTTTTACATCTAAAATTCTTAAAAGCTTATTTTTAAAAATTACACAGGATAACTTCAAATGGGTGGTATATATGCAGAAGGTAAATGCATGTGTCTGTGAAAAAAAATACTTATGCTTTTCAAATTCAAAAACAATACTGCTCTGTGCAGCATAAAACAAGGTCAAAGACAACAATGTTAAGACATTAAGAAGGATAGAATGTGGTCAGTGGTAGAAGTACTAGAACTGTATACCGATGATGGAGGCCATGGCAGAGCAGCCTTAATGGGAACTTAGCAGGCATGTTCTCTTAATTTAAATGTCAGTTCTGTTAGGTATGAAGAGAGGAAAAGGTCCAAGGTGCATCGTACTTCTGAAATATTAATAGTGCCGATGAACTTCAACTTGACAATGAAATGAGTAGTAATGCATTTAGGAGAGGATATGGAACATGCAGAAAAAGAAAATCTTAGTGAAGATCTACTATAGATTGTAATAATGATATGGTTATCTTTGAATAAATATGCTTTGGATCTAAATTTGTGCTATCAAAAACATAGTGAACCAAATCAAAAGCTTCTCCATCGACAAAACCTTGATCTGTAAGTTTACAAGAGGAGAAGATGTGCCAATTACAATTCTAGCAGTAAGGCTACTAATTTTTAAAGACAGGGTTTGACTACTGCTTGAGTCACTCATAAAGTGGTAAATTGGAAAAAAAAAAATCTTAAAGTCATATAGTCCTCTCCATTTATCATCTTTCCCCACCTACCCACCCACCACCTCATACACACACACACATTGTCCCATGGCTTAACATGGAAGAGATATTAATAGAATAGATATTGAACAAAGCCCTACAGTCTGCTTTGTTGACATATCATGGAGTTTAATTATACCAACGGACAGCATATTTAATCCCAAATGTTTAAGCTGCAGAAAAAAAATGTATATCTTCCTCTTGTTATACTAGGATATGTATCTTGGGATCTTTGGATTTGGGTCTGGGGGTATTGAGACATTTCAGTGAGTCAGAAAAGGGAAATGATCTTTCCTGGGTCTCTAGATATTGAGGGCCAGAAATTTAGAGAAATAAATCATTGAGGCAAAGAATAAGTGAGATACCAGCCCATCAAGTAGTAGGACATGTACAGATACAGTGGTGACAAATAATGTTGGGCTGATAGGTGCGCGAAATAGGCAGGGATTTGTGCTGAAGGTCAAAGATAGGTAGACTTTGTTCTCAATGTCAGGAGACTGAAGACCCACAGGAGTTAGGAGGGCAACACAAAGTGCCCCAAAATCATGCAAGGCATTGACCACTCAAAAGATCTTAATTCCAAAAAGAGGAGTGGGTATATCCTGGAACTTTTTACATGATTCCTGATATCACTGGAAATCATCCTTGAAATGTAAGCTTCCAGGGCCTAGAGTTAAGGTACACCACGAAGGAAGTCCAGATAGATGGGATATATCATAGGCAGATCTTAGTTAGAGAAAACATGGTAGGAAAAAACCAAGATGATTTTTAACTCAAGAGTAAAGCTGTTTTTTAAGGATACTTATAATGGAAATGAAGTATTTGCTTATCAAACAACAAATTGTAATCATTTTTTAAAACTTCAGAGAAAAGGAAAGCATCCAGCAGATTCGGTACAACTATAAACATATTTATCCACTGGTCTGCATATTTTTTCTAAATACTACTAAGTTCAATGAATGACCAAAACAGTTAATTAACTGACGTAAAGCAAAAAGTAATCATCTTCATTTATGTAAGTATTTTAGATAACTTTAATTTTTTATACAAAATACCATATACATAAATTTTGAGTTCATATGCCCAGAGAATTATATTCTTTAGTATACATGTTTTAGTTTCCTAGCATGCTGAAACAAATACCACGAAATGGGATAAGTTAAACAATGGGAACATTTGCTCACGGTCTTGAGAGCAAAAAAATGCCCAAATCAAGTCATCATCGAGGCAATGCTTTCTCCCAGAAGACTGTGGCATTCTGGTTACCAGAGATCCTTGGTTCCTTTGTCACATGGCAAGGCACATAGTGGTGTCACCTGGTCTCTTCCTTCTCTTCTGGCTTCACTTTCAGCTTCTTGCTTCCTATGGCTTTTTACCTGTGTCTGAATTTCATTCTTTCATAAAGGGCTCCAGTAATAGGATTAAGACCCATTCTGATGGAGGTGGGCCACATCTTAACTGAAGAAACCTCATCAAAAGGTCCTACTTGCAATAGGTTCATACCCATAGGAGTGGATTGCATTTAAGAACATGATTTTCTGGGCCACATACAGCTTCAAACCACCACACCTATGTGGATGAAGACTAGATGTAAAGCAAAAAGAAATTGGCTAGAGAAAAAGAATCTAAGCAAAAGTACATTTCTCTACTTTTCATTAGCAATATATAGTCTACAAAAAGTTGGTTTATACAGCAAAAAATTAAAATAACAATGTTTATTTGAAATTTAAGTTTTTAAGTAGAGGAAAATTATATGTAGTATCACAAGCTGAAGATTAAAATATTTTGTTTAAAGGTCTAGAAAGAAATATCTTTTTGAAATCAATAGAAGAGGATTTTGGCACATTTAATTTAGTCCAAAAGGATGGAAATACCAGATAACATTGGGTTAAATGACCCAAATTTGAACTGAGGTTTTGAAAAGTTCTCATATCCCTTCTGGTTAGAGCAAGAAAGGAATCAAGGAAGGGATGAGTCAATGGCAAGCAACTGATGTTGTAGTATTGAAGGAAGACAGAGAGAAAGCAGAACCTGTCAACTCCTGCTACCTACTTATGTTTCTTGTGCTAGGGACAAAAGATCACTTACTTAGTCTTGGTAACAAATATTTGTAAAATCATGGGCAGAGACTGAAGTCAAAAGAGTACATTTTTAAGCTGCCCTGAATGAGTGCAGGTGACACAAAGACAAGGATCCATGAGATCTGTGAACTACTGCCAAACATGAATTACTGTTCACTAAATATTATGTGCCAGGCAATGTATCAATTTCTGAGAATACAAAGATGAATGTGTGAGGAACCCTCCCGTCAAGGTGTTCGTGCACACACCGGGTGGGAAGAAAAAACAGTAAGTCATAATGACAAACAGCAAGGAGAGCCACCAGAGAAGCTCAGAGTGGCCTTAAAAGAGAGCAAGAGAGGATTAATAGGAAGGGTGATGCTCGCCTGGGTTAAGAATGACAAGGAGTTGGGAAGCGGCTGTGGCTTGATCAGTGGGGCTCCCGTTTACCATATGGGAGGCCCCAGGTTCGGTTCCCGGGGCCTCCTGGTGGAGGCAGGCCCGCCCGCACGGCGTGGTTGGCTGACCCGGCGAGCACAAGCAGCAAGGGGGGGATAAATGAATAAATAAATAAATTAAAAAAATCTAAAAAAAAAAAAAAAAAAAAAAAAGAATGACAAGGAGTTTTCTTATGAACTGGTTGAGAAGGCCATTTCAGAAAAAGCGATGTTTGCAAGGCATGCCACATTACAAGTTGTTTTGTGGTACTGGATGTCTGAGCAGTGAAGAGCACAGGGTGTAGAGGGTGGGTAGTCTCCATGCCAAACCCTAAGAGAACTTTATAGGTAAATTAGTTACATTTCCAGGATCACTACCACAATTGTGAAGGAACTTAGTTATCTCATTTAAGAAATGTAGATAGGGTCAGAACAGGAGGGGACTCTGGGCAAGGTAGTTTCTACCCTTAGACATATGAAGAGTGTTGATGAAGAAAAGGAATTAAATTAATTGGGGTAGGATCTAGGAGTAGACTCAGGATGAATGAATGAAAGATAAAGTCAGAATTTAGGCTTGACTTTAGTAAAGGCTTTCTAAGTCAGATAAGTTCAAAAGATACAAGGAGGATGATGAGTTAGCCAACAACATAGGCCCATGTATTGTACAGATGCCTCAGGTGAAGACTTTACACAAGAAATCAGTTTTCAGGAGGGAGTTGGGCTAGGTGACCTTCAAGTTTCATCCAAACCTGAGTCTATAATATCATTTTAGAAAGAAGAAAAATAAGTGATAAAAACAAAGTAACATTTTGGATGAGGTCAGAGAGTAGCCCATCCTAAGAAGGTTTGGACTGATATAAACCTGAGGGAAGAGTTACAATGTTTAAAATGAACATCTATAGTAAAAAAATCTTTCTAGGATCTTGTGCTATAGGGAATTACAAGCAAAGGTTGAGGACTAATTCGATTTACCATTGATAAATAAATGATCTGGAAGAATTAATAGCACACACATTGAAGTCAGTAGATGTTTTCTAATTTAGTCAATATAGGAGTAAAAGGAGAAAATGATGAGCATTTTGCTTTCCCTTTTGGGATGCCAGTAGAGCCCCACATGCTGACATAAGGGTCCTAAGAAGGGCCCACATGATCTATTCACTTCTCATCTGCGCAGTCTCTATTTCTATAGTAACAAGAGGAGCACAGTCAAAGTTGGGAGCATTATTTTTGATACTGGCTACTTGCAATGTACATGGAAAGGAGGAGGATTCAAGGTTGCTTTTTAGTAAAGATTTTGGTTTGGTAATTTGGCTCTATGGAGACATTGAATTTAAAATATATATATGTTATTTAATTATATAAAGCAAATGGGTAGCATCTGGTATTGAGTCATTTAATCTTAATGGAAAAGAACAAGCCATTACTTAGAGTGTCTTAGAGCCTGTGTTATTTCTATTACTTTTTTGAAATCATTTATTCCTCTTCAAATTGATGTAATGTAATTATTCATTAATAATTCTTCTTGATGTCTCTGGAGTCATTCCATTACCCACAGTCATTAAACATCGTTTTGTGAATGTTTGCTATGATATTGAGATATCTATAGCTCAGTGAGTCATTACATCCATTGGTTTATATTCTGTTAGTGAAGACTGTCCAAAGTATTTTGAATCAAATAATTTCATTGAAACATTTCCCAGGAACCTTAGAAGCTGGTCATGAGTCCAAGGAGAAGAAGAATACAGATTTAGCCCCTAGAATACCAACTCCTAGACATCCTCATAGAAAAATTCTGATTTAGTTGAAGATTCCATTCTTGCCACTGGGGTGGTGGCCCAGAGATTTGTTCATAACTTTGGGTTCCAAGTTGTAACAGAAAGCAATTTTCCATAGAATCATTATATAATTCTTTTTCCATTTAAAGGTAATTTGTACTAGATCAACTCCATTATGAAAGGGTTAAGCAGCCTTTGCAGAAAGGGCCTGGAAACCTAAAGAACACAGAGAATATTGTTTCCTCTGGATAATGACATTCTGGGTCTCAAACAACTACAACCAATTTGTTGAAAGTAGGGCTACTGAAACTGCATGGTGGGGTGAAATGTTTGTCATGGGAGGTGTTACAGTTCCTAGCTGCTAAAACAAATACCTCGCAGTGGGTTCATTTAATAACAGGAATTTGTTGGTTCAGTTTCAGAGACTAGAAGGCTTGTTTCCTTCTGGGGCCAGTGTCTTCTGGCCTCCCACAATCTTTGGCAATACATATAGTGGCACCTTCTCCTTTCTCTTTTGGCTTTAACTGACCTCCAGCTTCTGGCTGCACTCTGTGGCTTCTCTTCTTCCGTGTCCAATTCCCTTTGCTTATAAACTTCAGCCATTGGATTATGTCTGGCCACACCTTAACTAATAACATCTTCAAAGGTCCTTTTCACAAATGGGTTCATGCCCACAGGACTAGGGGCTGGGACCTGAACATACCTTTAGTGGAAGACATGAGTCCATCAAAAACAGTAGGGCTAACTTTTTTTTTTTTTTTTTAAGTTAGAATCCATTCAACCTTGAAATCTATTATTAGTTTGGTTGAATATCTTTCCCTTGGACGTTAAATCACTCTAAAAGTGAATTAAATGCCTTCTAAACATATATGTGAATTATTTCCTCATTTCTTTGAAAAGAACAGAAACTTGCTAAAAGCAAATTCAATGTTTATAAAATAGATATATTAGTGGATGATTATTCACACCACAAATAGTTCTTTCATTTACAAAAGAGTAGCACACAGTGTTTCTATAATTAGTGATGTGATCCTGTATGCATTTAAATGATACTTTAATTATCCAAAGCATCAAGCATAAATCTGTTGTGTAAAATAACATATACGTGTATTACCTTATTTATGAACTTTGGTGAAATGAGTAATTTTTAGGTGATTGACACATATCTTGCAGGAAGCCAGGAGTGTGAAATCCAGGAATTTCTGATTCTTAAGTCCATTGCTCAATACAGTTTGTTTTCATAAGAATATATATCACTAGTTATTTGTAATAGAGTAATATTGACATAATACTTTAAAAATACTTCAGAAAGGATAAAGATTATCTTTCCCAATTACATGGAAACTTTAGATCTTTTTAAAGGTGGAAAGAATACATTCATTCATTCAACAAATATTGATTGCAGCTTATGTGCTTGACAATATTAAAACAATTAAAATTAAAAAGCTCATAAAAGAATATAAAAATTATTTATAGTGGTTATCTGTATGTGTAAAATTACAGTTCTGAATTCTGCATTGTAAATTATTGAGTTTTTAAAAATAATATGTATTTTTAAGTAAAAGAAAACAGTAACCATTAAAATATGTTAAAGTTTTGAAAAATAAATGTCCCTACTGCCACCTAAAGACAGTAGTTTTTTTTACTTTCTGATGAATACAATATTAAATTTTTATGTATACGCTTTTGCTTTTTAAATAAATGCATGGGGATACTATATATCGATTTTGTTTTCTAATATTTTCTTTTATAATTTTAATAAGCTTTTAAACGATGTTATTCTAAACTTACTTATGAGCATTATTTTAATGTTCATAGTGTTGCTTCATATAAGCATCACAATTTGTTTTATTATTGGAAATTAAGTATTATTGGAAAAAAATTGGGAAAAACACAAAATTTATGTCACTGGAGAAAACACAAGATTTTTACTAGTATAATTGGTCTTATATTTAGGATAAATTCCCAGAAGCAGAAATACTGGGTAATAGTGTATTGAGCACTTTGACACTCTTCCATAAATATTGCCTAAGAACTAACAAATGCTTTCCCTAGAGCAATTTGAATATACTCATTCCTTAAACCTTTTACCGCTGTATGTATGTTTTATTTACATACATACATATGCAAATGTTTTTCTTACTTGTAGGTAAATGATAGATTAATTTGTGTCTCCATAATTGCTAGTGAGATAGACATTTTCCTTTCCGCATTTCATATTTGCAGAATATCATTTCCCTCTGTCCATTTCATATTGTGATTTTATATAAAATTCCTAGGAACATGGTGAGGCTAGCAGGACAGGAGTCCTTTCACCCATTTGTTGGAGTGTTTTCTATTATCCAATGACAGACATCCTGTCACTAGAAATGGGGAAATGAATCCAGGTCTCCTGACTCCTGAATTATCAAAATTTTAAAGGAAAAATGAAAAACAGTGAGCGTATCTATAATTTCTGGCCAACTTCTGAGATGGAAGACACATTTTCCAATGATGAATAGACTATGTTCTCATAAATTAATTGGTGAACAGAATAGTTAGAATTACAAGATTTTAGAGCTAGAGGGATCCTCAGTTAATTTACATTTGATAGTTGAGGAAACTGTGAATCAAATAGGTGATATGGTCTCTCAAGATCAGCTACTGAATAAATGCAGAACTAGGATCAGAGATTTGGCCTTCCTGACTTTTAGCCATTCTATTGCCCCAAGAAAAGTCCTTTTTTGTTTTCTTTAACCCAAATGTTAATTCACTTTATTATTAAGACAGGTTATTGAAAATAATATCATTCTGTCTCCATAAATGTATTGAAGATAGAAGAACTCCTTTAAAAAAATATTTTCCCTCTCTCCTTTTTCATGCCAGAAAGGCTTTAGACAGCCACAAAGTCTAGCATGCAATGCTGACAAAATACAAAAAAAGAATCACAATCCAGTTAAGTGATCAGAAATGAAAACCAAGATGTTTCAATATGTAATAATATAAATCATACACAGCAAATATAAATAAAATAAAAATACTCTGTTCCTGCTTGATCTGCTCACTTACTACTTATTCAGGTCACAAATAACTTATTCTTTGAAAAAGAGAAAGCCCCAAATTTGATTTGTTTTCTAGCCAAGTAAATTTTAAAAGGCTATCAGAGCTTTCCATTTAAATCTCAGATATCTTACCATTTTGTGGAGAAGAAGATGGGTGCAGGGAAAAAACAAGCCTATATATTTATGAAGCTAATCAGATGAGGGTATGAGCAATTAGCTTTTAACTTTTATTTATTATTTTCTAGGAGTTAATATTTCACAGAAAAACAACCTATGAATAAAATCTTTAGGGGATCATGTAAGTATGGCTTCAGGATTTTCTACATCTTAAATTTGTAGTTCATATTTAAATGCATACTTCTGTCCCCTTTTTATGTTTGCAGGTTCATTTGAATACTAAAGAGAAAGTTCCAACTCAGTAATTTATTGAGTAAACCAGGGGTCAGCAAAAGTTTCCTGTAAAGGCTAAATAGTAAATATTATTGGCTTTTCGGGGTATAGGATCTCTGGCAAATACCTCTTCCCTGTAGTAAGAAAGCAACAATGAAATATGTAAACAAATGAGTGTGGCTGTGTTGCAATAAAACTTTATTTATGGATACTGAATTGTGAATTTTATATAATTTTCATGGGTCATAAAATATTATTCTTTGTTATTTTTTTCTTCAACCAATAAAAAATGCAAAACCATTCAGCCATTCTTAGTTCACAGCCATACAAAAGGAGTCAACAAGCTGGATTTGGCTTGGGGCCATATTTGGCTGACTGCTGGGTTAAAATGAGTATCGAGATTGCAGAAATTTTGGTAGCTTCTACTATGGCCTCTTTAATAAACATGTACTTCCCAAATCAGCCTGTTTTGCAAGAACTAGTGAGACTCACAAATTATCTCACTGAACATCCTTCTACTGTGGAAATGAAAGGGGAGTGGGGAGAGGGAAGGAGGGAGGGAGAGAAATCTCCTAGACCTTAAATCCTCTCTTAGGTAACTATAGTTCCACTTATAAACCTATACATCTTTGCTTGATGCTGTCATCCTTTTTAGATAAACTATTATGCCCTGGAGATTTATGTTTATGTATCTTCTATTTGTGTCTGAAGATGGTGTCTAAAGTATGTGATAGAGCAATTATTGGTTGTGATCAGAAGTATTTGCTTATTTTCTTAAATATACTAATATCAGCATTTTTTAGTACAAATGGCTTCACAGGAAGAATGATTCAGATATTGTATTTCATTTACTAGATTTATGTACATAATTTCATTCATATATGAACATCTGGATATTTGGAAACAAATGGAAGGTGATACCGCCAGAATGGCTATTTTCAATAGAAGGGGCGTCTGGATCTGGCGCCACAAAGGAGAACCACAGCTTTTTTTTTTTGAGAACCACGTCTTTTTTTTGAGAACCACGTCTTTTTGTTTGTTTTGTTTTTGAGAATCACGTCTCTTAGAAGGTGATTTATTACAAGTGCACTAGTTAAGAACTGGGAGAATCTTCCGAAACAGTTCAAAGTGCCAATGGGAGCTAGGTTTTTTATAGGTAGGGGTCAAGGTTCAAGTGATGGCTGCATGATGCATTCTTGCCAGGTCGGTGATGATGCTTGATTTTTCAGAGGGTCTTGGGAGGATGTTGTGGTCTAATTTCTCAGTGCTATGTTATCTCAAGCATGCCAAACTCCTGCTTCTTGTCCCAGTTTCAGCGATTTATCAATTAAAGTTTCTAAGTGATATTGCTGTATGAGCAGCTGACCACTCAAGGATATCTAGCTTTTTGTTTCTAGGAAAGTTACAGGTTTATTGTGTTATAAGGTGTTCTTGGCACCATTCTGTGGTTTTGCTTTGAGATTTTATCTTAAGCAGAAGTGGGAAGGTCTGGTCAGTGTCCTAGGAACTAAGAACAAAGAGTATTAATTTCGAGAACTGCTTGTATGAAGAGATTTTTAGTAAGCACATTTTCCAGCTATCAAAGGTTTATATCCAAATATATCTAGATCAAGGGTTCTTAACCAGGGGTACACAGACCCCCAAGGGGTCCATGAAAAGATTTCGGTGAGTCTGTGAGCTTTAATTGAAAATTCAAAAAAATATTATTCTTATAGGGACGTGTTGGTGTGGGTGTGATATATTTATCAAATAATACACAGCATAGTGTGGACTCCGTATGATTTTTATTTTGCTGTAGCATGTTCTGAGTGCAGTAGATAATGGTCGGTAAAAAGGTTGGTAAGGATAGCAGAGATGGTTTTATGATGCAGTGGAAAAACTCGAATTTCTAAATGTTTGCTGGAAATGAACATTTGAACAGATGTTGAACTATGTTAGGTTATCAGGTATTGAAATTATGGGAAAGTTGTAAAACGTAATTTCGAATAATCCTAAAATTTAATTGAAAGACACGCTGATGTTGAGTGTCCTAAAACTATCTGCCGCTACATTCTGAGAAGTCCGTGGTTTTCACCTGACTGGCAAAGAGGTCTGTGGAACAAAAAAGGTTAAGAACCCCTGATCTAGATGTTTGCTGTTATTCAAACACATGGTATATAAGAAAAGAATATACTGATCAATCTTTACTCAGTTTGTTTTTTTAATTCCTTAATTTTTCATAAAAATGGTTTAGAAACTTACAGATATCATCTAGAAATTTAATTAGAGCTGTTTTATAGATGTGAATGTCTTTGTTTAAAAGAAAATATCTAATCATGTTTTTAAAAAATGTAATCTATAATTATAGAGACCTTATGGATATATATAATCGGTTTTGGAATTGAACTCTGCTTGTTTTTTATTCAAAATTTAGTTTATGTCGGGAAGCGGCTGTGGCTCAATCAGTAGGGCTCCCGTTTACCATATGGGAGGCCCTGGGTTCGGTTCCCGGGGCCTCCTGGTGAAGGCAAGCCCGCCCGCATGGCGTGGTTAGCTGACCCAGCGAGCACAAGCAGCAAGGGGGGGATAAATGAATAAATAAATAAAATCTTTAAAAAAAAAAAAAAATTTAGTTTATGTAGATTTTAAATGTCATGAGTGTGTCTGAAAATGCCAACTGGGAACACTAAGTAAACAGAATTCACCCTGCCCGCGCCCTCCACCCCCAGCCTGTAACTATTGCGAGAATTCCAACACTACTTTCTATTCTAGTAGATCTAGGGGCTTTCCATTCAAAAGAAGAACTTCACCCTTGGAGCTATGATGAAATCTTATAGTGATGTTCACTACGTGCTGGATTTTACATTAAATGAGAAAATGTGTGCAGCCAATGCTTTGTAAATTGAAAACTGCTATAGAAACATTAGCAGTTATGGGTTTGACTTCCTTGAAACCACTGAATTAATTTTTCTCCATATTTTGAAGAAGCTATTTCTAAGCCAGGGGATAAGTATTTTCTTCACTGGTTTTCCTAAAGTAGGCTATGGGTACTTTCTATTTTTACTATTTGCAATTGTAAATCAAGAATATAATTTAAGTGACTGCTAAGTCTAGCCCTACATTGAAATGCTGTGTAGTAGACATGGACAGTAAAGCAGATCTCAACAGACTGATGTCTAGTTAGGGAAATAAAACGAACGTGCAAGTAAGTACATGCAATTGTGTGGTACTGACCATAGCTTTATTGGCTTTTCAGAGGAGAGATAGTGACTGTGGTGAGTTAGAATTTTAACCTGCTGCTAAAGGAGAGAAGGGGTTTTGGAAAGGGTCGTTTGAATAGATGTAAAAATGATAATAACAATAATTTGATATATTTGCTTGAAATGTTCTCTTGGCGATGCAAAAGACATTAATTTTAAGGGAGATAAAACTGACATAACCATCAGTGTCTAAGCCAGCTTTACTGACAACTTATGCTTAGATAAGTCAATTCCTGGGTCCCAGGTTCCTTACTTTATAAATAAACTAAAAGGACTACATTAGATATATTCAAACTGCCATTCTTATTTATATTATTTATGTATTTACGCACATAGCCCTTTATTTCACTGAGTGGAAAACAGCAGATAATAATGACCCCGTCAAGTTTGAAAGGAATGAAAGTGGCCAGACAAATCAATTTCAGTTTGTTTTTCACCTTTCTTTGAACAAAATTGCATCAAATTTGCATCTCCAAACACTGCCAGCAAAAGCCATGATTTATATATATATTGGCATGATTAGGAGAAAAATGAAGAGGTACACATTGTCAAGTGTAAGAAAATGTGGAGTGAGTTTCTTTTATATCTAAACATATTAAGGAAGAAGAAAAGGAGAAATTTAATGATTTTCTTGAATCAAAGGTAGGAAAATGGAGTACTTAAATCTGCATCTGCCTTATGAATCCATTAAAGATCCACATTAAACTTGAGGAGAAAATACTGACATCTATTGACCAGCTCAATCATCAGTTTGTAAGGAAAATCATTATCTCTCATTTAAGAAAAGGTAGCAATCTTTATCACATCCTTAGAAATTGAAAAGCATCTCTGTGTGACAGGAAAAGGAAAGAAGGCAAAGCATGGATGAAGTCAAATATCAATTATCTGAGACTAGGTCTATATGGAAAATCAAGACTACATATAAATATAGGATTTTAATGCCAGCATCTATATTACAATAAATATTAATTGCACTTTAATTACAGCCATCCACTGTAAACTCATTCAACTGATCATTCCTGAAATGTAAATATCAGAAGAAATCAAACCTCCTTCACCTCTTCATGTTGTAAGAATTCATAAGTCTGAAAACATGTACTCTGTTTTTAAATATTAATTGACATGGAGGACAATTTGCCAAGTACCTGTTCAAGCATTTCCTTCAAATCTGAAGGAGGGGGTGCGCTTAAATATTAGCATAATATCTGAGGTGTATTGTATCACCAGTAGCATGTTTCAAACATCCCTTCTGCAGAAGGCATAAGAAAGTAAGGATGGGAAAGTGGACCTTTGGACATGAAGTTCTGGAACCTTTCAGGAACACTGAGTTTAATGTCAGTTATTCCCTCGTGAATCTGCCTTGAATATGATGACCATGCTTCTTTGCATTTAGATATAAGGGCCACTTGTCATTAAATAGAGCATGAGCAACTTCTCTATGTTGCTTTGAAAACTGAGTTAGAATTTTCTCTATACCTGTACTCTGTCTTTGAAACAGACTGCTTGGAAATTGTATTAGTACTTCTTATTTCACAAAGTTTCATTTAGGAGGTTCCATTTAGAACATCTAATTGGGACCTTCTGGCCGTCCCTTGGCCAAAAGCTCAAATGCCACTCAGTAGGGTTCTGTGTCATAATCCTGAGACCCCTTCTTTATTTTAGTCAATTGACTTCCATAAGCAAAGCTTTGGGAACCTGCGTAAGAAAGTAGGTCAATGGTCCAATGCAACTCATTTCTAATAATAACACAGAGTCGTGGTTCTCATCATTATATTTCACGTCAGCTTTTCGCTATTTCAAATTATTTCGTTCTTTGTTTCTACCGATTTGCTTGGAATTAAAGTTCTTTATCTAGTGTATATATGCTATACCTTAAAGCTTTCAGTTTAGATTTTTTGTTTTACCTGAAGAATTCAAGAAATGCACAAAAGGTTTATAAGAGAATAGTTGCTTCATATATATTCATTTCCATATTATTTGTTTTGTATTCATTGTTCTAACCACTTTCCATGAATATGAGATGATTTTGAAATATATTCTTGTGCTGAGAACCCCTAGTTTTTCTTCAAGTACATTAGATAAGTAGTCATCTTTAGATTCAAAACCCCTAACTATGCATTAATAGCCATCTATATTTCCCCTTGTATTTTTACTTGCATCAGTAAATTTAGCTGTGTCATAAACACTTTATGCCTAATCTCGTTACTTTGTCCTCTGACTTTTGAAACACACTTTGAGAAATTATATATATAGGTTTAAAGTCTATTTCTTCAAGCAGTAATTTTAAGAATGGCTAACTTCAATAGCAGGAGAATAAAGCTCTCCTGAGTTGGAATGACTCTTTTTTTCATTGATCTCTAAGGCTGGCATATGAGATGTGACTATTATAATCTTTTTTGGGGGGTGAAAGACCTCTTTCAGCATTTGATGAGAGGTAGAGACTCAAACTTAAGAAAAATGTAACTGCATACAAATAATTACATAAAATGTCAAGGATTCATAGAACCTATAAAGTCTATTCAGGACCCTGGAAGCCAGGTGGAAAACCACTTTTGAGACTAAAAAGGATAAGAATCTCTATGTACAAAAATACAATAGCTTAGGGGATTTTATATTTCCTAGGATGGATAGCTAAAAGGTGATTATTGGAGAGAGTTACTGAATTCAGCAGAAGCAATGAATTGCTCTCACACTACATACCAAAGGGGGGAAATATGTTGAAATTAAAAGAAAATGCAAAGTTCTAAGGGAGCTAAGAAGGAAGTCATGCCTGCAAAGAAACTGAACCTAATTCACCAAGTTATCCCGCTAAATGGACGGAATGCAGCCTGGGTTCTATACACTTTTATATTTTAAAATATAAATTCAGAATTTGCATTTATATTTTCTCAAAACAGTCAAAACCCTGCCCTAAAGCAGTTTTTGTTTCATTTCAGGAAGGTCAGAAATGAGGTTGCTGACACAGCAACTTGTGAGGACTGAGATAGGGAAGCACAACATTTATGTGACTGAAGAAGGCCAAAAAGTCCCAGGGTTCTAGGGGATGACAGCAAAGAGGGAATTTGCAGCCACAAGCTCTCAATGCAGGACAGAGTTAACCTGGCTATTGGGGCTCACCAATTGGAAAGTGTAGAATTTTGGGGTACAACCTGGCTTGGATATTATTTTAGTTTGCCAAAGGGCTGCCAGCCCAAAGTATCAGAAATGGGTTGGCTTTCATAAGAAGGGATTGATTTTGGGTAAAAGCTTACAGTTCTGAGATTGTGAAATGTCCAAATCAAAGCACCATCAGAGTTGCTTTCTCACCAATGTCAGCTACTGTTGATCCCTATTGTCTGGCCACGAGGGGAAGAAACATGGCTGCTGATCTCCACTGAGGTCTCTGCCTTCCCCTCCAGAAACTACCATCTCTAGGAGCTCATCTGTGAGCATCTAGGCATAGGGCTAGTCTCTTTCTGGGCCTCCTCTATCAGTCTTGGCTGCTCCACTTTCCTCCTGAATTCACCTGCATGCTATCAGGCATATGGCTTGTCTCTCCCTGGGCCTCAGCTCTTTGAGCTTCTTGGGGGCTTCTCTCCTTGCAGCTTAGCTGTGGGCAAAACTGGAGTCATTTCTCTCACATTGCAGGATCATATATGGTGGGTTCCTTTTCCTGTGTCTCTGTTTATATGAGACCCAGCAAAAGGGCAGAGACCCAAGCTAGCTCATGCCTCACTGACATAGTCCAATCAAGTGTCTCACACCCACAGGAACGGATTACTTAAAAAACATAATCTTTCTCTTTGGGGGACTCATAAAAGAACTTCTGTCAGATACATTTGTCAATTATACCATATACCATAAAACTGGATGATGTTATAAATGAACAGAACAATAAAACTGTTAGAATATATAAACCCATAGCATAACAGGAATGGACATGGTTTGCGTATGGTAAGTATGAATCCAGAATCTGCCTTTTATAATGATGTGAGCTTAAGAATATTATTAAACTTCATATAATTCCCAAGACTGTAAGAACGAAGTACTGTTTGTTGTAATTATTATTAGATTGGACACTATGAAATGGTTAATATTTGACTAATTTTTTTTATCCCCAAGGGTAGTTGCATAGGGTTCAACCTAATATTACGTGAAAGAACAGACAAAGTTTTAATCACCTTACAAATTTGAGAAGTATTTGTATCTCTACAATGAAAATAAAAACCTAACTGAATATAGTCATTTAAATATTTATTGACTAAATTATAATGTTATCTATTAAGAAAACAATTCTACCAGGTAACATTCCTTAACCATTACTTTAGTGCTACCAGTGTGTGAAAACGATCTAAAAATGGAGGGATAGTGTAGCAAGGTGGCAAGTGGATGGCTTGTGGAGCCAGGCAGCCAGGGCTACATCTTGGCTCTGTCACTTACCACTTACCAGCTGTGCAAACAGAGGCTTAGGACCTGCTCAACTCCCCTGTGCCTCAGGTTGCTCATCTTTAAAACTTTGGTGAGGGAGTCTGTTGCAGTGATGGAACACATTTGTATCTTGATTATAGGGGTGATATTATGAGTCTATACAAGTGATAAAATGTCATAGAACTATATACCCACACATAAACAAAATGCATGCATGCATGCAAAACTGGTGAAATCCAAGTAAGGTCTGTATTTAAATGATTTTATTGGGCAAATGTCAGTTTTTTGGTTTTGATCATGTGCTATGATTCTGTAAGCTCTTAGTATGGGGGACACTAGGTGATGGGTACTTTGAGACTGCTCTACTATTTTTGCAACTTCTTGTAAGTCTATATTTTAAAACAAAAATTGAAAATAAATACACTGATGGTGTGACCCAGCAGTACTCTGAAATTTGCTCTAGAGAAATTAAAACTTGCACTCACATAAAAACCTGCACACTAATATTTTTAGCAGCTCTAATCATAATTGTCTCAAACTGGAAACAACCTAAATGCCCTTCAATAAGTGAATGAAGAAACAAACTTTGGCAAACCATACAATGTAAAACTAATTAGCAAGACAAAGGAACAAATTATTGATATAAGCAACAGCAAGCAAAAAACCGAGGTGAAAGAATGATGGCTCCTCCCAGGGTAGTTCCAATGATTAAATGAGCTTGTATATAAAGTTCATAGCAAATACCCTATATTCTAGATTTTTAATAAATTCCACATTATTCTCCTAAATTGTACAAATGAGGAAGTTTTTATAATTTTGTGTTTCATGTGTTTACTGTATGTCTCTGTGTGTGAGTTTATACACACACACACACACACACACGGGCAAAGTGCTGGCTTCAGCAGTGAACGTGCAAGATGCAGAGTTTCTGCCTGTGGGGCTTCTGTTCCAGATGACAACCAAAAAATGCCTGTTTAAACTTTTCAATTAAATATTTAAAATTCCAATTTTATTAGGGTCAAAAGAAACTATACTTTGGATTATCTTGTGCATTAGAAATACTGTGATTTTTAAAAATACGTAGTCTTGGTGTTGAGACACAGGACTAACATTTCCCATATGTGCTGACTGCTAAGTCAGGCTTTTATGATGGAGTTGTTAGATTTTGAAGAATATGATACGAATCATTTACAAGTCTGTGTAATAACAAGCTATATCATAACAGGACTTACTGGACCTTTATTGCCAGCTACACAGCCAGCAAGTACTTATCCATCAATCTGTACTATGTGAAGTTTTATGCTAGATAAAAGAGGAATAGGAGGCATCTGAGTCCAGGCTTAGGAGTAAGACACACCTGGGTTCAAATCTTAGAACAGTCACTTACCAGGTGGGTGAAATTCTTCCAATTATTCAACTTATCCAATCCTCCATTTGCTCATCTGTAAAATGATCCTAGTAGTAATTATCAGCCTCATCGAACTAAAGTGAGGTAAAGGGTATATCCCAGAACAGGCAGACAGAGAGCTGCTAACTAAATATTAGCTACCATTATTATGCATATTATAGTTATTTGGGGAAGCATGACTTAGTTATTTAATGAGGAAAAATGCAGTGCTATAAAATGATATAGTTTATCCTCCTAGAGACATGCTGTTTAAAGGAGTATCACACATATTCTTGGGCACTTGTGTCAAACTCCACCCACAGTGTGGTGCTTCCTCTCAGTTGTCAAGTATGTGCAGGTTTCTAACTGGCACACCATGGAAAGAAATGAGGTCGATTTAGTGGTTACTAAATTCCTGGCCCTGCACTAAGAGGAGAAAAATCAGAGCAAAAAGTGATCAAGAGAAGAAGATAGGGTAAGATAGGGTAGAGGTGGTGGAACGAGGAGCTCCATTCAGATTGATGTTGACTCTTGATGTTACTGCTGGATAGTTCATTAAAGAAATGCAGGCTCTGAAAAAGATTAAGGCATCATGCACTGCCTGTTGGTGCTATTTGTATCTCCCATCACCAGGTTATTAAATGCAATTTCAATCATATGTATGTTCTCTAAACAGCCTAAGTTATAGAGAACAATTTTAATGTTTATAATCAGTTGTAGCTGAATGCAAAGAAGAGAAATAAATGGAATAAGTATACTGGATTCTGCACCTGTGAAATACTAGTGAGTCTCTGATTTAAGATATCTAACTTCCTTGGTTGTTTATACACACACACACACACACACTATATATATATATATACATATATATGTAAGTATTACATATGGCTTTAAACAGACACCTCCTACATACACATATACCCATATACACATACTACAAATATCTCTATCAATTAAGATAGTTACAATAGTTTTAAAATAAATTTAAGCAGTATACATTGGCCAATATAATTTAATATCATTAACCACACTTTATTTAAATAATTCATACTGCAAGCTCAACAGAGCTAGCAAACCTGTAATAGTGTGGCAGATATTTTGAAGCACCCATAATCTTATACTGTCTATTGGGTGATCTGCTGCGGTTGCTCAATGGCTTGAAAACAAACATTAAATGGTATTTAAATAGAAATTCCCATTGGTTTGCATAGGCAGAAGCAGACACTTCTCCCATTTGTATAGAAATATTTAGATGCTAAAAGCAAAGGAGATGTATAGTTTAAAATGTCAATTTTATTTGAAATGTTTCTGTGGTTTGCTGGTTTTGCATAAAACATTAATGTTAAACAATTCTATACCATCTCCTGATATTTCACGAAAAATGTATATTAAATATATTCTTTTTAGTAAAACCAATAACATAATTTTTCAGGAGTACTAATAGTTTAAACAAACCTATTAGCATGATTTTCGCATTTGCAGAAACTGTCCTGATCTCACATGATGTTTAGAATATGAGAAGTTTGAACTCATATAGTTTATTCTCACAATACTAAATCCACTGAGATAGGCCCCTGTAGGTTGATTTAATATGTGACATAAAAATGATGTTTGGTAAAGATTTGGTAAACAAACGCTTGAGGGTTTGTGTTTTTTTTTTTCGGAATGAATACTTTTGTTTGAAAAATAATTATTTTGTTAAATACCTTTTCTCTGCTGTTTCTTTAGTGTGCAGTTCAGTAAGGTGAGCCTCAAAGTGGTTTAGTGCCTTTTTTATATAAAATTGTTATTAGAGAATAAGCCTGATTCAAGATTTGCTGGTCAGCTGTGTTATGCTGGGCATCCTTAGACTATTTTAAGGGTTATTATTTGATCTCTGTGAACAAACAATTTTGTAACAGATTCTTTTGTGCTGTTGTTGACTTTTGGCTCTGTTTTTATAAATCATGTTTAGTTGCAAGTTCCAGAAACAAGTTTAGCTTGAGCAAGAGATGGACTTTATTAGAAGGATACTAGTAAATCTAAAAAAGAATATAAACCAAAGCTCTGCCATGAATATAATTCAGCTCCCCAAACTCCATTGTGTGTGTCCCCATTTAAAATTCAAAACGATCTGGAGGAAAAATCTGATAGAGAAAGAGAGAGAAGGAGTGGGGAGTATTGAGCTCAGAATGGGGCTCCTGCAGTTGGGGAGTGGGGTGGGGTAGCTCATATATTGCCAGGAATTACCAGGGGGAAAGACATAGCTCAAAACTCACATCAGTAATGGGTCTAAACTTCAAAAGGAAGACAAGTGTACCTGTTCTCCCTCTCTCCTACACATTTCCCAGTATTCCTTCTAGGCTTAGGAATATCATTTGAGAACCTCTGAATCCCTCACTCAAGCTTATCCCTGAAAGTGACCTTTAACTGCACCTTGGAATTCCATTGCGACATTGTAGTCTTCAGTAGCTTTTGAATTACTTCCCAGTGTGCAAGCCACCTAACTGCGAGCATCTCTTTCCCGCCAGTAGTACCCCCCTCCCCGCCCCCCATCACTACCTTATCTGTGTGGTTACAGACTCAGCACGTGTTGAGGTAGTGGAGAGTGTGGAGTTATTGCTATGGGGTCAGAGGCACGCTGCAGACTCCACTTCAAGCCTGGCAAAGCATTCCATGCTGGGTGCCCCTGGAGGGGGGTCCGATTGGGTTTTTTCCTCAGTGGAAACATTCCTGACTCCATCAGTTTGACTATGGTTACAGCAAATAGGGCAGCATGCACAGATTTCATAGGATTGTGGTGTGTAAATGACTTAGTGACATTCACAGGCTGAATTTGCGGAATGGGCAGTCCAATGGCAAGATTGAAACAGAGGCATTAAAGCAAAGCACAAGTGAAGAGCAAGATATAAATATCACCCACATCGACAGGTATACCATGGTAACTTGAAGAATTACGGAATCAGAGAAGAGAGAAAGTGGGAACTCCTAGCCTTAAGTTTTTCATCGCCCTGTGTCAGTTTTCTACTTTCCCAGCTCAGAGATTTCAAGGCAGCTTGGGCCTGTCTGTAGCTGACAGAATTCTGCTTCCTGGCAAGGTAGACACAGACTCCAGGGACCTGCTGTGTCAGGGCTTCAGGCCTCCTGTTGTCAAAGAACCTGAAGTCCAGGGCTTTGAGCTGTTATTACCCATGGGACTTTGCTTTAAAGACATGGCGAGGACGGGGTGGCGGCTGCATGGGCACCACTTCCGCTTCTCACCTTCCGGACTCTGTGAGCTCAGACCAAGACGCACATGCGCGTTTAGAAAGGTCAGCTGAAGAGTGAGCTTTCTTCTCTGGAGCCATGTGGGGTGGGGGAACTCCTTACATTTGGATTAATTGAAAGTGGAGAGGAATCCTGTCCCCCCGAGGTACCTTTTAATAATACAGGTGACTGATCCACTTAACGTCTTCCTGATTTGAATTGTGCATTGCCTGACTTGTTCATTCATAAAGAATCCACAGGTAAACAAATGCTTCGCATTAAATGCCTCTTAAAAGTACTTAGTGTCTGCTCCCAGAAAACCTATCAAGTACTATGATCTAGGCCAGGCAAAATTGAACAGGAACTATGTGGAGCAGCAGAAACGCCTTTCTACGATTGTAGTGTAAGGAGAACATTCACTTATGCCCCTCTGCTGCCTGATCTCTTAGTAGTGAGGTAAGAAGTGCCTGGGGCGACATTCTTCTCTGCTCCCGAGGGTCACGTATAATGAAAGCCTGGGCCTGGAAGGGTAGCTGGTGTCTGTGTTCATCCTAACACATTCAACTAACTCATCCCTAAAAAATGTGGTGATTCCTTCTGAAGTAAAACTGACCAAGGAGATGGATTTCAAGGATTTAAATCTAGGTAGTATTAACTTAATGTAAGCATTTAAATTGTGTTCCCATAGAAAAATTAAAATGCAACTTCAATAACTACTAACCAAATTGCGTAAGATTGTTTTAAAAACAGAAACCCAGGTTTGGATTTTTTTAAAATTTAATTTGTTTTGTGTTTTCATTTTTGTTCTTTCTTCTTTCCCAAAGGCTGACTTAACCTTCTATCTAAATCATCTGTTGTCTCTTTATATGTAATTTTCGGTGCTAGCCTCACAAAATTACATCTGAAATAAGAGAATTTTCTAAATTTGGAAGAAGATCTAAAGATTATTTTGCCCACCATCCACTCTTTTTAATGGATGAAGAAATTAAGTAAACTAGTTTGGTAATTTGTACCAAGCCAGGCTAGCGTCAGATCTAGGTTTTCATGTTCCCAATCCCAGATCTCTCCTTCCTAGATTGACCACCTCATCCCTGGCAGGGATTTTCCCAGTTTTAGCAGTGAAAGTCCTTGTTTCTGGGAAAACCCTCAGACAAATGGTCACCCTACCACACACTGCTTCTCACAGATTTCTTCATTCTTTCCCTATTCTCCTTTCTGTTCCTGATTTCTACATAGCCTATCCTAGTATTCGACAACTTGTATGATCAGAGAGTTTATTCTTGTGTCCAATATGCATCTCTGCATTTGGCTCCAACTCATTTTCTTTTGTATTCTTACTATCATATCGGTCATTCGTCATTTTGTTCATTCAACAATTATTTGAATATCTACAGTGCTGTTTATCATTTTAAAATCAAGTCATCAAATTATAAAACATGTATATTGATTGGATGCTTCCTAGTTTTTTATCCTCTGTGGAATGATGGCCTTTCTTTACCAATCATTGGTTTTCCTAACCAGATTTACAAGGAGTGTGTGAGTGTGGCAGCCCGCATTTGTGAATTTTGAACTGAATAAAAGAAAACTGCATACTTTGGCATTGGAGACTAAACAACATTTGATGTGAGAGAATTCTTAACAGCTGTGAGATTTCTAAGGCACCATCAATATTAGCAATATATCTTTCCAGCTGCACACTTTTCCTTAAGGCCACTGAAGCACAATATCATAACCTTTTCATAAAGCTGATAGGTAGAGAGCTATAGAACAGTTCTTTAGAACCAAATGTAGAAAAGTCCAGAATTTTGGAATTGAACTATAAAACTGGACTGATTTAGGCTTGAAAAGAAATTGCACTTGAATAAATTCAACCCACCAAGTCAGTGCAACCATATATTTAATATTGTTTGAAACCATAAAACTTTCACAATTTTAAACCATGAGAGTAAAGAATGTATTCCTCTAAACAACTTTGTTGCTTTTTTTTTTTTTTCCCCCGTCATGGTTCACTGTTTGAAAGACTCATTTTGTCCCTTTCTGTCAACATAGTATATTAAAGCTTTTGTTGCCTAATGCAGCTGCTAGTGACAAAGAGAATAAAACTGTTAGAGGAATGTCCAGTAACTTTTCCTATTTGAATAGGCTTCCACAGAAATGAAGCACGTTTGGATGTGTGTTTAAGAATACATACTTGTAGACTTTTTAATTCAGATGGAGTACACTTACTATCTGTAAGTTTGAGCAAGTTGTTTAAACGCTCCCTTTCTGACACCCAGGTGTCTTATCTCTCTAGTGGGGATGAGAATAGTATGGGGTTATTTTAATGACTGAAGATCATAACTTATTAAAGCAACTGGACTTTAGTTAGACATCCCATTCTTGTGCAGCATTAGGCCTTTTGGCTGTTGGTGCTGATGTCAAGGTGGGGGACTCAAGGTTTTCCTGAATCCTATCTTTCTGGACCAATTCTTTCATTCTGTTGTTAATCAGACCCAGCTTCTACCTATACCCATTCTGTATAGGAACTTAGGACTTATTAAATAACTTTGGGAGCTTGGGATGACTATATTGCTAAAACACCTTCACTCATATTATGTATGTATTGGATGGCCAAACCCAAGTGACACAGAGGGAAGGTTCTAATGGCTAGAGACACATTGTATTACATTTTAAAAGGAGAGATCATGGAGTAGGTGTGTAGCTCCCTTTATTAAGTGAATCCATGTGGTTACAGGGTTCATTCTGGAAGCAAAATATTCTATTGTGTGCTCAAATCCTAATGTATTTGTATATCAGCTGCACAGAAAGTATGTTTTTTTTTAATTTATTTTATTTTATTTTTATACTTCTTCCTAAGATCAATTACAGACCTGGAGTTTTGGTTTCCTACTATTCTATGACTACGTGAAATAGTTTCCTGGTTGTCTTTCTTTCTGCTCTGTGATTATAGTGTGGTTTTTAGGAGGATGACAATAATCATATTAAGTGCCTTAAAAACAACCGCAACAAAAATGAAAGCAATTTATGGTTTACAGAGTAGTTTACATGTATTTGCTCATGTGATCACCACAACTACTCTGTGAAATATAATTTTGGCTGTGGTTTATTGCTTGGAGTATATTTTAAGAATACAAGAACGAGCTATATTTGCCTGTGTCCCTGTTCCAATATACTCTTGGGCCTTGATAAGTCAGTCATATTATTGAAGAAGAATGGTAAGGCAGTAGAAACAGTAAAAAGAGGGCACATTGCTAGCATTACACATATATAAGAAATGAAAATATTGAAAACTGGCACTCATACTTTCTACTGAGATGGAAATTTCCCCCTTGATTTTCATGAAGAATGGGCTCTTTCAGTGTCCACTACTGAGAGTAGTTCATCAAGAGTTTTTTGGTCTGAGTCACTCATATTCAAGGTAGACAAATTCTATGGGAAAAAAATATATAGTGTAGAAAATCACTTTCCTCTTATTAAATGCCATTATTGATATTCAATCAGAGAAATAATTATTACCTGGAATTCATTTGCAGTGTGACTGTTCCTGCAGAGAAGAAGTGGCAAATGCATGGATCTTCACAATCCAATAATAAAGTGTGAAATTAGGGATGACTCTGGACAAGAGGCAGCTGTCTTCTAATCTGGAAAATTCCCCAGCCTTTTTGTCATTAATGAGGCGGCTGGAGTAGGAATGGAGCTGCATGACTTTTCCTTTTCCGTTGTGAGCTAGATCTTATTTGCAGAAAAATTATGAAGTGAGCACCTATGCAGACACCTGCAGGACAAGAAATGGAGCATTGCCAGCTACCTGGGACCTAGTGCATACTTCCTCCTGCCTCAGGTTTACTACCGGTGGTTCCCCCCGAAACAAAACAGTGCACTTTGCCTATTTTTTAACCATGTTTTATGTATTGTTATTATCATGTATTATTTCTCATAGTTCTTTCACTCAGAATTATATCTGTGATATGTGTATGTCCATGTTTTGTGTGTAGTTGTAGTTCATTTTTTTCTGTATTACATTTTTATGAATATACTATAATTTATTGACCCATTCAACATTTGGGTTTTTCTAGTTCAGGACTATTATGAACAATACAGCTCTGATCGTTTTCTAATATGAATCAAGATGCACCTGAGCAAGAGCTTCTTTAGGTTTCATACTTGGGAGACAAAGTGCTGGTGTCTAGGGTATGTGCAGCTTCACCTTTCTGTTTATACTACCAGTGAATGGCACTTCCTTTTACTGCATATCCTTGCAATCACCTGCATTGTAAGACTTTTTAATTTCAGCCAATCATGTGGATGGGTAGTTGTATCTCAAGGTAGTTTTTAGTTTGCATTTTACTAATCATTAATGAGGATGAACACCTTTTTATATGCTTATCAATAATTGGGGTTTCCCTTTTTTATTGTTCCTTTCAATATCACAACTTTTTTTAATTTGGTGAACAGAATTTTTAACAATACCATTTGAGAGTTTCTGTGCTCACATTTGCAAAAGGAAAAAGTTCAAGTAAAATTCCAATGTTGAATTCTTAAGTTGGTGGTTCAGTAGTAGTTATTTTTAGCTGCCATAAATTAAAAACCTTTATTCCCTTTTATATTTCCTTTTTTTTTTCCAGATAAAATCTTGACAGTTCTTTTTCTCATCTTCTTTTTCACCCATTCCCCTCTCAGATGAAGCAGTATAAGGCTTGTAATTTAGAGCTTAAAGCAGTCTCTAAGGAAAGACAAAAAGCAAGAAGCCCTTGGCCCTAGAGAATGTCCCCTGTTGTGCTGGAATAAGGCATGTTTTTGGCAGAGATCACTACTGTTTAAAGTTCTTCTGAGGCCATCTAAACTGGAGTTTTGGAAAGGGAACTTTGAGTAGATGCCAGCCTTTATATTAAAAGCAGGTAGTTGGTCAGCGAAGGAATACATGTAAAGAAATATAATGACAGGTGAGGGGAAAGGAGGTGATTTCACCTAACAGTGCTAAAAATGGCTTTAGAATTATTTATATGCCATCAAATCATTACACCCATGACTATCACCAAGGATTACCAAGGCAACGAGGATGATTCTTCACACATATTCCTCAGGCTGGATCTCTGTCTTCTGGATGCAATTTTGTTCTTCCTTCCAACCTGATGATTTACACACGGATGGCAGTCTTTATGGTGGGACACATGTGATAGCTATTGCCCTCCACACATATCCAAGTTGAAACTTAGGCAGTCATACATCTCTTGAAGGCAACAGAACGATCTTGTTTTATATTTCTTGAGCACCATTATAACAGAAATATGGCAAGTGCCGTGTTCCTCAGATTCACTACACTTTGAGGCAGAGCTTCAGCCCTATTCCCTAAGAACCAAGTTGCTCTTGTGTGTTGGACCATGTGTAAAGCCAAGTAGAGGAAGCCTAACACATCCTGCACAAGATCGTTTAAATAATTGATGATATATTTTATGGATTTAGGTTCCCATAAAATTAGGTTCCCAGACCCCCTGATAGATTGTTTTAGTTGTTTAGATTTTTATGTGGTTGTTGTTTGTATGTGTGTGTATGAAGTTCTCATCCTTTAAAACTCTTTGTATCCATGATTCCTATCTCTTTTTTTATGTTTTGTATTGTTTTTTTTTTTTCTGTTTTTGGTTCTTCCACTTTCTTCCTTTCAACTGAGTTGCTGTTGTTGAGAGAGCTATGGAACTTACATTACAGAATGATTCTCTTTTAAATTACACTTTAAAACAAAATTACTATAAAAGTGTGCTATAAAACAAAATTAGAAGAGAAATAAGGTGATTAGCAACTGAACTTTCGTAATATAGGTAACTACTTATAAATGTGCAAACCACCTGGCAATGGATAAGAAAATAAATTCACATATTTAAGGCCAGATTTATTAATTAAATTACTGGCCCTCAGTTTAGTCTTCCTTAAAAAAGAAACAAATAGATCTTTTTAAAGTGATAGTAGTCATTACTTTGAAAACTGAAATGAGATGTTCTTGTTTGCTTCAGTGAGTATTGCAGGCTGATTTTCCATTATTTTTGTTTAAAAGAGGTCTTTATTTGGATAAAAATGCACAAACTCATTATCAAGGGGCTCTTTTGAAGTATGGAACTAGAGAGTCATAGAGTATCATAGCTGGAATGGCCTTAGAGTTACCCTCTAACTCTTATTTCAAATATGAGTTACTGCAAATAGCACAGTAAACAACAGAACAAAGATGAGAACCATCCTTTCTCCTTCTCCGTTTAAGAAAAAGAATAAAAATACACATTTCATTTTGCAGTTTACAATATATTTGCTTAGATTTATTGTTACCGCAATCCTGCCCTATAAGGTTGAACAGATAATAACCAACAAACAAAGAGACTAAGGCTCGAGTTTAAGAGCATAGATTGAACTGAAATCTTCAATCTGCATATAGATCCACACCACCTCTTCATATCAATCTGCTCTCAATGAGTTTGGGGATGAACCTACTGGGAATTGTCAGTGGTTGCAAATGTAAATAAAAATCCTGGAAGTGACTGGATTAGGGAAATGCAAATACATTTAGAAAAGACAGAAACAGAAGGGTGAGGGATTATATTGGGAGAAAATCACTAATTCAGTACATAGAATAATCCTGGAAAATTGTACTGAATCAAGAAAGGAGGGGAACAGTAAGGCAAATTTTAAATATATCACAGAAATGAATAATGGATTGATAACAATACACATCATTGTTCAGACATACGCTTTGCCTTGTAGCCACCGTTCACTCTTTTTTGGGAGAGAATCCTCTGCTTTCTTCCGGGGAAACCACGTCTCCCGTACTTTCAGTCTCTGTGCTGCAGGTGGGCTCAGTTCCCACTCAAGGGTGGACTGTGTAACCTAGTTCTAAGCTTTTCAAACCTCACATTCTCTTGGCCACAATGACAAATTCAGGGATGGCCATATGTATGATCCAACTAGAATCAAGACACAGTGTGACACTTCTGAGCCCTCTGAGGAATAGACTTCATACTTAAAGGAGATGCTCCCAACATTTTTTGGTGCTGAAGACAGGACCAGTCTGGGCATGCCACATTCTGAGGGGGAGAGAAATGGAGAGAGAGAGAGAGACCTCACCTATGGGATCTGGTTTTAGCCACCGAATTAAGCAAGAACTGTCTTATTGCTTAAGGTGGTTTGCTTTTGTTTTGTTTTTTATTTTTGTCATTTGAAATCGAGAGTTGTTATATAACTTAGTAAGACTCTAGACGCCTGGAAGACACTGACCAGCCTTGGGTGAGGAGACCCAGAACAGCTGCAGCCGAGGTAGCATCACTGCCATTGCCACTGCTGTCGTCGTCATCCTGGCTGATACAGTGTACCACGTTACACAAGGGCTACCGCTGCAATTCTCCAGCAGCTCGGCAGGAGCTTAGAGATTAGGCCCTGGCTCTTGACCACCATGCTGTCCACCTGGGAGCTAGGTTTACAAAAATAACTATCAGTAATAAATCTACTGAACTGAATTCAGGGCTCTCTTAACCCTTCTTCCTCCTCCTTCAAGTGTGTGTTCAATTCCTAAGCTTCCAAAAAGACACCATTGATATGTTCCCTGCTCCCTCTTTATTACCTCTTTCTCTTTGTCCTCCAGGCTCACTTAAAATTTTGGCCATTAATTGTAACTTAAAAGAAATTATTTGTATTTTATTTGTGTGTGTGTGTTGAATTGTTTTAAGTGTAAATCTCAGAGTCAGTAGATAAAATTTTGTGTCGCTGTTTCATAAGGGCTCATTGAAGGACTTTGAGCAAGTTGGTGAAACTCTTTAATCATAAATATGCTAAAAATAATACCTAAGTCACAATAGTTCTGTGGAGATAAGTTAATTTGAAGCGGAGCTTTACAACCTGTGAAGTTCTCGATACTGTAAAACATTATTGTAAGTTTTACCTGCTGCAACACGAAAGCTCTCAATGTAGTTGGAGTTCAGCAAATATTTGTGGAATTGCATTCTATGTAAGAGTGAGTGATAGCCTAAATGAGTAAGAGATGAGAATTTAGCCTTGGCTTTGATGGTATTCTACTGCTCCATGAATGTCACGTGTTTTTTTTCCTGTATCCCTCTTTCTTGCTGTTTCTCACCTTTCCTGCCCTATTGTATATCTCTTTTTTTTCTTTACCTCTAAGTTTTATCAGCAAACCCACTGGATGTGTCAGATCATGCTGGCGATTGTCTGGATTAACGGGCCGCTGAGTCTGAGTTAGAGCTTGCATATTATTCTTAATAGTCACTAGATGCACAGCCTAATTTTGGAAGTTGCCCTTCCCCAGAGAATGGACTCCTGTGTCCAGAAACCACACAGTTGTCTTAGGATGGTGTTCTTTAGGACATTTAATATATAGCAGGCAGCAATCTACAAACCGAGACCTCATCCTATTATCTCCTGCCACATGCAGATTCTTATGATTCCCTTTCACAGTCCATCAGGATAATGCAATGTAAATAGTCTGCTAGACAACCAACGTGAAAAAAACCCTATTAACTCTTCATAAACACATGCACACAATGGGGCACATAGTAAAATAAGCATTTATGAACTCTAAATATTTTCAGCTTAATTGAAATTTTCAGCACAATTTTCCCATGTCCACATTTGCACAATTCTCCAAAGGTAGCTGGTTACTGAAGGATGCTTTTAATATCAGCCCAATATTACCATCTACAAATAATTAGAAAATGGCTCCTCTGGAGAAGCCCCTTGAACAGGGAGCTGGTTTTCAGGTTGGCACGCACGGGTTATATCATGCTGATGCTGGAAGTAGACTGAGTGTGACGCGTAATGGCATTGGAAACCTTTACTCTCCCTACTCACAGCACCCTGCTTATTTAGCCAAGGGAGCTCTTATTGAAATAGGCAGTGACTTGAATTATAGCTGCAAACCAATACGCTAATGCACTTTCATTTGAAGTGACCGGGCCATTGAAGTGCTGGTCATCAGCTCTAGAGCTTCAAATCAGAGAAAAGGGCTTGTGCTTGGAGTCCTGCTGGCTCTCTTTGCGTTTTTACTATCTAATTTTCTAACACTTTGCGGGTGCTAGATAAAAGATGACTCAGGACAAGGCCATTACTTTCTCTGACGACTTCAATATATCAAAACGGGGTGTGCTTTCCTGTAAAGTTCCCCCAAATGGGGACACTCTTTTATAGCTAACCAGCAGCTGTGAAATTGAGGTCAGTCAAGAAGTCACTGAAGAGGAGGAAGTTTAGGGGTAGCCCTGAGAGAAGAGAATGACAGCTCTTCTTCCTGATATTTCTTGTACACTTAATGAACTTTCTTTCATGATGGGACACTGAGATATGTGTGGCATGTTTCCAGGAAGCATTGTCCTAGAATCACAGTCAAGTCTCAATGTATATACTTCCGAACACTAGCTTTAAGAATATAAGCAATCAACATTATGACAATCGTCATCAAATATCGAAGAGATGGAGAATTCTATTGGAGACCTTTTGCAACCATTTTTGTAAGTTGACAATTATAATGAAACTTAATATTTTGGGAAGATTCATGAGGTCACAACATTTTTATCTGTTTCCTTCTCTTCTGTTCCATTGCCCACAATACATAGCATAGAGTAGGAAATTGATAAATGTATGTTGATCAATTTACAATGAAACAGCACTGGAGAAGAGAGGCAGTTTATTTCAGCTCCTTCCTTCTTGGAAAGCACTTGGAGCACAATTCCCAGAAATACGTTTCTTCACCTCAAGCAGTTTTTGAAGGCTTGTCACAAAATGCCAGGGATGAATGTGTGGACCTTTTACCAAAAAGTAAGAGTTTGTATTTTTTTAATTTATAAAATGTAAGTTATACAAATTTAGAGGAATCAAAAGAAAAAATATATTTCTCCGTTTCAAAGGAGAAATTGTATCATGACTTGTTACTAAATATTGTCTGAGTAATGAGCTTTCCTTGGCAAAGTTTATTACTATCAGTTTGGTTTAGTATAAATATTGTATCTTATGCTTTGAGTGATAACTTAGTATCAAAGTTATAAGTCACAAAATTGAATGAAAAGTGGAGAGTAAACCAAATAAATGTTCATTTAATTCTATTTGTTACAGATCATCTTCTCATGTTTAATATAATAAGACTTATGTGAAGAAGGGATTTGAAAATATATTTTTAACTTGACAAGGTACCTTTAAATATAACTCATCTTGCATAGCAATGCCCCATTTCCATAACCTTAATTTCTTTCTTTCTTTGCTTTTACTCCCTCTCATTTCTGCATTATTCTTTTTAAAGCATGTTTTTTTTTAATCAAAGGCCGCCTACATTCTATCATTACTGCCTAGAAGCATACAGTGAATGTCTCAAATTTGTGTTGCTGAACAGGCAACAAGCTAGCCAAAGACATCTGGCTTCATTTGCCTAGGCAAAATGTCAGCTATACTGTGATGGCCAATTTTCCTCCTCTGATGAATTGTACAATGTGAAAGTTGAATAAGGTCAGTCGAATACCAGGAAGGGATAAGGAATGTGGCTTCCAGCCCTGCACTTTGGTCTCATTTCTAACCAGGAGAAACTGAATGTGATCTGAGACTTTGTTAACATACCAGGCCATCTTGGAAAGACGGCATATGAGAGGGAAGCTTATGTACAAGTAAAGATATTAGATCCAGAATAATATATGAAGTTTTAAATTTGACCAGAAATAAAGAGAAGGACACAGCTGAGCCAATTAAAGCAAAGCCAAATGGCCATAGTTTGCAGAGACTCTTGGGAACCTCTTTGCAACAGGCAGTACAGTGCAGTGGTTCAGACCACAACAGAGATGCTGAGCCAGGCAACCTTGGTTCAAATCCCAGTTCCTCTCTTTACTAGCCATGTAGCACTGAGCATGTTATCTGACCTTAGTTTTTCAGTGTCTAATAGGTAAGATAATATATCCAATCTTTTAGTATTTTGTATGCTAATTAAATGAATTAACATTTGTAAAACACCTAGAACTTGTTATATAAAAAGAGCTCTTTAAATATAAACTTTTTTTTTCTACTCTCGGTGCATTTCTTGTTGGCAAAACAAGTAAAAACTGAGTTTTAGAAAAGTCTGTCAGAGGTTTTTAAAGAGGAGTTTTTGGAAGTCTGGTTCTTACCCTACCCTGTGAGGACAGTTTCTGCCCATCTATATGACACTCCCCGTAAGTGCTTGTCTGAGGCAATCCTTTGGTCTGATCCAGTATGTTGATGCTGGCAAGCTTAGTTTCATGTAAACACATAATAGATGGTTTTAAACCTACTAATATTTTGGTTAAAAGCTGATCATCCACATTGCATAATTGGCTCACTAGTCACTGTATCGCTTCAGGTGTCCGTAATCATTTGGTCTCAAAGTTTAACCCACTTGTGCCCACTCTGTCCCACCATGTGGCTGCCCTTCCTTGAGGCCTACAGGTATTTTTAGAAAGAAAGGGCAGATGACTCAAAACCATCCCAATGGCCCCCGCCCTGTGGATTAAAGACTTTTACCTATACCTCCCTCTGCCTTCAGCTCCAAACCTGTCTTATATTTGAGGACTTCCCTGTTAACTAAGCTTCTCAATTCCAGAGATCTCAAGGCTTTAAGGAAATTATTATTTTTTTAATGTGGATAAAATCTCCTCTGTTTAATTCATTTGTCTAAAGAAGACAATGTTCTTTGCAGATTTAAGGTGTTAACTAGTGGCTGGGTCTTCTGAAAATAGACAGAAGGTAAGGGATAGCTCCATTATCTACTGGACCAACTATCAGATTAAAATTTGAAACAGGCAGTACACAAGTTGGTAACATTGTACAGGTCTGATTTTGATTGGATTACTTAATTTATTGGCATCAGAAAGCAAAGAATCCTCTTCTTTACTAATATCCAAGGTAGGGACCACATTCCACTTATTAACAATATAATTCAAGGAAAAAAATAATGTGGATTTGCCTCTTCTCACTCACTACTCTAGAATATCACTAGCTCTGTAGTTCCAAAAACTTTTTGCTATGCCTGGCCACTATTATCTGCCTAGAATTTACCAAAGTAAGCCCTCATCCCAAGCAAAGCAGTATTCATGTGGTTATTGTTTTCTTTTTGGATTAAATTATTTGAATAAACAGACCTCTTTAAACAACTATATCAATAATAAATCAATTAATAAGCAAGTATTTGTAAAATGTCTACTATTTAAAGAAAGGTCCTAAACACCTTTGGAACAAGATCATTGGCCTAAGATATACTATTTAAATATAGTATTATAATAGAAGAAAAGCTAATTAGAGTTTTTAAACTATTAAAGACATGGCAAATAATTGCTTGGTTAAGTAATAAAAATCTTTTATAGGCATATATACCAGTTGAATAAAAGGATGTTTAACAGATAATTTTAAAAAAAAGTCTATGTGTGGAATCTTATATCTATATACAATCTTTTTATTTTTAGTATTTAGACACTTATAGTCACATATGAATAAAAATCATACCAGATTTAATTGAGCTCTGTCTACTAGGGTGTTTAGTTCAAATAATGGCATGAAATAAAAGAAAACATAAATGTGTGATAAGAAAAAAAATCAGAAAGCATCAGACATAGTAATGAAATTGCTTATTAAGTTATGTTGAAGGGGAAGTTGAATCCCTTAGGCCCTTGCGTAAAGTGGGAATAGGCTCAATGACCTTCTGAGACTTTCTTCTAGGACAGATCTCTATCAAATGCCTGTCTATGAACCATTCACAGATTGTCTTAAGGTCACTTTACATGTGTATAAGAAGTGTCCTTAGAATGTAATGGATGTAAAGAAATTCAGCAACTTTTGGTCACAGTAGCTAAGCTATCAAATACAATATATTTTTTTATCAGTTGGCCATTTATTGAGTCCTTGTCATGTGTTATGCCTTTTGTTAAATACTCTGTGTAAATTGTATCTCTTAATTCCATGAAATCGGCATTATTACCCCATTTTACACATGTAAATATTGAGATTCAGGAAATGTCTTAGTTTCCTGGCTGTTAAGATAAATATCATACCATGGATTGGCTTAATAATAGGAAATTATTGGCTTACAGTTTTGAGACTAGGAGAAGTCCAAAACTGAGGTGGCAGCAAAGTAATGTTTTGTCCCTGAAGACTATGGCGTTCTGGGGCTGGCTGCTGGCTGTCCTCAAGCTCCTGGGCTTTTCCAGTCATAGAGTGATGTCCCCTCTCTTCTCTTCCGGTTCCATTGACTTCCCGCTTCTTCTTATGGCTTTCTTCCATTATTTCTGTGTTTCTTTTGCTTATAAAGGACTCCAGTAATCCAGAATAAAGCCCAATCTGATTCAGTTGGCCACTCCTTAACTGAAAAAAATAACATCTTCAAAAGGTCCTCTTTACAATGGGCTCACACACAGCAATGGATTATTAAGAACATGTTTTTCTGGGGTACATAATTTAACCTACCACAGGGAGGTTAAATGACTCAAGCAATATTGCACAGCTAATAAATGCAGAGAGCGAATCTAAACTGAGATCAGCTTAATTTTAAAGCACATGGCTAAAGCACTCTTTCAGATGAGTCTGCCATCTCCCTTAATCACCCCATTCTTATGGCTCTAGTCACATTCCTTTATAAATGTTCTCAGTTGAGCTTAGCACCAGCACATGATAAATACTAAGCATTCAGAATTTCCTTAGCGAGTAGGTTGGTGCCTTTTCCAACGAATATCTTAAACAGCTAAAGTGTCACTAAGATAGATTATTTTACAAAGCCCAGGCTCACTGGGAAGGTGTTCACTTCATTCCCTAATGCTTCAAGCATACATTGAAGATCAGCTTCATAAAACGTGGCTTTACCATGGGCTTCTTGGAAACCGATATAGCACACAATCCTGCCAGGTGAGGAATCTGCTTTGGCCAGACAGTTGAATTAGGAGTTAGGAAGGAATCAAGACTGTGAAGCTGTTAAAGCACTCTCATTATCTATGTAGCAATGCCTCAAAGCCCAGTATTTTCACACAGCTTCTACAGAAAGGATGAGGATAAATCTTTCCCCTCATTTTAAAAAATTGTCATTGGTAACATTTTTTAGAAAAAAAGAATTCCCATATACAAGATAGATTTTACACAGAAATGAAATAACCAAAGGAGGCTTCTGTTCACAATGGTAAAAATCATTAAAAATTATACAAATTAAGATTTTCTTTCTGTTTATCTTTTCATTGGAAAGGCTAGTCATTTCTTAGGTTAAAAGATATCTTTAGATTGGTGTTAGTAAGGGAAATGTTGACTAAAGATGGGCCCCTGACGTGAAATCCTAGGCAAGTGAACACTTTGGTATTCTTTGATGCTTAAGTTGAAGGCAATTCTCACATTGCCCCCTACCCAATAATTAAAGTTGATGATAAAAATGAAAGCAAGTACTAACCCAATAATTTCCTTAGTACTCTAATCATCTAAAAGCATTTACCAGTTTTAGGGAGGCCAAATTAGAATAACAACAGGACTGCCCCTAACATAGCATCCCACGCATGGTAGATGATCAATAAATTCTTAATGAATTGAATTTGAATAATCCAGTACTGGCAGCAATGAGGAATGGTTAACATTCCCTTCCTATTTTCATTTATATTCTCGATTGTAAGGCCATACTTCTATTTGAACTAAACACCCCCAGTTTTATGATGTTTTATATTTCTATTCTTAATAGAGAATGACAATAAACCCAAGTTCCATATGTATAATTTTACCATCATTATTTTATGTAGGAACCCACTTTAGTGAATATGCATTTGTTAAACCTTTAATTCAAGCCCTGGTAGAGCTACCTATTGTAATACTATGGCCCTTAAAAGGTCTCAGCAATAGCTATCAATCAATCTGGTTGTCATTTATGCAAACCTAACGAATGTTTGCCATGATTGTAAAGTTTGGGAACTTTATATACTTTTCCTTTACCTTAGAACTCATACAAGGGACTTTCAGTGCTACTGTTTTGCTTGCAGGATTCTTGCATTTTCAAAGAAATTCCTAAAGACCTATCCTTAATGCAGAGGATACATTTTTAATGGGAAAATAGGTATCTGTGAAAGATGGAACACTTCAGGCTCAGAGGAACCTTTCTGTTGTCCTTAAAACAAGTTATGTAGGTAGACCTTCAGATAGGAATGGTTTCTCTCATTTGTAAATGTTCATCATCATCTATTCCAGTTCTCCTTCTTGCTAGTTTTAATTTTAATATGAAGTAATTTACTGGAAAATTTGTAATGCTTCATTGTGTTTAGGCAGTGATGAGGGTTTTCTATTACACTCCTATTTCAGAATGGACAAAAGTAAATGAATTTTCACTTACTGTCTCCTATCAATTCTCTACCCTCCCTAAAGTGATATAGCTCTTTTTATAACCTCATAGTGTGCCTGATCACTTTAGATGATATTCTTCAGCTTTATGAAAGGGCCATGATTGGTAGTACTATTAAAGATTTGCCTTAAGGAAAGTTAGTTTTGTTCTCTCTTGGCCTCTCTTTATAAGGATGTCTGTAGGAAACCACAAAGTAAATGAGAGCTACTTTATTTCACTAATTCAATAAATGTTTTTGAATGACTTCTGAGTGCTAGCATGTGCTATATGGCTGGGTTTCACTGGGGAACAGAAATAAAAAATGTCTACTCTCAAAGAGTCTAGTGGGAAAGACAGGTATTAAATGGATAATTGCACTAATGGATGTATAATTACAAACAGTGATAATTGCTGTCAGGAAATAGACATTTAAGAGGGGGACCAAACTTTTCTGGGAGGAATTCCTTCTGGGGATGATATTTAAGTTTAGACATCAAGGATAAGCTATCAGGATAAAGAGTGCACCATACAGAAAGAGTATACATGCATGAAAGCTAGATGAAAGATGAGAATGGTGCAGACCAACCACAAGGGCTTAGGCCTTTTCCAAACTTAGGCTTTATCTTAAAAGCAGTTACAAGCCATTAAAGATACTCAAACGGAATCTTTTCTACTAAGTTTACTAATCAGAGACTCATGTCTGAGTTGCTTATTGGTTAGCTAACATCAGGGTACACCATTCTTGGCTTATATCTATGGTCATTTAACCAAACAGAACAGCAGCTTGCACACTGGATTGACCCTGAAAAGTTGATGTCTGTTGAAGGAATGTAACCTGCTTCCTTTAGTTGTCATTAAAATCACCTAGTTTTAAAATATTTTGGAAAAATTGTGGATAATCTCAGAATGTGTTACTGATGAACCATCTGTATTCTGAACTTCAAATACCTTTTAGCAACTTGTAGGAGAGCCATTAGGACTTGGGGAGGTCAAGAAGACAGCTAGAAAAAAAAACTTTCCTGCAAATATATGTAGAATGATACTGTAGAGAAAATATGGGATGGAAATGCTTCTCATTAGATAATAGTGAGCAAAAAAGAGATTCCAGAAAGAGAATAATCACAGAACTGATTTCTATCACTGTAGAATGAATGCAGAATATTCTCTGGTACACATAACACAAATATTCCCATGTGTGAAAAACCTCTAAGCTTTGGGGGCCATTTTTTGGAGTTCCCTGAAGCCTTTGGCTATTTTCCAGCAAGACAATCCAAGTGCAGTATTTAGATGTGTTCTCAAGCTGCACATGCATGGTCTTCATTTAATTCCTGCCAGTTTGCAAAACTGGAAGAGTCGAAGCAGCTTGGTGTTTAGTCATGCCTCTTCAGTGGGTTTTGTGCAATCCTCTGCTCCGTTCTGCCTAGTAACATGCTGCTAACATTTTACTTAATCTTAAATACAGTTCAGAAATAAAAGAACCATATAAACCTTCTTCTGTTTATAGTGCCAATCAATTGGAGCCTTCAAGCAATTATTGACTAATTAAGAGCTCTCATAAGGACAACAGAGAATTTATTAGGGGCCTATTTGGAGAATTAAAACAAGTTGCTTAAGTATAATTCTAATGTTGATTGAGCCAACATATGCAAGTTCAGAGAGATTGAGAAAAGGCTGTAAATAGTATCTAAGAAAAGTTTGTAAGGGAAAAAGAGAATTCCTGCTAATTTCTTGTTGATGATCTACTGATTCAATTTCAGAATTGCAGGTATACTTCTGGTAAAATTCCAAGTTTTTTAAAATTCTGGTATTTTCTATATTAACATGATATAGTGCTCTGAGAAAAATGGAAAGACCGTGCTTTATTATAGTAAAGTTAAATGCAGAATTTTCTTCTGGGTTTTGTTTTTCTTTATACAAAATTACCCACTGATCTACCTTGGATGTTATATATATAATGGGTGTGTATATGTGTATGTATATGTATGCATATATATGATCTATTACTTTGGATAAAATGTTATCCAAAGTACTTTGGATAAAGTATATTATTATTATATATACTTATATAAAGTATATATATTATATTATTATTACTTTGGATAAAATGTTAACTTGGTTCAATTTTTCTAATTCAAGCTTTGGTTAACGTTATCATACAGAGGGATAGCTCAGGAGCTCAAAAGCATTAATCTAACAAAAGCCAAGTTCATGCATTGTGCATGTTTGCAATTACTTTTACAATCAGAAAATTATCAAATGTTTTTAAGTGCTAAATATGTGTTTCACCAAAAGCCAGGCATCACAGGGGATAAAGAAGGCATTCTTTATCTTGATAGAATTAATCCTTTTTTAATAATCCACTTCGAAGAATGATAAAAACCAAGATTGAGGTTATTTTTCATGGATTCCCAACTGTATGCTTAGTTATTCCTTAAAATAAACTAATGGAAATGAAATTGTTTTGTCAAAATGTGTATATATCTTTAAGGATTTCAGTGCACATTGCCAAATTACTCTTTTCAAACAATTAACCTACTCTTAGTAAGATATATAATCACTGAAAGAATTAGTCATAATCATAATTTGCTTGTGGGCAAATAAATGGAAATCTTAATTTTCTTGCTGGGTCTAAAAACAAACATGTTTTTGTATTTTATTTTTCTATTTTCATGCCTGCCATTATTTTAATCTGGAGTGATGAAGGCAAAGTGTTTGAGATAAGACAAGAATTCAGCTCCCAATTTTTCAAATCCTCTTTTCTGCTCACATCAGGAATTAAAAAATTCCAGATCAGTAGTTCTTTCAATCCCTGTGGAAGGAGCTTGTTCAAGAGTAAGGTCCAGGGAGCCTCTTACTTGAAGCTGTCTTAGGCTTGGATTTGATGTAATTTATTTGGCCTTTTCCTCTTCTTTTTTTCAAGGTCCTTCTTCAAGGCTAGCTCAGAGAGGACAGAAATGTATATTCCCTACACTTGTGTGATAGACGCCAGAGCCCAGAGTTCCTTTCCTTGTGGAGTCCACATCACAAATGCTCACTCCGATAACCTCTTCTCCCAGCTAAATTTTAGGAACACTGACTTCATCAGTTGCTTAAGAGAACAGTCAAAGGAACTAGGTGGTATGCAGAATTAAAACCTTGACTTTTGAAAAAAGGAAAAGAAATGAGGACATAGAAATGAGGGAAAAGCAGTATCCTGTATATTTGACCATTATTTGAATTCCTTAATGAGATTAAATGGCAAATTTTATTTCTACTGTCAAGACTATTTATTCAGGGTGAAGAAAAGTTTCTGCTCTGTCTGGATCTAACCTCCTCAATCCTTAGGTACTAATTACTGACAAATAGGCTTAATCAATCAGACTCATGGCTGGATCTCTAAGTTTTATATAGTTAAATCAGCTTTTCGTTGCCTCTAATGTCTTATTCTTGATGGTGATGAGTTGGCCCAAGCTTCTTTAAAGTCCATTTTCCAACATATTGGGTTTTTCAGAAGCCAATGTCCAGCCAGTTTTCTAAAAGGCCCTGGTCAGAGTTTTGTGAAATAGACAAATTGATTGTTCACACGATGTTGCCTGCAGTCTCTCCTACCCAACATGCCTTCAGAGCAGGCACCCACTGGTGCCTGGAACACAGATCATTAGAGACAAGACTTTGGGTTGAAGCCTTTTATCAAGAAATCCCCTCTTAAAATGGAAACGTGCAGAAACTATTAGCAGTGGTTAACTTTGGAAGTGGAAAAGAAATTGAAAAGAAGGGGACTTTGACTTTTTACTTTTGTCTTTTGGTGCTTTTTGCTTTATTTTTAAAGTTATAATTAAATACTACTTTAATTATTTTAAAAATTAAGCACATGTCTCTTGAGATCAATGGATTAATATTCACACATACTTTCTAATCACCTAGAGCAGGGTTTCTAACCTCAGCATTGGTGACATTTGGGTTGGTTAATCTTTTGTTTGGCGGGGGGCAGGGGGGTTGTCCTGTGCATTCTAAGATATTTGGGTATTTAGCAGCATCCTGTCATCACTAGATGACAGTAGAACATCACCACCACCACCATTTGACAACCAAGCATTTGTCCAGGCATTGCTAAATCTCCCCTGGGAGCAAAATCAACTGTCTTGTTGAAACCACTGACCTATAGGGAGTGAGGCACTGATTCATTTCTCCATCTTGCATTGAGCACCTGAGGGTATACATCCCTGCCCCCACTGAAGGTTCTTTACAGTGCTTGTGAAGGACTTTGGAAAGTCAGAGAACCTCAGCAAGGCAGTATAACTTCAATGAATAAGGGCAGGCCAGGCTAGATCTTACATGGGGAGCAGGCATTCAGCTAGGAAGGGATCCCAGAGGCCATTCTTTATTTTATTATTTTACCAAGGACTTGCCCCATTCAAAGAAAAGCTTATAACATGACCTTAGGAAATCTCTTTTAAAAAAAAAAAACTTCCCTGACTGGGTGTAAGGTAGATGATTGTGACTTCTGGATGCTTTAGATCAAGACCTGACCTTGGCTCTTTAAAAATGATTCAAAATGAGAAAGACCTCATCACCCAAATTACTCAGCTCACTGACATGGAAAAGCTGCCATTCATTCTTTCTTTCTCATATTGCTTTGGCTATTTTTCCAAACTTAGGATCTCTGAGTCCTCTCAGTTTCAGCTGTTGACACCTCTCCTGTTCACATCTAGGTATATCTTAGCGGCCTTGAGGTACTGACCTCACACTGCCTATTGGAGGGGAGGCAGAAATTGGGGACTTAGGCCCGTTTCCCATAACCACCTTGGCCATACCTTGGCTTGATTCTTACTCATCCTGCACGGCAGTAGGAAGGATTCCAGGCCTTCTGCTTGTTTGGGGTAACTGTTTGTTGAGACCACTTGAAGGAGGGTTTTTTTTTTTTTTTCTTTTCCTGCTCTAAAGGCTTTTAACTATTGGATTCACTACTTCCCTCTTCAATTCTGGTGCAGGATAATCCTGCCAGCATCTCTTGTATCACAACAAGGCATGATCCATCTCCTGAAGGGATAAACTAATTCAAGAGCCAAAACAAATAGGCATGCAGTTCATAAGCTATTGACTAACAAGTCTTTGCTTAAAACATTGATCATTTCTTTCCAGGCCTTCCTTATTCCATCCACAAAGAAGGTAAATATCTCCCATAACTGAAATTCTTGAGTTTACAGTTGAGCCATATATCGAACTCTCTGATGGTCATAGGAGATGAACAGTCATTTACTCTGCTGGTCCACAAGTTTGTCTTGGCTTTAGGTAGTAGCACACTGATCTTCATTATAATAGCTTCCCTGGATTTACATTAAAATTGTCAAATTATTTTCTTTATCCCATGATGGCATAGATTTCAGGGGTGGATTGCTGTAACCACTGAATTCTACATACATATAAACATTAGCAAGAGAAGGGAAGACATAGGAACCAAATGGCAGATGCAGGAGCAGAGCTTCTGAGTTTCAAATCTCAGCCATAAGAAATATCAGCCAAGAAATGCTTCCCCTTTAATTCTTCTTTGGATGCTTCTCTTAAAGACAATAGATTTAATAGCAGCTTTTTGATCCATACTCAGTAACTTTTAAAAAGGTCACAACTGGTATAGACTAGAGCTTTTATGGAACGGTGTATGTTTTATAACTTTTGGCTCCTATTTGGATTACTCAGCACTTAAATTATTTTTGGAATAGAGCTAGAAGGTACCAGTTTCTTGCTCACTTCACTTATTTATATTATTCACCTAATAGTGACCTTTTTTCCAGGGCAGACTTCAACCCATAAGAATTTCCAAGTAATGAAACTAACATTTCACTACTGGATTATAGACACACTCACATATTAAACATTTTTCAAATATAATGTGTTCATACCAATCTGTGTTGCTACTTCAAATAATAATCTAAATTACTTGCAATGCAAGAAATTATAACAATGAGGTGGAGCCAGTGGCCACTTGACAGTTTTTGGGTAGGGAGGGGATGAGCAGTTGAAATACAGGGGCTTCTTTGGGAGTTGGAGGTTGTCCTGAGTACTGTTGTGGCAATGGATGTAGGCCATTTTAAATCAGCACACACCACTCAGAACTGAGTGGGAGAGAGTGTGGTCTACAGTGTGAACTGTGGTCTATGGTTGGTGGCAAGGCTCCAGGATGTGTAAGTTCATTGAGGTTGGTGGGCCACACTATGGGAGATGTTTGTGTTGGATGTGGTGGGAGGTGTGGGAGGTGGGCAGCATGGGAATCCCAGTGGGTTCCGTGTAATATTTTGGGTAATCTAAGCACCTCTTAAAATATATGTATATATATATAAAAAAAATAAAAATAAATTTCCAAAAAAAAACCAAAAAACAAAAAACAAACAAAAAAAAAAAAGTCCCTTCATAGCAGTGCCTAGATTAATACTTGATTTGATAATCAGTACAAGAATCTTGGGGGGGGGCGGAGCAACTTTAGAATTCTGCCTACCACAGGGGAAAACAGGGACGATATGAGGAAGTTCGTGTGCAGACTGAAAGAGGGAGTCTACCAGCTTATTGGGAAATTGTGATTGTCCCGTTGAAGTTGGTGACACATGTGGTATTTTCTAAGGGTCTTC